>OY759159.1:7660217-8260217 GCA_963662125.1 Diplazon laetatorius
GCTCGAGTTGTTACGGGCATTTCTATTTTTTTTTTTTTTTTTTTGTACCAGACGCAGTGGAAGATGAACCAAGGGTGAACCTACCTCGGCCGCAACCCTTCGATCTTTTGGCCCCGAGCCATATCTCCCCGTGCTATATACGATTCTACGATTTTCTCGAACGTTGTTCTCCACATTTTACTTTTTCCTTTCAGTAGATAAATAAATACGGATTGAATGGGTTGGTGTGGCAAACCTTTGTGGTCAATGCGCGGTTTGTGTGTTTTGTTCTCGGTCAAAATCGTCTAATCTCATATTTCAAGCGAAAGGATCTCTACCTTACCGATGTTCTGACTCAAGCGTTATATATTTCCTCCCTATATCCATATATCTATGTATATATATATATATATATTTTTTTGTCTTTGGACTAATCTTTGTACCAAAACGTACGAGCGATGGTGGTGCTTCAGTTCGTAAATTATACACCGTGTTCAAAGGAAACATAATCTCAACGTGAAATGTAGACGCAATTGGACGGGGGAGAGTCACGAGATATACATGTGTAACCATGTGAAAAGAAGTCGAGGGAAATAACAACCACGACGGTGAAGATGCGAGTGGAGAGCTTAGGTACGATGTATACACACACACATACACATACTCACATATATATACATATACATATATATATATATATATGTATATACGTATGGTAGACGTGTGTGTACGTACGATGGTACGCTATGGTAGATCGTTGGGTGGGAGGTAAAAGTTTAAATCCCTGGAAAGTCGTTCCCGTTCCGCTAATCACCCGGACGACCCTTTATCTCTAACAACCCCACGGTTAAAGCCCCCTTTCCCTCTCGGCCCCCTCCCTCGCCAACGTTGCCCCCTGTGGGCCTCTCCTGCCTTTTCCTCGTCCGTGCCATCCATACGTCTGTTCATCCGTCTGTTCGTACGTTTCGCTCCTCTTTCGCTCCTCTTTGCTCGCCTCGAAAGCCCATCGGTCGGTCGGTCGGGCTTTCGCCTCGTCCCCAAACGTTGGGGTCACGGGGCGCCCGCGCGTAATTAGTCCATTCCGCAAGTTCAACTTTTATGCCTCTCTCTCTCTCTCTCTCTGTCGACTTTCCTAACCGAGGTTCCACCGAGCTCGACAGAACTAAAAATAAAAAAAAGAGAGAGAGAGAGAGAGAAAGAGTCGCAAGGATCGAGCGCACGAGAATCGTCTACAGTGATGCGAGTCAACGTGTAGTCCGGCGTACCGAAGTCGGCTCTCTCAACCGTTTTACCGGGCTCGAGAATTTTTTTCTTTTTTCCTTTTTATTATTTTTTTTTCTTCGTTCCCTGTACGACGACGAAGACGACTGCGTTACGCCGTCGGCAGTTTTCGACAATCGCCTCTCTCTCTCTCTCTTTCTTTTTTTCTGTCTCTATCTCTCTCTCTCTCTCTCGCCGAAAGACCCGATTACCAACGCTCCATTCCCACTCATTGCCCCATTCTTCGTCTCATTTTCAACCGGCGAATGAGCCTGCCACATCCGTCCAATGGATATTTTATTCATGAAAACGTCGTCGGTGCGAACGAAACGAAAAGACAATTTTTTTTTTTGCGTTCTCCATGGTTGACCCATTTTTTTTGGAATTTTTTTCTGTTGGGAGCCCCGTTTGGAATTTGAAATTTTGAATGAGAATTTTTATGGTGACTTATTTTTTTGTTTTTAGATTTGATAGCGAAATTATGGACGTCACGATGCTTCTACATGCTGAAATAGACTTCTAGCTATTTTTTTGTATGGATATATATATATATATATATTTATATGGAGATTCGTTTCAGATGGTACCAGAGATGGACAATGTGCGAAAGGCATTTTATCAATATTCCACAAAATAATTTGAATATAATTTTCTCCAAATGATTATGCTCGATATTATTATTGAGTCAGTCAAAAAATAAATCGTCAATGTTTTTATTTTTGCACATGATCCTTGAAGGATTAATATAATTTTTCGTATTCGAGCATTATCCCATCTCTGATTCGTATGAATAATATTGTGAATCGAATAAATCGTGTTTGGGTGTGTAATATCGTGGTATATGTGACATATAATTATGAGAGGATTTATCATTCGTTTATGAATTCATTTCCATGGGATATCTAGGGTTCACTCTGACATCTCAGATACACATGTGTGTACGTTTCACATATCGACATGATAATTGATGTATATATAAATGATGAAAGATAAAAAGGGATGTAGTATTTGGGGCAGACATATTGGTATTTACAGTGTCGCAGCCATAGCTCGATGCATCCACAGGTACCCTCGTGTGTTATTTATAGATATAGAGATATATGTATATATATATTTAATTTTTATTATTTTTTTTTTTTTTTTCATTGTCATCATTATTCCGTGAGTAACAAACTTTTTGTTCGTAGTATCAATCAAATAAGCATCGATACATTTTTTTTCGAAATGTTTTTTTTTTTTTTTCAATTAATAATAAAAACGAAAATCGATATTTTTTTATTTGTTCGGGCCATTAAACGACCCCCCTTTTTTGCTATCGCCGCGCCACTGCGTGCACGTGCGACTGTGTTATTGGAAGTGAGTGTCCGTGCTGAAAAAAACGTCTTCACACAGGACATAATTTTCATATATATCATTGTGTGTACATAGGAACAATAAAAAAAATAATAATAACAATGATAATTCTTTTACATCACGAAAATGATATAATTCTCACGATTTTCTTTGGTCCTGGTGAAAGTGAATGATAACTCGTGATAACGTCATCTAATCTAACGTAAATTCATAACGAACAAAGAAAATTATAATCTCCGACGAAAAAGTAGAATTTAAAAAAAATATATATAAGTAAGTAAATAAAAATAGAAACAAACAACGATAAACTTAAAATAGAAAAAAACGCTCCTTATGCGGAGAATGCTCGCTACTGTTTCGTGCTCTTCATTCGTAACCGTTGGGGGGGGCAGGGGGAGGGTATGAATATTGTTGCAATCTACTGTCGTGAATCGCGCTGTGCTTCCGGGTAAACTCGCCAAGTGCTGGAATGGAGCAATGGACAAGTGACGTGAAAACGCTGACGATGAACTTTTTTTCAAATATGATTTTAAAAAAATTGAAAAAAAAAAAAACACCTTTTTTTGTAAACTAAAACCTATTTTTGTAAAAATGGCATCAAACGTCGTTGTTAAGATTGTGAATTATTATATGGTTATTTTTTTTTTTTTCATTGTTATATCTTGAACAATCAGAGCCACACAATAGCCATTGCACATTTAAATGATTTGCGTATGTGAGAGAGAAGATAGCTGCAATATCGACACTCGAACACACATATCACGGATATATATTTATATCTATATATGTATATGTGTATTGTGTCGATATATATATATATATATATATATTTTTTATATACACACACATCGATATATAGATATATAGGTATATAAATATATATGAATTGAAGAGTATAATATTGATGCTTCGTTAAAATATCGACAATGTAAGCACGAAAACGTCAAACAATTCATCTCAATTGACTATATTCACACGACGTTGACACACACACACACACACACACACACAAACGCCACGTATGTATGTGTAGTAATAAAACTCGTTTATAATAGTACGTATATATATATATGAATATATATATATATATATGCACAGTTATAGGCATTATGTACTATGTAAGATCTCGGAACGAATGCAGTGCACGTGTGGGCCCTGGTTGGGTGCTCGTTGGAAAAACTATGTGGGGGTTTGGTCGACGCGCTGCTGCACCCGGAGACGCGATAAATCGATCTCGCTCAACCCCTTCTCTCTTTTCCACCGCCTCCCTCTGTCCCTCCATCCCTCCTCGCCCCTTCCCGTTCATTCGCTTACGTCACACGCATCGACGAAGAGAAGTTAACCCGATTTTCAATGTACACGAACGTTTTCACTTTCCCAATTGACGAACGCCTCGAATACTGCTAAGAGGGATGAAAAAGAAAAAAAAATAACGAATGCATTGAAAAAATATTTTTGAAAAAAAAAATAATAATGATAAAAATAATAATAAAATGAAGGATTATAATAAATCTTGTTGGTCTTGGTGGTCGCGTGACCGTTCAATTCACCCCCAAAGATACTCAATGATAAAAGCAAATGGAGGCCAAAATACTTCGGTTTCTTAGAATGATAGAAAAATATTTGATAAAAATATTTTTGATAAAATATTGAGGATTAAAATGTTGGTTTTTGAAAAGAATAAGAATAATGAAGTAACCATAATGATAACTCGAGTTCGTCGGGGGTCGCGTGACCGTTCGATGAACCGCGAAGACTTTAATGATAAAGGCTCGAGACGAAAAAGTTCGGTATATAGGCATCGTCGAACGTACAGCACACCGGTTCGGGGCCAAAGTCCGACGGGCTTTTCGGATAATTGAACAATTAGCTTAATTGAACGATCAAAGTGAATTCTCGTGGGACAAAGCGTCCGGTAATATATATATATGATGACACGACCGTGGTTTCCGAGGCGCGGGAAAATTTGAAAGGCTCACGGGCTATCTTTTCATAACGACGTGAAAAAAATCTTAAATTTTTTTTCTAAATATTTTATTTTTATGGTTCAACGTTTCTGTTTTTTTTTTTTTCGTCAAAATTTAGAATATCTTGATCGGTCGACCGGCGCAATATTTTTTCATGGGTCTATTAATATCGTTGACGAGTCGACAAGACACAAATTTCACGACCAGTGAGCACCCAGTCAAGGCTTATAAACGTTTGACAAAAAAAAAATGAATAAATAAAATAATAATAATAATAATGTATTAAGATATATTCATATATATATATAAATATGAAAGGTATTGTAATCGAAATGTCTGGTGCAGTGGCTGGCGAGCAAGAAGGGGTTATTATCGCTAAGTACGGATAAAGCGTGGGCCCGTAACGAGCGCGAATCGCGTAATCGATGAAGAAAAAAAAAACAGGTTTTTTTCCTCCATTGGTTTTTTTTCTGATCGAATAATTATTCGTTATTTTTCAAGGAAAAAAATTCGTTCGGATTTCCAACGAAATAGGTGAAAGAAAAAAAAACACAAGTACAATCACGCGAATTCGCGATTCGCAACGAGCCACGGATAACGAGGCAATGAATATATAAAACCGGCTAATTTTTTTTTTTTTTTTTTTTTCAATTTTTTAAATCTCGAGCTCGCAAGATCTTAGGAATCTTGTTGGGCCCGGGGACACGAGATGGTTTTTGTTGATCTTGAGGGTACCTGAGCCACATGTGGGCCGGGCTGCTCGCAACTTCATAGCTGTTTCGCTCGTTAGCAGGGCTTTCCATCCGGTCGGTGGATCGTACTTTCCTGATTGGCCAATGTTTACACACGATCAGACAAACCCAGACGTTGATAAACTCTACTCATATTAGCTTAGTTGTACATCGTGTTCGCTCTTATCCATATATTTATATATAGATATATATATATATATATTTGTGTGTTAGTGTGTGTGTTTCGAATTACCGTACAGCCACTGAGTGAGTCAAGATGTGGTCGAGTGGTCTTGATCGTCGAGCGATTGTTGAAACCGTTGTGATTAACGAATCACGGGTTGTTTGTAAAATTTTGTGAAATTCTTTTTTTTCTCGTCAATGTTTACTCGGTAATTTACAAATTTTTTTGGCTTGATTGTTTGAATACTTCTACGGTTGGCTGGAATCGAATTATTTCGTAATTATTCACCTATTCCTTTTTTTTTTGTCCTTTCATTTTTCCGGATAATACGAAACTGTGGCTTTTCTGCTTCGCTTGATTTTCTATTTTTTCAAATAAATAATCAAATGATTTTTGATTTATCTTAGTGTTCATTATTCATTTTTATTTTGAGAAATATACGAGGCGAAATCTGAGCGATGTGGATTGTTTTTTTTGGTCCGACAATTCAGATTCATGTTTGATAAAAATCTTGGAGTTTTGGACTTTTGTTATCGGTCGAACAGGTCACCGGGAATTTCGTCGAAATTCATTTTATTCGTCACCCTACAAGGTCTTGATGACTTTCATCGTAATAAAAAAAATAAAACAAGAAACCCCCTGGGTGCATTAATCGGAATAAAGATTTCAAAACAGCACGACAGGATTTATGAACTACCGGACTGATAAAATCGGGTGGCGGAAATTCAAAACGACCGGAAAATTCAAAACGCGCAGTGCTACGAAGGGAGAGAATTTAAAACGTGTATATATATATATATATATAGGTATAGTCGCGCGAGTCGTTCGACTGCCCGAGACTTTTTTCTATCTTTCAAATAACGTTGACAACAGCAACAAAAATTTCAACCATGTCTAATCCTCAGAATTGTCGCAACAAAAAATCGAAAACAATGAAAAAACAATGTATTTTTATCTTCCCGTGCGAACGCTGGCTAAAAAACGCAATATAGGGCAAAAGTTCACATGAACGATATTGTCTAGAATTAAATTTTCTATAGAAAAGTCCTGGACGTCATTTATCCAACATTGATAGTTTACGCGTGATGAAGCTCGAAAGTCAGACAATACTGGAAACCTCGCGACTGGTGCACTCTCGAAATTTCGACCACCACCCATAAAATCACCCCCCCCCCCCGGGGCTGTCCATGCTAAAAACAACATGTCCAACGCATAACACAAAGCTCAAAGGTCCGAATAATACGTCACTGCAACAACGTCATCAACCGGAGATTCCGTATTTTCCATTTCTATAAAAAGAAAGAGAAACGAACGAGAAAAAAAAAAACATTACGGATCGCTTGTTTATTTATAACCGTGTCTCCGGTGCGCCGAAAAATTATTACCAGCCGACGGTCGTCGCCGGACGATCGGAAGAGCTCGATCAAGCGAGTGTTCTAAATACGTCCCCGTGGCCTGTCTCAACTTTGAACGATCGCGAACCCCCCGGGCACGGTTATTCCTCGCACGTAACGCTGACGACCTGACGGACTCGTACGAGCGAAATCGAGATTCCACCCCCCACCCCCCTCAAACACACGTACAACGTCCAAACTCGTACCGCGATCCGTTCGCAGCGGTCGCGAACGAAAAACCATTCGCCAGATTGATTTTTCAAAATCGTTCGTTCGTCCCAACGTCATCGCGTTCATAAATAATGAAAAAAGAAAAGAACAAAAAAAAAAAACATTTCCGTGGCTCGAAAATTGACTCACGAACTTTGACTTTTATCGTGACCCACGTAGATGCATTTTTCGAGACAGAAAAATATAAAATCCATCGTGCTCGGATGGATCCTCGTTGGAAATAAATTTTTCGTGATCGTTGTTTGTTTCGATTTGAAATTTATTTTGTTGAAAACGAAAAAGAAAAAATAATTTAGATAAAATAAGAGAGACACGCTCGGCATCGTCGAGGACGAAAGTTTCTTGGCGATATAACGTGAATGTTTTTTTTTTATCGATCAAGCACGACAAAATCCATGGACGATAAATATGTCGGAATGGGAATTATCGCTTTTTCTTTTACGAGTATGAAAAATTTGTGAGAGTGATTCGAAAGTGGTGGAACCGATTGTTTTTGTTTTTCTTTTTTTTTTTTTTGCGGATTAGATTGAATGTTATTTATGTTACTGTTCGCTTTATTCACGGATTTATGTATCACAATGGATCAGGTTTTTCCGTTTTTTTTTTCTTTTCAAGTGAATTCTGAAAACCGTGTGATTGAAGCGAAAGGATTGCGTGGGTCAGGTCAATTATACGCGCCGCTTAGTTCGAATTAATAATAATGTTTAATGTGGAAAAAGTGGTTGAGTGCGCGTGGTCGCCGCGAGTTTGCAGTCGCACATTATTCGGAAATGCCGTGTCCGTGATTAAAATGAAATTAAAGTCAAACATTGATTTAATTATTATTATTATTATTTTCTTTTTTTCAGTCAACCAAAAATGATATGGAGAGTCAGAATCGAGCAGTGAAATGATGAAAACAATTGCGTTACCAGAGTCTGATGACTGTGATGAGTTTGAAAATTTTAATCGTAGTGTAAATTTGATGGAACACAATTATAATAATTGTAATAATTTAAATAGTTCAAATGTGGACTCAAATTTCATTATATTTGGTTTTGACGATGACCACATTTTTCATACACAACAATTTAATTCTTACCAAAAGTAATTGACACTCAAATGGTGTGCAAAAGATAAATAAGTTTGAAAATAATAATAATAATAATAATAATAATAATAATAATACGGAATTTAAACGGAATTGATATTTTTGTTTGCAGGATTTTTCTGTATATCAACTTCTTTTTATATCTTCGGTTCATTATGCGCCTTTCCTCGTTTTTTTCCAATTCCAGTGCGAAGATGTTACATTCAAAACGATTTTCCACGTGAATTTTTCAACCGTGGAACCGGAGAGCGTGTCGGTATCGTGAGATGTAGTCAATTAAAACTTCCGAGTCACCGTGGGTCACGAAAGTGTCCTTTCGACTCGGTACCGACGTCGACCCACGGATCTTCCCTGACGTAACGAACATCCCAACATCCGAGGACTTCGAACCTAATCGAAAGTTATAACCGAACGACGAAAATAACATTTTTCATCCGGATATAATACTTTTTGCGCGATATATCCGGTAATTATGTACCGGTAAACTTTCGGACCGTCATTCATCGAAAAAGTTTGTTTTTTTTTTAAATTCTTTTCTACATAAAAATGTAACCTTTAAACGTTTGAAAATAGTCCATTGGCGACCTCTATATGACCATTGTCCAACCATTCGAATTATGAATTCTCGTCGTAAATTCTCAAACATAAATCAAGCCAAATAAAAAATTCCAACAATTTCAACATTTTACAATACGTGAATTAATTTATTAAATAAAAATTTCCAACAATTATTTCACGATACGTGGATTTGAAGAACCAAAAAAATTGAATCAACTTTGTCCACAATATGGTTATCGATCAACAATCGCTCCACGTATATGTCGTAATTTTTTTGTATTATTTCTGTAACCCATACGTATATTCCGATAAATGCAATTTAATATCCCATTCGATCGGTCGGGGACGAATAATATTCGCAGCGTTTGCTCGCGAGCCCGATGTATCGCATGTGTTACACATTGTTTTTGGCATAGTCGGTCGTATCGAATAACCGTGTAATATCACGAATTTTCATGAAGGAACGTGTACCATGTGTTTGTGCATTGAAGTGTACGAGAAAGGAAAAAAACCGATATACATACACGTATAAAAATGTGTATAAAAATGTATATAAATAGTTTAGTGAAACATTTACCAGTATGGTAAGAATAAGTTGAGGTGAATCGATTGATATAACGTCCTGATAGTCGAGACCGTCGACGTGCACAAGAAAATTTTATTTGGCAAGCATGCAATTCGATAATTCAGCTACGTATACATAGAAAAGTATATATATATATATATATATTTATGTATATATAATTTTATTAAATTCATGTACGTCCGTCGTCGAAATTTTTCGTTCAGTCTCTGTTTTATCGACTGGGATAATGTATCAGTCACGTGGCTCCGTGAGTAAATGCATTTTTTTCGAAGGTGTATATCGAGTCTTTGAATAATTTGGGTGTTTTTATTTGAATTGATGAAAATTGACTTACCGAATGGCAACTCGAAGCGACAGGCTATCAGAAGCGTGTGACCGGTCGGTGCTTTTGTCCCACCAACAACTTCCCCACCCAGCATCTCCAGTTCCGAGTCGAGGCTGACCCATTGGCAGGAATCATCCTGAAGCACAGTCAATTATATAAAGTTAATACTTGATTGATCAACGGATGCGCATATTAAATGGGGGTCGGAAATTCAGAACGATTAAAATTCAGAACATACAGAATTTCGAACGCCATCCAGTCAAGTGGTTTCTCACATTGCCCGACTTTCCAGCTTTCACATTTGGAAGACGATTTTTCATCGTCTGAATTACAGTTGTTTGAAAAAAAAATTTTTTTTTTTTTACAAAATGGTGTAACTAATTCGAAAATTGGCGAGTTTTAGGTTCGAAAAAGAATTGTAAACTACGATCATAGTTGAAACGATAGAGACTTGACTTCCATATATCATTACACCTGGTTTTTATTATTTAAATGATTGGAACAGCTTTGATCGCGGCCTAGGACGAAAAATAGCGGTTCTACAAATCAGCTTCCACTCCCTCGAGGATTAAATATTTTCGAATTCAAATATTGACGAAAAAAATCTTAAATTATCTAATGAATAGCAATTTATTATCTTCTAATAAAATCTTCTAATAGTTCGAATAGTTTATTATCATCTGAAAATCTTCTAATAGTTTATTATCATCTAATGAAAAGCAGTTTGATGAATAGTATTGACAAAAATATTCACAAAGCTTAATTACAATATACCCAAAGAATTGATGTAAAAAAATTAACCTGAAAAATCCAGAACAACAGGCAACTCAACCCTTTATGACATTGAGCCCACAATTCGCTTCGCAGAGGGTCGTCCGAAGGGACGTTGCTCTCTCGCAACATTCACGAGTCTCATCTTTCAACCGAATCCATCGAGAACGTAGGACAATTTCGCGAGTAAACCGAACCCCCCACTTCGTTCTGGATCCATCGGATATCTTACGACCAAGTTATTAATTATAATACCCTTCGAGAACCGACGCTCGCAAAGTTTCCACATTTCTACATGTATATACACATAAATTCGATATTCGGTTGAACGACACCTCAGGACCATGCAACTTGCTTCCAACTTTGAGTTTGCACACGTTATAACTTTTCAACCATGAACTTTTCATATTTTTCGTGAAAAAGAAAAAAACAAAATGAAATAAAATTAAATAGAATAAAATAAAATAATGGACACCGGGGTCGCAGTAAAAAAATCCAATTACTGAAAGAAAGAAAAAAAGGGTAATATTTTTGGGCTTTCCGTGCCAGAAGCATTGTTAATTCAACAGTCAACGAGTTCTGCAAACTCGTATTTCAGTTGGAAACAAGAAAAAAAAATGTAATGTAACACTTGGATTATGTAAGCAGGGTTACAACGGGAACAACGTGGAACCCGAGATTTTCCAACGTGACGTGAATTTTTCCATTCTGTGTGTGTGTGTGTTTTTTTTTCTTTTCGGGATCCCGGCTACGATAATTCTCGGCGAAGGGTAGTTACACGAGCGAGTTCCACGGGCCACTCGAGTTTTTCGAGCGAACGAGCGGCTCCGGGGGCCCCCCCGCGCTCACCGCGTTACGTTATTGGTGTAAGTCGGAACAGCGTTGAGGCAATTTTCTTTATCCACATGCTTCATCGCTTGCTCGTTTCTCTTATAATTTCGTTCATCAACTTGCCACGTACTTCGTGCGTCACTCGTTGACACAGAAAAAACAAAACCTCCAGAAAAATCAATAGGATCACGGCAAATAACGAATCTCTCTTTACCTAAAATTCCAAAAATGGAAAAATTTCAAAAGCAACGAAAACAAGACAAAAAAAAACAACGAGGAAAACATTCCGAATTTCTTAATTTTCGTGAATTAATCACAGAAAATAAAATCGAAAGATAAAAGAAACCAAAAACACAAAAACTAGCACAAACAATAATTTCCAACTTCTCAATATTCACGAAAAATTACTTCAATCCCTCAAAATCTCAATTCCACCGCGTTCGTCAAATATAATCGAAACTTCTCACAAAAAAAATAATATTAAAAAATGCAAATACTCATTTTCTCATGCAATCAGCTCGTGAGAACGATAAGCCTAGCTAGATCGGATGGAGCTTTGGAGACTCGATTGCCGTGTGGCCACATTACAGTCATCTGCATGGTAAGAAAATTTCTGATCAACGATGGCTTCATTTTCGGGGTGAGAGAATTAACGGTTTTCTCACGGCAACTGCGGAGACCGCAAAGACAAAACGAACGAGTGCGGAGAGAGGACGAGAGAAGAAGAAGAAGAAGAAGAAGAAGAAGAAGAAGAAAAAAAGCTACGAGGAAAATAGTGGTAGATGGAAACCGATAGGTACTTCTCGTGTTGAATCGGAGATACCGCCAACTCTTTTCTATGTAAATTCGATTGAAACGAGTCGCTCCGCGGGCCCGGAGAGTTTATACGAGTCGGTGAGGGAGTGTTTACCCGACACTCGTCGCGGTCTCGTATACGATAGTGGGTCGCGGATTCTCTCTCTCTCTCTCTCTCTCTCTCTCTCTCTCTCTCTCTCTCTCTCTCTCTCTCTCTTTCTTTCTCTCTCCATCTCTCTCTCTCTCCCTCTCTCTCTCTCTCATCGTGGTCTTTCGAGAAATCATCGATTGCTGGTGGGTACTTCAACGATGGGCCAGAGCGTTACTGCACTGCACTTTCTCGTCTGCTGCTGCTGCTGCTGCTGTTGCTGTTGAGCGACTCCGGTCGTACTTTGCCTCGATAGAGCTACTCGATAAAACGATGGGCAACGTAATGGACTGCCGAAGCACGGGAATACATTGCCATTTAACCCTTCAAACACAAAACCTATTTTTACCATCGACAGAATTGAACAAGAAACAGCGAGAGCAAAAATAAAAAAAAAGAAAAGTCTACGAAAATCAATGTACGCAAATAAATTTTGCACTTACGTACGCACTGGAGGACCAGAAGCAATCTAGTTTTTGCAGAATTAGTTGGAGGAGGAAAATGTGTTTGTATGGGAGCTACGGTTTGATTACGTTTTCTTTTTTCACAATTAAAGAAGCACAGTGATTTATAAGGACGGTTCGATGATTGGAGCAAACTGATGCTCGGCAGTTTTGAATGTTATTTCTGAAAGTAAACTGAATTCGCAGATAAAGATGAGTTTGGAGGTTATGATTGATGAAAAAACCTTAAAGTACAGAAATTTTTTAATGGTGACTTTTAAACGAACTTTAGTAAAATTACGGATCAGTCATAATACATAAAAATGAACCCCAGCAACTTTGAATTGCAATTTTCAAAATGTTGCACTCATCAAAATGATATTTTAAGAAATTCCGAGCATATTTCAAACCTTTTTCTACAAGTGCAAATCTATTGGAATAGCCAAAATCGAAAATTTTTAACATGCTAAAAAAAAAGCTTCCAAATGAAACTACTTTTTTCGCTGGAATTAAAGTACTAAAAAAATGTTTTACACACTTTAGGTTGAGAAAACCAATGTTAAATTTATCCAGTGTGACTGAAAAGACTTGAAACGAAGAGATAGTATATGTATAGCCATTTTTTATCACTCGGATTCCTAAAAAAAAATAGCCATGTAAATTTATCGTCCCATGGATCGTCAACCGAAGCGACGAAAAATTGTTCGTGATGTGTGATTATGGGGAAAACGGAGCTATGCGCGAGACCCCCCGGGGATTACACTTGTGGATTATGAAGAAACGGACGAGGGAGCGTGGTGACCTATCGGTGACGTCGGATCGATAAGGCAAAGTCGATGATTCCGAATTAGCCAGAAGCGTGACGTCGATCGGTCGCGCGACTTCCGTCCCCCCACCCCCCACCCGCCCTCCTCGTCGTTTGGTGAAACGAAAATAGAGAGAAACCCGGGTTGACTGAGCGAGGCCGGAACGGAGTGTCGCGAGGTTCGAGGCCCGGGTTGACGGGGGGTGAGAAAACCCGAAGGGGGTGAGTCGGGGGTGAGAGGTCGCGTCGGCGGTGGGGGGGACGTGGCAAACGCGGGGCGGTCGGTTGAGCAGGACCGACGTGTGTGTGTGTGTGTGTCCCGTTAAATCCATAAAACTGTAATTTCGCGGACGGGTCTCGTTAGAGCGAGACGACGCGTACGGAATGACGACGATGTGAACGAGGATCGGGGGGCGGGGGGGGCGGGCTTGGAAGGGAGGTAACACCCACCTGGGGCTTGTGTGACGACGTCGGCCGGGCAAAACGTTTTGTGACGCCGCGGAATGATCGAATCAGTCACGCTCAACCTGAACCTTTGTTCCGATAATTCGCGTGTGTGTTTTTTTATTATTATTTTTATTACTTTGGTCAGTTTTAAATCTTTTTTTTTTTTTTTTTTTTCATTTTTTTGTTCTTTTACCACGGCTCGTGTATTATTTCGACGTTCCAATTGTTCATTCGCCAGCTTTCGGGCGACCGATATGAGCTTGGGCTGTGAAAACTATGTGTTCGGAAAATTCGGATGGAAATAATGTTTTCCATCAAATGGGGTTCTGGATATGGGTGAATTTTATTGTCGGTCGAATAATGTTTGAGGAGACTATTAATTTGTTTTTTTTCTTTTTTTTGGACTTATTATTCTCGGTTGATTGAAGAGTTAACTTATTTATTTATTTATTTGTTTGTTCATTTATTTATTTATTTATTTATTTATTTATTTATTTATTTATTTATGTATTTATTTATTTAATCGTTAAAAAAATGCATTCACACGATCTTGATGGAAAATGTAACCTGATTAAACTTTCCATCGCAATCACAGGGACGAAATGTAATTAAAAAAAAAAAAATGCAGATGAATCGCCGGAGGCTCGATTGTTCATCGAGAAATCAATCGGTAGGCAATTATTTTTACTGTAATTATCGTTGGGCTGGAGATGAATCGAGGTTTCAAGGTAATTGGAAGGTACGAGGCCGGAAAATTGTGAGAGGTGAAAATTGAAAGTGTGCCACTTCCGTTGCGGGATAAAGACGTTTTCCCGCGAAGATGGGGCAATGGAAAACGTTAGAAATGTGCAATGGGGGGCAGGGGGAGAGAGAGTCTTCGTTCTACGTTCTATCCCATCGTGAAACTTCTACGCCATTTACCGAACCGGGTGCTAATGAGAATCTCGAGAGGATTCGACAGCTGCCAACGCCAGACTCAATTCTTGGACTTCGAAGCTGCTGCTGGTGCTTCTGGGGGCTGCTGGTGATGCTTGAGAACATCCTTCGCACTTTGGGTGACAGCCCACAGTGCGAAAACTTTGAACTGGTGTTGAATTAAAAATAAACGAAACGACGAATGAATGAATTTTCGTGAATTGTCATTCTGGTCGTGTCTGTTTGACTAATTCATTTCTTCATCTTGAGTGACCTCAGCTATCCTGACAAAACGATATATTTCCCCAGCTTTGTCAAGCATTTATGTCTGCACAACAAATTTTTTCATCTAAATTCTATCGATCACCAATCAAATATGTTAATCACAGAAAACGATTGAAAAAACGTTTTGTTCGATTTTTCATAATTAAAGAAGATGGTGAAATCATGAAATGAAATTTCTAATGTGTCTACACAAATATCGAATGACCAGATTTATAAAATTCGCGTTGAATCTAAAAAAAACCGACCGGCTTCATTAATATCTAAATAATATTAAAATAAACTTGTCATGTCCCCATTCGAAAGTAATCCAAATCTGGATCAGTTGTCGAGCCACCCTTCGGGAATTAGAACATTCGCCCCAGTCGTTAAAAACATTCTTAGTCGAAAAAAATGACTGGAAAAAAAATATTCAACATGAATTATTATAATTATTATTATTATTCTGATTATCACGGAGAGTGAGCTTGTAAAGGACTCAATTTTACGAGAGCACACGACTCGTACGTCCGTTCGTGATATAACTTTCAACGTTGATCTTATCTGACGCTCACGCTCGCGGGAAATCATTTATGTTCATCGGTCTCGAACAAACAAAAGCAAATAAAAGAGGAAAATTTATATATAAAGCAACGAGGGACAGTGAATGAAAGCAGCATTCCAAAAATAACCTTCAAAGCTTCCACTTATATCCAAAAGAGATAATTTTTATGTGAATCATATACCGAAGCAAATACCTCGAAGTCATACGAAAATTGTGATACCGAGCTTCCACCGAGGCACGATGAATCGAATGAATTAATTCATGTGTGAATTTCGATGAACATCGCATCGGGAACAACGAACCACGAAATATTCGAGCCGTTGGGCAAGCTTCTCAGAGAGACGCCAACGGATTACACCGACAAAAGGGGCTCAAACGTCCCTCGGAATTTCATTGCGTTGAATCGCTGATATCCCGAACGGAGTGAGAATGAAAAAAAAAAAAAAAAAAAAACACGTGAATACCATCCCGTTTTGTGAATCCCAATATCGTATGGGCAATGAGGAGCTTCGTGGTATTGTCCGAACAACACGTTTGGTCTCTGATGAATTTATCATTGCCCATTTCCATCACAATTATTCCAAATCTCAATATGATTATCGAATGAAGAAAGCTCTCGACCATAAGGCAACAATCGATCAGCCACTCACGTAGAAATAATATATAACAATTGATGAAAGTAACGATTATCATTATCATATTTTATTCACGAAACAGTTAGACAGTTTTATTAGGGAAAATAGATTGACAGTATAATAATGATGAAATATATTATACATAGATGTTAAAGGAATTAGAATTCAGAAGATAGTACGTTTTGAAAGAAAAATTCACTAAATGATAATGATTATTATTATTATTATTACTTTCGGTGGTTGTTGAAGACCAATAAGACTTGGAAAATTAATGATCGATTAAAGCATTACAGCAGAGAGCTTTTCTTTAAACTATTATTATTATTATATTTCATCTATGTATGAGTTGGACTTTAATTTAAAAAAAAACCATATCACGAAAATGAAATATATACATTGATATTAATAAAAATTGGAATTTCGATGATAAAATAATTTTCCAAAGACAACTTTCCAGAATAATTATAATAGTATCAATAATTATAATTATAAAAGCAGTTCTCTCCAATTTTTTTCCTATTTAGAAAAATTGTTATTCGATTCTAAATTCTACAATAATAACGATTATTGTTATTATTTTTGGAAAAAAAATATTCCGAAGCACATGCCTCCAATTGTCACATGAAAATAATTGGTAGACCAATGTTGGAACATTTCCAAACGGGGCCAATTCGTCTTCGTGACATGACTTCGATTGACCAAAACTGTGATGAAACTCGAGATGCAAGCCGGTTGAGACACTCCGTTTCGTAGACGTGTCGATTTGATAATTGGAGGAAGAGAATACTACGGGGAAGGGCGAAGGTTCCGGGTAGGACAGAGAGAGAGAGAGAGAAAGAGCGAGAGAGAAGAGAGAGAGAGAGGGAAGGGGGAGGGTTTCGGTCGTCGAGGACGACGAAGAAGGGGTGAGACGACGTGGAACAGAGAGCCTGAGATTCAAGGGAGAACTACTTACGAGACCGGGAGTGACCTCGTTTTCGTCGTGTAGCACGCGAGTGCATCACACCACGACTACCCCACATACAAAGTCTGTGTTGCACCGATGAGGCACGATGTGTGTGTGTGCGTGTGTTTTTCGCGAGAATGTGTGGCCGGAACAAAGCGAGAGGGATATAGATGAAGATCAGACCGGTTGGTAGGCAGCTGGGTACGTCTTGTACTGCCTACGTACGTTTAATGTGAACTCACGTTCACCGTTTCACGTTGTTCTCCATCTACGTCTGTCTCACTACTCGGAGGGAACATTGGGGTTGGCTTGTCGTAGTTTCTCCGCGGGCACCGGCTCCGCTGTCAAGTTAATTGGCGTCAAAGCATTTCGCCCGGAGTACCGGTGCTACTGCTGGTGGTGGTGTTTCGACTTTGTCCAGTAGCACCCCCGTTTCTACAGCTTCTCCTGCAACCCTCTCATATTTAGTCCTCGCTTTCTAGCTTTTTATTTCTTCTCTCCATCTTTCTTTCCTCGTTTTTTTTTTCGTTCTTTTCTTTTTCTTTTTTTGTTTTTTTTTTGCAAGCTTTCGCGCTCTCACTCTATTTATAACCGTCATGAAAAATTAAAGAAGAAAGTGAAATACACACGTTGTTGTGAGCACGAGACAACCAAGGGCGACGATGTGGAACACGCTAGTGCGACACGTTTCCATTTTTTTCTCTCCGTGTTCGTGTGTGTATGTGTGTGTGTGAGTATGTTGTTTTTTTTTATTTTCATCTGTTTTTTTTTCTTTTTTCGAGCTTTTGAGGTTACCGAGCACACGAGTCGACACTTTGCGACCAAATAACGTTGAGGCACGTGGATGTTTTTTATTTTTTTTATTTTTTTTTTTCGAAGTATTTTTCAGATAATATGTTGCAGCAAGGTTTTTTTTCAAGACAACGTGAAATCGATGGACATTACGCGAATGGTAACTCCGCGTCGGAGGGAAGGTTGAGGGAAAAATTGTTTGGGAAATATTTTGTGGAAATCAACGAAAGCATTTTTGAGGTCGTCGAATATACATTGTTTTGGATTGAGGTATTGGCAGGTGAGCAACAGTTTTGACATCATCGAACTTTCATTAAAAAAAAAGAAATAAACAATTGTTCTAATTTTGTACGAAAAATTGATTCATAATCATCGATAGCTTTTTTTTCTGGGGATATTGAAACGACGAAAAAACAACCCCAATGACATTCTGTCGAAAGTGCGGAATAGGGGATGAAATGGCTAGCACTAGAGAAGCCGAGTAACTCATTAAACGGTCCTGGATTCCGTTTTCAATGGAAATGCAAAAAAAAAAAAAAAAAATCTAACTCCATCTCTCCCCCCTCCCTTTCTCTCCGTCAGACAATTATTAAAACACGGCATAATCACACAACAGCTGACCATTCAGACGATGACGATAATTCGGTAAGCCAAACGTATCGAATGACTCAACGGTGAAAAATCTTTGAGCTTTCGACAAACTTTTTTTTACGTCCGCGTTATCTCGAAATTGTCCGGTGACGATAAATTTTCACATTCTCTCGCGGTCTCGCTCCCCTCGATTTTCCACTCCGCCAGTTTGATTGGCGTTCTTGTTATGGTCGACGGTGGCGGCGCGGAGGAGGGCGTCGAGCGACACGGGCGACCGGGACTACCCCACGTTCCAACCCTGCTCGCTCTTACTCCGGTTGCGCATCCGTTTTACCTATCACTCGCTTATTCTCTCACTCTCCAACGCTTCAACCTCTCCGTATTCTAATGTATATATGTATGTATAAAGGTGGTCCTTAAAGGGGGTGTTGACGGATTTCGACAAGTGCACCCCCCACACAGGTTCAAAATAAATAAATAAAAATATATGCAAAACCCCAGCACTGTAGTCCAATGAGAAAACGTGACTGTAAGCTCGTTTTGTTTGCCATTCGAATAACATGGGATTTTCAGACTAATTCGGTAATTATTTTTTCGATTTGTCCCTAAGCACGTGAAAAATTCTTTACTCACACAAATCTATTGTCAATAGGTATAAATACTCGAACATTTTTTTACAAGACCTCACCTGTATATTATCGATAACGGCGAACTGATGAACGATGGATAACAACTAATAAACAATTTCAAACAAATTGAAATTAATTTGTGTTTAGGTCTTGTAAAAAAATGTACGAGTAGTTACACCCATTGACAATAGATTTAAGTGAATAAAGAATTTTTCGCGTGCTCGGGGACAACTCGAAAAAATAATTACCGAATTAATCAGAAAATTACAGCCACGTCTTTTCATTGGACTACAGTGCTCGGGTTTCGCACATGTTTTTATTTATTCATTTCGAACCTATCTGAGGGGTGCACCCGTCGAAATTCGTCAACGCCCCCATTAAGGACCACCCTAATGTGTATATTAGGTGTAGCTGCGCGTACGGTGTGGCAACGCTTATGCATTTATCACGCGACCGTCACCCCACGTGCATATGTGCCATCGCACACACGAACGAAAACAACACACCGACAAGCGTTTATCGGGCACGTCAGAGCGCGAGCCCGCTCGCGCGCGCGCGCGAACGCGAATCGTGTGTGACAGCGCAAGGACGTATCCACTGACACGCACGTTTGTTCGAGCTTCGGAAGATGAACATCCGCGTCGACGACACACCGCGGCCTATCATACCGTACCACACACGATATTTCATACGTTCGACTAAACCGACGTTCTCATCCCCGTAGACACTTTTTTTTTTCTACGCTTTTCATCGCTGTGTCGAATCACAATATCGATTCACGTATATTTTTCGACGATTGGCCCATTCATCGGAGATACAGTTGTTATCACAGATTGCACGTATTACGATACAATTTTTGTATATTTTTTTCTTCAAATAATCTAATTTAATAAAATGAAATAAATTTTTTTAATAACCGTCGACTGATTAGAAAAATATTTATATACGTATATATATATAAAAATTAATCAGATTGCGATGAATATTCGACTCTCGACTTGTACAATAATTATCACAAATTTCGCGTATTATATTACAATTTGGAAAAAACAATCGAATAATTTAATTTAATAAAATTATTGTGAATTTAAATCAATTTTTATAATAATCGTCGACTGATTAGAAAAAAATAGATATATAGATATATAGAAATCGATAAAAGTACGACGAATATTCGACCCTCAGCGGAAATAAGTAATTTTTTCGAGAACATATTGGATGAAGGAAAATAAAAAACTTTCGTGATTTCTTTTTTATCAAGTAGCTGGATAATTCACAGCTGTGAAATGTTGAACTTGCTTTGGAATGAAAATTATTAACCCGGAGTTATGGAAAATTTTGTCAGAAATAAAAAAAAAGGTGGAAACTTGAACGGGAATAATCCAAATAATAATAAGAATTAGTATTATTATTATCATTGTTATTGTTATGATCATTACCTTTGAAATATCTTCAGAGATTGAGAGGCTTACGAAAAAAAAAAAAAAAATCTTTGCCAAAGACTCGAGAGACTTGCTGGCCTTACGGACGGATCACGTGACGAACTAATGGGCTTGAGACTCGGGTGAGAAGAAGTTGCGAATCAGTGGGTGTAGGTAGGGTAGGGGGCGAGGGAAATAAAGAGTTGGAGAGTCAGTTGATCCTCTCGATCTTGGCTGAAGTGGAAAGAAATGTGCTTCGTCATTGAAGGTTATTTCAGCGTCACTCTTTGTGCGGGAATAACCGAGCAAAAATCTCGGGGGAGGGACGGAAGGGATGAGAGGAGGAGGAGGGGACGGGGGGAGCAGGAGTCGATTACGAGAAGGGGATGATGTGTACAAAAGAGGGGACTTTAAAAGAGGGCAGAAAAAAAAATTACCGCTGTGACCGGTAATTTTTTCTTCACAATTCCCGCACCCCTTCGACCTTCCCCCAGACATCCTTTAACTCCGCGGCAAAAAAAGGGAGCAATCTCTAATTAAATCACTTCAGCGAATATCCCAAACCTCAATCATAATATTAAACGAATGAGTCATATTTCGTTCTATCAATTAGTTTTTTTTTTTTTTTTTCAAGAATAAATTAAATTGTTCAACATTGACATGTGTCTCGTGGATGGAATGGTCGGGTCGTTGAACCTTCCGAAGCTCGCTACACAAACTTATGGGCTTGATCGATCGATAAGCTTATTGAATTTCTCATTACCTCGCTCTATCTTTCTCTTTCTCATAAATGAATGTAAATATCCACAAAATACGTACAAACTCTTATCGTTTTCGTTCACAATTAGAACTGTCCAGTTGTGAAAGAAATTAAATTGTTGAACTGCTAATTTGAATCCTTAGTTTTTAAATTAGAAAATAAAAAATAAATAAAAAGTTGTCCAATGTATTGTGTCAATAAACTATTGCTATCACTACAACTACTGCCAAATTATTATCCGGTCGCTAATTCAACGTCGAGTACCTACGTCACATCTAAATAACATTAGTGACGAAACATCAAAATGTCGGTATTGTTTTCCGAAATGGTGGCAAAGCGTGTAAGTTGGGATTCAGTTGTAACAGCTGGGCCAGATGGGCTGTCAGTGAGTCTGGCTTGTCGGGAGGGGAGGTGGAAGGGCTGACTTGTTCGTGGATTGCACTACTCACCACTAACGTCAGACCGCTGGCCCTCCAGAGTTACTTGACATACCCCAGTCAGCGCATTTCTAATGTGAATCGAACCGCCCATATGTAGATCTCGCGTGTGGCTTTATGAATATTTTAAGCCAGGCCTGACCCAGATTGTCCTCGCAACAGGAAAGCAACCCCCCCCCCGTCCTCCTACCCACCCCGCTACTTGTCGCACCCCCCTCGCGACGATGACGCTGCTGGTGCTGCTTCTACTTCGACTTCTACCGGAAAGCTTGATGTCGTTCCGCTCTTACACACACTCTCTCTCTCTTTTTCTCTTTCTCCAAGCTCTCACACGATTTTTTCACGTTCACTCACACTTGTTTTCTTCAGCTTCTCATCACATTCTGCATTTTTTCTTCTCCCACCAATCCGTCTCTCCGGTCTCTCAAGAAGTAACTCCAAATCCATCAAACACATCGGCTGACCGATGATTATTGTGTTTTTGAAATCACAAACCTTCAACGATGCTACAGATCGCTAATTTGTTATGTATGTGTAAATTTTTTAAATGAAGCCAAAATGAAGGCTACCAAAGTGGCCCTTATTTTGGCTTTTTTTTTAAACACACATGGCAAATTTTTTCCATTGATGTTTTTCCAATTTTCATACGCCATTGGATATGATGCTGTCATATCACTGCTATTGGATTTTCGTGGATGAATGAAAATTAAACCTCAAACAATGGTAACAAAATCAATATGTTATCCTTATCTATCGTTCCACAATATTAAAAATCATTTGCGAAATGTACGAATCATGATTATTGAACAATTCAAGCCAGTGCTGATAATTATTTTACGGCATGAATGTAATTTTTGTTTTTCAATTTAATTCTCGTAAATTATTCAAAAGTGATTGTGTGTCTCGATCGTTGATTATATATATGTATATATATATATACCTGTATATATGTATAAATTGGGAGCGATGGTGAAGAGATTGGGAATTTTACGAGACGACGAAAGACGGAGAGCAGGGGAGAGCGTTGAGGGTGAATGAGGCACGCGCGCGTGAGGACGCGAAAGCGTCGTCGGAGAACACAAGAGGATGAAACAAATTGAAGTTTGAAGAGCCTCCGGGGGCTAAATGGGCGGTATAAAAGTTGTAGCTCGTGTTATGGTTAACCATGCAGATTGTACAGCGGTATACTTCGAATCATCCTTCCTCTTCGAACCGCATCCTTCGTCGATCCGACCGAAAATTCAACGACCTCACGAGCGAGACGTTTTTTCGTGCCTGAACTCGAAAGCGATGTTGATCGCGGTTTTCCGTCTCTCGTCCGGAAACACAGCGGATGGATAAACGTGACTGAAATCAACTTTTACCGCGAGAAACAGCTTCTCGCAATCGTGACACATTTTGTCGACGATTCCTTCACCCGAGTAGTCTTATCGCATCACCGGACAAATCATCGTCGCATTCAACGTGAGAATTGCGAGTCAAATTGTGCGATACGTAGCCTCGTGAAAATATTTTATTCACGCGGTCTCGTCAATGAGATTGAATATGAGAAAACGAATGGTAATGAAAAATCGTTGATGTGGCCAGACCGAAAGAATACGAATACTGGGATTGAGCTTGCGGAATTACATTTTTTGAGACTCGAGTGAATTATTGTTATTATTGTTTTTATTATTATTACTATTTTTTTGCAAAGAGGGTATTTTTCTTTTGAATTATATGAGCGAGGCAAAAATAAAATATATTAGATCCATTATTTTTACTCATTATTATGAATTTTTTTTGTTCTCATAACTTTTGAATAACAACAATAACTTAAAAATTTGGAAAAAAAATTGTGATGATTTGGACCTGCAATTCCCTCCCTCTTTCATCACGAAAAAATCGTATCCTCAAAATCGCAACAACAAAAATACCCTCGATAATTTCCCCATCGCATGTAAGCTCGTTTGATATCGCAATCGGAGGGGAAAGTGCGAAGTACAAATGCCATTTGTGGATATAAAGCGATGATATTTTAATCGCGTGACAAGATTGTGCCGGACGACAACGCTGAATAGCAAATATCAGAGCTTTGCACACGACGTAATTGTGGGTTAGCCATTCGAGCTTTCGCGGTAAGCCACGAAGCTCATGCCGTTCTACCGAGGATTGAATTACGCCGTCAAGGTCGTCGTCCTTGCAGGACTGTCTAACGGGCCGGGGGGTGGTTTGTGAGGGGTGTGTGGACGGTGGACGGGGGACTGAAGGGATACACACACACACACACACACACATACGGGGAGAGAAGCGAAGGGGGTAGACGTAAAGGGGTGCGCTGGCGCGTGTTAACGGATAATAACGGCCGAGACCGTGAAGCACGAGAGAGCGTCAACGAGAGCGTTTTTCGGGCCACAAAACCGTGTGGTCGTTCCCTTGGCCCCTTGTCCAACTGTTTCATTGAGCGTTTCGACTTGGCCGGGTGCCAGAGTGACGTTCGTGGGCGGCAGCACGGTCGACTCACGAAGACTCCGCGCAGATCGCCGAGGGCCTCCGAGTAAAAAACATTGTATACAGTCTATGTATAAACTATATATGGAAATGGGCATATATCGAGTCTATGTGGTAGACTATACATGATCAACTAAAAAAATGATCTGCAGTCTACATATAAACTACATATAAACTACATATAAGACCAGAATCTAGGTTTTGAAATTTCTGAAAAAATGAAGCGCTTCATTTTTTCGAATGTTTCAAAAACTTTGAAAAAAGAAAAAAAATCTTATTGAATATTTTTTGTAGACAATTCAATTTTCTACAAAAAAGGTTCTTTGCATTATCGTAGTATCTCACATAGTTTCCAAGTTATTATGAACTTTATCGAAACTTTTAAGGAACAATGAGTGATCTGAACTTGCCGATTCCCCGCCGAATTCAATCACTGGAAAATGTTTAAAATTGGCATCGAAGACCCACTACCCTAAGTGAAAAATGTGCGGAGTTTCGGATTTTTCGGTGCAATACTGCGGAAGAAAAAAAAGTATAAACTTTCAGGTGCCAAAAACCCATGTGTGCCCATGTTAATCAAATAGCGAAATTCGAGGGCTTTGGGGAGGTACTTAGAATTGGTCAATTGGAAATTTATTTGGATTGGAAATTTATTGGAATTGGAAATTTATTTTCTTCGAGACATTTAAGCCCATGGGAGGGCTAAAAAAAGTTTTGATCACAAATAAGGACCACCCTGATATACACACTATATATAGGACTCGGCATATACAGTCTATATGTAGACTCTATATGGATCATACATAAGCTATATATTTTATATATAATTTATGTATAATTTTTTTACGGGGCCAGGTGATTCGAATAATTCGACGACGTGGACCCATGAGCTTGCGGCAAGGACAGGAGAGAGGACACGTACGAACACAAGCCCAATTTCCGACCCAACGACGAGTTACCCGTCGTCGTGGTTTTTTTTTCGTCTTCTTATTTTTTTTTATATATATTTTTTTTTCGAAAAATAGCTTAGAGCAAGGAAGAAAAATGTCAAAGTGTGCAGAATGCTTCACGGACATCCCTCGTCCGTTCTTTCTAATCTAATTTGTTCGACTCTCTTCCCTCCCTGATACACAAATGCACACGCACATACGCACACAGAGGGAGAGAGACACACGCCACCCTGGACGACACACCCTTGTGGAATACCCGGGGGAGATGCAAAGCCAAAAAGCCACCCTCCTGATTCACCCTTACTCGGTAACCAACACGAGGGACTCGCTTGCCTCACCGTCTCCGGGGTAAAGGTCTGAATCAACTCCGGATACGTGTGTCACGACGATGGACCCGTTACGTTTCGTTCTCAATAGGGTGGGGGACGTATCGTGGTGAGCCAATGGAAAAAAAAATCTCGGGAAGGATGATTAAAGATTTTGCGAAAATTAGGGTTGGCATTTGTCACACGAATTAATGGGAAAAATTAATCGTTGAGATTATTCTATGAGTGCCTATATATTTCATTTGGTGCTAAATATTCATTCATTCACTCGAATGATTAGATATATGGATAATTTGTTTATTTTTCTTCAGTTATTTATTTATTTATTATTATTTTTATTCAAACGCCAATAAAATTGCTGTGGATTTTTTTTATGAATGTGATGAAAATAAAATTGTGAAAAGTTGTAGAATTGAAAAAGTTTGATAATCGATCGAGACCGATGACGAACGCTGGATCGTTCGTCGAACGTCGTGAGCGTGAGAGCTGCAACGAGGCAACGAGGCAACGAGCGACCGTGATTATCGGTCGGACACGTGACCGAATGGCGAAGAACCGGGTGAGCCTCATCGAAGAGTTATAAGGTCGCAAGGGCTCACGCGCTAATTGCATTTAGTGCGGTGTGACCCTCGACCGTCTGAACAGCCTCGAAGAAAGCACACACGACCATGGTTTAAGCTTCGAAACATACACACACACGCACACACAAACGAATATTCCTTCCAAGCGTTTGTTTTTTTTTTTTTTTTTTTTTTTTTTTTCAAATTTTTATTCATAGTTTTGTTAATTTTTTGTTATTTCAATTTTTATTATTTTCCAATAATGGAAAATAATAAAACGAGGAGATCCTCGAGGTGACCAAGATTATCGCCAAGTTTGCCGAAGGTCATGGCACAACTATTACCATTTTCAGGTTGGTTCTTTTTTTTTATTCCTCTTCTTTTGACTATTCTCTTTATTGCAAATCTCAGTCGTGGTGCGAGAGAGAGAGAGAGAGAGAGAGAGAGAGAGAGAGAGAGAGAGAGAGACCGAAGATATCGAACAATCGCCGAGACGATAAGCCGGACATCAATATTTTTTCTCAATATTTTTTTTCTTTTTTTTTTTTTTCATTTTCATATCCCTCGGCCTTATTTTTTTTCATTTCGATGGTCACGATGCCGAGTCGAAATTGCTTTCTTTCCCGTAAACGTTCGCGGTCAATGGCAAGTAACGAAAAAAAAAAAATCATGATAAAAAGAACGAAAGAAGAAAAGGTGAAGGTTAAATCGGCTATGCGGCTTTTTATCTTGGCTCTTAGTATTTAGAAAAAAAAAAAACTGTGTACCAACGAGCCGGGAAAATGTTGCTCGACAACAGAGCACGAGGATGAAAATAATAATGATAATATTGATAATAATAATAATAACGTCGATTGACCGTTGTACCCGATGACCCGAAAATTCGTTGATGAACTTTGTACATTCAACGATGATCGGGCGACGTGAACCGTCGACACTTTATTGCACTATTGGTCGCGATTGCGCTCATGCCCCCCACCCCCTCGCTCTCTCTCGCTCTCTCGGATGGACTGAGCCTCTCCCGGTTTTATACGAAGACATCGCTATATTAATTATATCATATTAGTTAATGGAGTAAAAAAACAGAGAAACAAATTGTGAAAGCAAGGACAAGGGAGATAGGGAGACGAGGGGGATATAAGGAATGAGCGAAAACCCAGACCACACATATAGGTTTGTAGTTGATGGTAGTGATTGAATTTTCGTTCGTAAAAAAAAAAAAAAAAATCGGTGAAAAAAATAATTTTTTTTTCGACATTCTTCAAGATTTGGGTGTGCAAATGTTTGTATCGAACGAGTTTTCGTTTCGAGCGATTCGGCCGTGACATCTCAACGTATGAAAGTAAACGAGATGTGAATAAAAAGAAAAACAACCATTTGGCGGTGATTTATTTGTCGTGAGAATAATTAAACGACGATCGTAAACCGTCGTTGGAGAATCGTAGGAAGTCGCGCTCGCTCCGAGTCGGAACAGTGTATAAGATGCTAATTGGCCGAGGAGGGGAGATGGCGAAGAGGGGCGGGGGGGGGGCGGCGTGGGGGAGCAGCTACGTCGGCCGTTAATTGTCATTAGTGGAACATTAATTAACGACGATTAGGGTTTCTGCGCTGTCTCTCGCAATAGACCACGGAAACGTCTGCGAAGTTTGTTCTCCCGCTTCATCGGTTACTAATTGTTTTCTTCGTGGCCTTTCGAGGGGTTGTCGGGGCCCGAAAGTACCATTTATTATCATTGTTATTATTATTATAAATATTATTTATTTTTTTTTTAACCGCACGTGTTATTCTCAACTGGCTCTCTCATAATTCACGTTTGTTCTAAAACCACAATTGACAAATGTAAAAATTATTATTCACGAAAATTTCTGTTTCTCACTTTTTATCTATTTAATTTTTTTTTTCTTTTTTTTTTTACAAATGATTTATTTTAAATTTCTTTTAGTGTTCGTCTCAGTGATGATCATTGGATTGAGATTGAGATTTTTTTCATGGGTTCACAATCGTAAATTTCAGCCACGATCCACCCCTCGGGCAATTTCGTGAATCGCGTATATATTTCACATCTGTATTTTCGTTGCTCGTTACAAACGTCGACGTGGATTCTCGCAGCGAGCCGGACACGAGTGGAAACGATAAATCGTGACGTCGGACGTGTGCCACACGGTCGATCGTATCGCGCGTATGCCCGGCAGGGGGGGGGGGAGGGGAGGGGTGAGGGAAAATTCGAGTTCCGGTTCACGAGTTTTCCTCCGTCTGACGCAAACCCCGGTTGAGTTTCATTCCACGTAATGCAATTTCTCAACAACGGCAAGAATAACGACCGTTCACCGTCGACACTCAACGAGGCACACAATAATCATGGGTGGGTGTTATTTTTTAGTATTGGAAAAAATCATGATTTTGGAAACCGGAGGAAAAAAAATTTTGAATTCTCGGAAATTCATCAAAATGACTTTTTGTTATCGTTAAAAATTTACGAAATTTCAAAATTAGAAGTCAATAGCTGTCAAATTGCTGTACAAGTATTGGCTATACTTTTTTTATTCATTCGTTCATTTGTTCAAACATTTATTCATTCAATCATTTAATCACTCATTAATTATTAATTTTTTTTTTCTCATTCTGTCCATGCAGTATCGTCAGCCTCGTCATAATTGATATCATGGATCAATTTTCATTAAGGGTCATCATCGCGGACCTACAAATTTTTTCAACGGTGAATTTCAACCAAAGTTCAAAGAGCACAGAAAATAATAAAAACACACGAAAAATTATTTCAGTTAATGTCGACAGCGGAAATTCGAACCCCGGACCCACTTATCGTGATGTTCGTGTAAAAATTTGAAAAAAAAAAGTGGAATTCACGAGCAATGCACAATGGCCGAAGCTGTAGTGAAGGGCGAAGCAGGGGAGGGTGGAGGGTGACGCGTAACTGGCACACGTGCTCGCAAGCACGGCGATCGCAATCTACTTTTATGAAATCGCGAAGCGTTTAAAGGATTATAGGCTTAATCGATCAAATCCCCCGGTATCCACTTCAGAGGTTTCCGACGAGCCGAAGCACAGCCAGTCCGGAAAAGAAGGCGGATGATACGGCGGGTGATGGGGAGGAGGGGGAAGCAGGGGAAGCGGGGGAAAGCGTCGATATGCCATTGTACGTGCGTCGCCGAGCATGCAACAAGACAACCAGCGACCCTTAAAATATCTCGCGGCCGAGGTTACGCGACAAAAGATATGGCCTTCGACCTAACGACTACTTTCAAACCACCTCGTCTACCTACATCATTTTTTTTCCAATTTTTAAATTTATTTATTCAAGCTTTTTTTCGTTCAAGCCTAGTTTGGCTTTTGCCACGAAGGGAGACCTGAGCCTTAGACCATTGCTTTTGAGACCATTGCATTATTTTCGATATTTTCGAAATCAAAAAACCTCCTGGGTCAAAAATGTTTCTTTTGAGGCAGAGAAAAAAAAATATTTTAAGGTGAAAGCTGTGTGACCATGTTTGACTCTAGCCCAAAAGGACTTAAGGGTGGTTTTTGGAAATTTCAATTTTTCTTTGAAACGGGTGAAGATATGTTAAAACGGACGGAATTTTTATCCCTTAGGGTAACTGAATGTCATGTTTACCAAGGTAGGGTAGTTTTTTCAACGGAAAAATTGAATCTTTCGAAAACCACCCTTAAGTCCTTTGAGAGACTCAAAATATATATATTTTTTCTCACCCAAAAGGAACATTTTTGACCGAGGAGGTTTTTTCGATTTCGAAAATCTCAAAAATAAGCAATGGTCTAATGTGCCTCTCTCTTCACTCTCGTTACCCAACACCTGGCATTTCGTTTTTCGTCCAGCTATTTTATTCGACTCCGTAACAGCGTCCAGCTTTTATGAGCGTGTGTGTATGTGTGTGTGCGTGTGTGTGTGCGTGTGTGTGTACGATTATCGTGCCCGACTTGGGCAGTCTACTGAAAAATTCCGCATCCCCCGGTGTGACACGAGCGTACGGTGAAGCTGATCGACCGACTAAAATGCCCGGTGACTCGTGGCCGGGAACTCCGGTCGGCCGGTCAGCTTCACGGTGGTCGCCAGGCTGGCCGGGCGCTCGAAAGCGTGACCACCGGAATCTCGTCGATAAAAAAAAAAACAATTAAAATAAATTAAAATGGAAATTAATGAAAAAAACAGAACACCGCACAGGAGAGTGTAACAGGGGCACACGCATACACACATACAGACGCATATGAACATATTTTACATTGATTGTGACCCCCTAGTCCGATAATTACTGGTGTGGAACAAAAAAGTCGGCCAGCTACCGTCCGGCCCCGATTCCTTAATCAAAAAATATGATGTTACTTTCGTATCTATCCGAACCTCCCTTCGTCGTTCCTCCTAACTTGCACCCCACGATAGCATTTCACCCCCCACCCCCCTGGCCAAACCACGAAACGATAATATTATTAATCAACGTATCAATAATCGCCTTGAGCCACGAGCTCGTAAAAAACAATTTTTCTGCCCGTCCGATAACGAGCGGAATATTTGCGAATGAACGCCGCGACCATCCAACATTTCTTCGGTATCGTTATTCGATAACCGGGACCAAGAGTAAACGATAATTAACGCTCGTGACAATGTGCCGAGCGTTATCACGAATCGGTGAAAAAAATTCGATGAAACACCGTGGGCGTGTGTATGTGTGTTGTGTGTGTGTTAATCATGCTCTACTTCTTTTTTTTTGTTTTCTTATTCTTTCCAAACAATCTTTTTCAAATCTTTTTCGGTGCATTATGACAATAAACATTGATAAACATAATAAACATGCATGACTAGCGGTGAAGTGGTTAAGACGTCGAGCCACCTCAGTTGCCATTGAGAAACTTTTTTTTCTTCCGTTACTTTTCAATCGTTCAATGTGAAAATTTAAAAAATACGAATTTTCCAACTATTCGAATGGTTCGATTGATTCGATTTGAAATATGATGAAAACGAAATTGGGATCGTTAACATCGTCACGGCAATTACAATTTTTTAAATAATATTTTTAAATACGATATATTTTTCGATTATACTTTTAAATACGATATATTTTCCAATTAAATTTTTAATATAATTTTACGTATGATGAAAACGAAATAACGATTGCCAACATCGTGACGACAATAAAAAATGTCCAATAATATTTTCAATAAACATTGGAAAAAGTAAATTCCACTTGTTCGTTTTTTTTTTCACCTCCCAGGTGGCTGACCGTCGAATTAAAAATTCCAATGAAATAAAAAAAAAGGAAAAGATCAGCAACGATCGATAAAAATCGATAAAATAGTTCGACACTGCGAAAGTGCTTTCGATTGGTGTGTTGATCTCGGTGAAATGTCAAATACTTTTATCGAACGTGAAAATTTGCGAGGACAGCCGCGGCGGCAGGGTGACGCATGTGTTTTCGTCTTTCGGTTCACCCTGCGGCTGCTGCTGCTGCTGCTGCCGGTGCTTGCGGATGTTCATGCTTCACCCCGATATTCGACGATTGTGGTTTACCTCGTTCGCGTATGAAACTCCAGGCAGCGGGATGTAGTGGTAACCCAACGCTCGATCCCACAGCATTCCCTTGCTCCATACTTCCACGAGCAGACCGGTGTTGACGTCGTTCGTCTCGCTGTAAAGAAAACAAGGGTTCGAATCAAGCGACGTCTATCTATGTCATGTATATACTATATAAATATAAATATATATATATTAGGGTGCTTTGATTTGAATCAACATTTGTTTTCTCAGTCTCACGGCGAAATTTCGTTCTACACATGAAAAAAGACATTCTACCAGAAAATTTTAGACTTTTAGAAAAATTCTTAGAACTTCGCTTTCGATTTTGAAGTTTTCTTATGATCATTCCGCTATGAGACCGAAGAAAAAAGTTTATTAATGATAATAATTCATTAATAATCATTCTCCTTTCGACGACAACGACAATAATAATAATAATAATAATGATAATATTTGTGTGTATAACATTATCATTATTCTTTGAAGTTTTTATTATAAAAAGAATGATGATAATAATAATAATAATAATAATAATAATAATAATAATAATAATAATAATAATAATAATAATAATAATAATAATAATAAAGCATGGTGGAATAGTGAAAAAAGTTCACGAGGGTGACAAAATCATATTCACCGGAGTGAAACGTCATACACGTCATCGCTATAGCTTTATCATTATCACATCGTCTGTGTTACGTAAAAGTTTGAAATAACTTTTCCCATTCATGAATATTTTATTTTTACACGAAGTTTCTCGTGAACGCCCTTGTAAATACAGATATATGGATTTATAATAAAATTGTTTAAAAAATGTAAAAGCCAGTTTGATGAAAATGTGAAAACTTTGTGGTTCATACGTATTGAAACTTTCTTTATTTCTTTTCGCAGGGTTATAATTTCGAAGCTTCCTGGCCCCACGGGTGGTTCAATTAATTAACCCCAACGATTGTTCGTGGCTCTTGTGGATTAAAAAGTCACATTAACGTCCTGCTGTTCGATAGAACGACGCCTGACGTAAAAATTTTCCATTTTAATTCGTAAGCTTTTTTTTTTTTAATTTGTCAGCACAACCTGAATAAATCTTATAATGAAAAAAAAAAAAAAATCTTCAAGCTGCTGTTTGGCAAAGGTTCAATATTATAGTCAATCGAAAATGTATGAATGTTTATAACAAACGTAAAAAGTAATTTTATTAAATCGTGCAATGAATTATTGTTTCTCGTATTTCTGTTTTTATTGTGATAATTATTTCGTTTTTTTTTTTTTTCAATTAATAAGGGCAAAGGGTTGCTTCTCAGACGGTTGAACCGTGATTGCGGCTAATAGGGAGGAAAAAGGGTAACGCGCTCGCGTCTCGCCTCTCCCGGACGTAGTACCTCGCTTGCTCTGTCTCTCGGGAAATAACTCGGGTCGGAGGCGGGGGGGCTGAAAAACCAACCCCCTCACGACCTTTAACCCAGTTCTCATTCTCGTCGCGTATTTTCACCGTTATCCATGAACGCGGTCGCACTTAATACTCACACCGACTCGTAAATTGCCGTACGGGGAGGATTTTATAAAGTCCGTTCTCATTGTCCGTCGTGAGACGTGGAGAGCACACGGAGACAGATGTTGAAAACGAAACGTCTGGGCCTTCTGCTCCAGGAATCCGCGAAAGAAAACGGAAATCTCAACCGAGTTTTCTCACTAACACGTGCAATCGTTGTTTCCACAACAAAAATTACGTTGTCACTCAAATAAAATCATAAAAATGAATCGATTGAGAAGATAAATAAATAAAAAATATCTTTCTCAAATTCTAAGCTCTGGAACTCTGATCAAATAAAATATTTCACGTGCTATTTGTCTTCTCGTAATTTTTTTGTAGCGTGTAGAAAGTCCTCTTCATCCCCAGTGTGTGTGTGTCTTTGTGTGTGTGTGTGTGTGTGTGTGTGCTCCGTCGTCGACGAATACTCAAGTCGTCGACGTTTTGACAAAAAAATAATAATAATAATAATAATAATGAATGAAAAAAAAAGTCTTCTTCACATAACCACCCTCTCCCTGTCCCTCCCCCAGCCCCTTAGAAGTGCGAGTGAGGCACGAAACGCAACTCCGGTAGTCGTGCAGCTTTTCCAGCACTCTCGTCCTGAATCACGACGGAAATGCAGATGTGACCGAGCGTCGGGGGTCTCGCTCGACCGAGTCTGAGCTATCGCTGTAGTTTCCACTGGCGCTTCACCCTCGGGCCACTTCCACGGCCTACGTACTGAACCCTCGGCTTCGTGAAATACGGTCCGACCGTGTGACGACGAAGACGACGGAGACGACGAAGACTGTGGGGCGAGCAAACGACCGGCGTACGAGACCCCGGAAAAACGTTTCGGCATTATCGTCGGCCCTCAGTTTCACGTTAGCCGGTCCAGCTTGCCGGTCTCAACCGAAGCTCCAGCCAACACGACGAGAGACTATAACCCACTCGGACGAAGAGCTTGCAACCTACATCGTAACGTTCGCGTCCAAGTGGCCACGGAACGAGAACCTAGCTTGGAAAAACGAGTGTGGGACATTCTCGGGTACTACGTCACGTTCGAGGCAAAAGAACGACGAAAAATAGAATTACGTGAAATGAAAGAATGATAACGATGATAACGTTAATATTCATTTTTTAAAAATTATTGATATTATTATTATTATTTTGATTTTTTTCTCGATTTTTTCCGGGATTTTGTTGCATAATTAATTGGTAAAATTGAAGTGCATATCTCGATGGATAATTTAACGCAAGACACGAATATTCATGTGAATATTTGTAGACTTGAGTGATTAAAAAATGCTAAGTATCAATATTTCTATTATTATTATTATTATTAGTATTATTATTATTACTATCATTATTGTTATTATTATTGTCTGTATATAATCAATTAAAATTAAAAGAACCGGAGGAGGATACCGAAGCTCGTTCACACATTCGTGATTGTTAATATTATGTTTTTTACGATATAACCATTAACCAAGATAATCGTGAAAACTTACAAAAGAAAATCTTGCTCCCAGCACGGATTGGCCCCCTTCACCGTCACCGTAGTTGATTTCACATTCTGCAGCTTGAGCGTCACGTACGTGTTGAATTGTTGTGCTGAAAATGACACACGAAGTTCCAGATTTTACTGACCCATTGACCCGGTTGAGAACGAGACCGACAACATCTTGGGGGAAAAAAAACCTTCATTCAAAATAAGTATTTCTCATCTTTTAATCTCAAAAAAAAAAAAAAAAAAATAAAACCCCAAGGGTTCAAACCCTTTCGATATAATTTATAGGATGACCCGATCGTGGATATTGTCGTACCGCTCGAGTCAGCTCACAACTTTTATCATATTTTTGGACGACCTACATAAAAAATCGTCGCGTCGTAATATTTTTGTTTTGTTTTAATTATTAATTATCATTGATCCCTACTCGTCCATCGATGAATTCTGATTATTATGATATCATAGAAAATTCTCACGATTTCTATTCTCACGAGTATCATTCGTGACTCACTTTTCACTATCATTTTCCCTACGTAATCCCATTGTCGGTCCTGCTTTTCTTCATCTCGCAACTTTCCTGTCGTACATTAAAGCGAATTTATCGCGAACACGGTCGAATAAACTCTGAAAAATGTGAAATTTCGATATAACAAAAAATATATATATATACATATATATCTAAAAATACACGAGACACGTGGTGCACACACACTGCACTGTGGATCTTGGCAGAGATTCGCGACTATGAGTAAATCGCGTGAATTTGTGTAACCCACGGAGCAAATAATCGTTGACATTCGTGCCTGAGTGCCCGACTGGAGCGACTTCGTCGGGCCGTAAAAATGGCGATTTACTCGGTCGCGAAATGTTTTTTTTTTTTTTTTTTTTTTTTTTTTTTTTTTTTTTTTAACTTTTTCTCACCACGTGAATATAATTCTGCAACGTTGACGCACAACTACTGTACCAACACCATTACGCGCGGAATGCCAGGGAGAAAAATGTCTACGTCACGATAACTCATCCCAAAGTTACTGCAGAAAATTTTCTAGGTTCATATACCGACGGCATGAAGTTTTCGTTAGAGTATCAAAAAAACGTATTTGTCACAGCTGATCTGTTGTGGAAGCAAATTGGTATTTGTTACGACAATGATGCTACGGCATCAAATCCATATTTGTTACGGCCAAAGTTTCCTAAGAAAAAAAAACAATTTTTTTTTCAAATGCCAACAGCGAGATTCGAACACGAGCCCTTCCGATTATGAGTCAAGCGCCTTAAAGGGTGAACTAGCGATTTGTCGTGAAGTTTTTTACAAAAAGTCTGTATAACTCTACCACCGATTCGTTTTGGTAGCAAACGAGTTGGGTTACACCGACCTGAACATTGGTTACCTCGACGAATCATTCACAACATAAATTTATAACGTCTTCTATAACGGATATTTATTTGCCGGCGGAACTATATCCATTTGTTAGCCGTGACTATTCGTGGTGCTACTGTGGCACAGCAACCGCTGGCAAACGAAACTTTGCTGCAATAACCCCGGGCATTCGTTTTCGTGTATGTGTGTGTGTGTGATTCGATGTACGTGCGAAAGAAATAATACATTAACGAGTCGAGAATGGCTATTCGGCTGACCTCACAGACGCGATCGTGATCCCCGGGGCTCGGACCAATGAACTGACAACGATCTTGTGAGCTATTTTTACGAGCCTACCTAAGTACCGTCGTTATTCTCAAAGCTTTACCAGCTAAATAAAGTTTTCGTTTTTTTCTTCTTTTATTTCACGATCTAGCGCACTAATGTCAATCGAATTTCTACACTAGACGAATTAACCTCGATATTCTAGTTACAGAAAGCGCGTACACGTGGATTTTGAAATACGTTACCTTGGCTCCCGACGAACCTCGCCTTCTTAACTGCAACAAAAAAAACGAGAAATTCGTAAGTCAGATATATGATTATTTCGAAATATTTTCATGGTAATTCAATATAATTGTAAAAAAAATAATTTCACGAAACATGCGAATATCACGTGCGAAAGTTTAAATGCAACTATCAGTCGTCATAACTCAAGTAAAAAAATCATATACATATAGTCCATGTATAATCTATTTGTAGACTATATATGCCCAGTCCCAAATACAGCTTATACATAATTCTTTTTACTTGGCAAATTCATAAACAGAAGTAACAAAAATCGGAAATATAAAATTTGTATATATGAAAAAAAATTATTGATTAAACAAGAATAATTAAAAATTCGACAAAGGTGACGACAACGATGAGTCGGTTCGATTCAAATTCTTATCGATCGAACGTCATCCAATTTTCATACAAAATCTATTTAACACTGATACAACCGCCCTTGAACCAACAATTTACATGTGTTTTATAAATCACACATTATTTTACCACACCGTCTGAAACGAACAAAAAAAAAACTGAAAATTTTCGATAAGTCGATGTTTTCTTAATCGAATTCATTTGATACGATTGAATTCTTTTTTTCTTCTTTATCACAGAGACGTTGGGGATATACCGAGGGTGGGAATCGAAACGCAGAAGCTGCTGCATCCGCGTCTGGCCAAATGTGTTTGAAAGAGCTTTCAGATTAAATCGAAAGCGCTCTCTGGCACTGACGTATTCCATCCCCCTTCGCCCCTCCCCCCCCCTGACTCGTGCCACGTGCTTCGGAGACCCCGTGCCACTGAGTTTCACGAGAAGAGAGACTCGACGAAAGCACGGATAAAATAGGAGAGCCCCCGAAGCACGGTCCATCCGTATCGAGAACGACGTTACCCACTATCACACTGCGAGATTTCGAAGATTTTCTCACAACCCTCTCACCACCATTTTCTTTCTCGATATTGCCTCTCTCTCTTCGAGATCCTTTTTCGCCTCTTCACGGGGATTCAACCGAGGGGAGAGGGGAAGGGGGCAAGGAGCCTGATTCTCAGTCGCCTTTCAGCCGTCGATCCTCAGACTCGAACGAGAACTCTCTGTCTCGAGGTTTCTGCTCGAGATACCATCGACAATATCGTTCATCCACACATAAATTTTTCCCATCTAACAATGTTACGTTTGAAATAAATAAATAATAAATTGTGGAATCTTCAATATCGATTTATTATCATGATTATTATTATTTTAAAGTGCTGTTTCGTTATCTTTTTTTTCCTTTCCTTTGGTTGCATACTTCATGACGAAAATAAATGAATCGATAAATATATATATTCGTGATAAACGGATATTTTCATGTTATGCATTTTTTTTTGGATTTCTTGTGACGGTAATTGTGGAAAAAAATTTGACAAAACGGTGCAACTATTTTGAGAATAATATAAGAAAGATGTTCGAAATAGTTCCACCATTGAAAAAAAATTGACGAAATTATGGAACTATTTTGAAAAATAAAACGAAGTTTCAAAATAGTTCCATCATTGTCTCCAAACAATTTATTTTCAATCAGATCGTAATTCAGACGATAGAAGTTCATCATCCTGATACGAATAGGCGTGGTTTTTGTTTTTAAGACGACGAAAACAGCCGCAATCGTGGATCAGGTCCAAAAAAGTAGTTTTTCACAACGCAGCAAATTCATTCATCATCCCAACACTATCGATTAAAATAGTCACTGAGTTTTATTGCAACAAACTCAACATTGTTTCTAAAAGATGATCCCTAAAGTGTTCTAAAGAAATTGTTTCTCAAAGAAAATCTCAACATTGTTTCTAAAAGAAAATCCCTAAAGTGTTCTAAAGAAATTGTTTCTCAAAGAAAATCTCAACATTGTTTCTAAAAGAAAATCCCTAAAAATTCTCTCAACAAATTTTGGAAGCTAAAGTTGTTCGAGGACACAAACTTTACGCGGTAAATCCGTTTGTCGTCGAGCAACGTGCGAACTCGTCGAGAGATTTCAGGTCGTCAATTTTCGGTGGTCGGTCGACACGACGTTTCGATTAGTTTCTCGCAGCGCGTGAGGGGGGCGCCACAGTACCGAGGATTGTGGGTAACACCATTTTGGCTCACGAGCTCTGGAGAATCCTCCATATTTTCCACGTCTCAGCGGAGAGCGATGGAGACGAGGAAAGTTATGGTAAATTCATTGCACTTTCGAGCTACCTGTTGAAGTTCGTCGCCATGGTTGTCGTCGTCGTCGTCGTCGTCGTCGGGGAATTACGAAGTCTCGTACGTCAGGACGACGAGAGGGACGGAGAGTGTGAAAGGGGATGAAAACGTCCCCGATAAGGGCGAAGGACGAGAGCATGGCCAGGACATGCGAATCCTACGCTTTTGTCTTATAACTTACTCGTCCGAGACGGGTTATGCAGACTCGGCATTCACTGCAATCATTCCCAATGATTGTGCAGCCATGGATTACATAATCAGCAAACTTTTTTGCTTTGTCTTTCACAAACGTAATTTTCCAATGTTACGCAACTTACTACAAAGCTTTTGATTCACAGATTTATTGTTCTTATATTTGTTTTTCGTTATGCATCAACGGTCGATGGACGTGGTGCATGATAATAATAATAATAGTATAATCATTCGAGGACTGTCGCGTGTTATTCAACATTTATTTAATACGTATTTAGTACGTCATTTTCAAAATGTTTATCAGCTTGAAATTGATCATGCTATCATAATTATCGAATAAACCATTTCATTTTTAGTCCTTGATACGTTATTCCTTTGTTTATCAATTGAAAACAAATATTTTGAATATGATTACAATATTTTTTGTAAATTGTTATTTTGAATAATATTGAATATGATTATTATGATTGTATTTGAAATGTTGTAGAAACATGTGGCAGTATTTTCCCTTTTATATTTTCGTCCAATATTATTGTAGACGAGGTAATTCATAAATAAAAATCATGAATTATCTCAATTTCGCGAATTTTAAAATCAATTCAGGGTTAATGAATAATTAAACTAATAATTAATCATCAATGTTGTGATTGATGATTTATGGTTCTTGATTGTGATCATGATTCTTGTCTAGCACGAGAATCAAAGGATATAAAAAAAATCCTAAATTTCTAGGTGATTTTCAGAAGTCATAATAAGCAAATGGAAGCTCCTAAGTTTTTTTAATTTTAAGATCCTGAGCTCAAATATTTTTATTTTATCATTCACCATTTCCGAGTAATTTTCAAAAAATCAGAGGTAAAGTCCATACATATTTTTTTATACTCGGATAATGTTAATCTCAAAAATAATATTGCACTGAAAAAACGGTCGTTGAATTAATTAACACGTGAATCGAGGATTGATAAATCTTGCGTCATGGGCAGCAACGTCAACGAGATGAAAAAGAGGATGAGGACACGTCGTGAGGAAAGCCATTATTCCCCTCGATCGTGCTTCCGCAAGCTCAGCTCCCTGGTCGAGAAGGCAGTAATTTTTTATCCCCTTAAATAACTCATGCGCTGAATATTTCAGTGACGCATCATTATTTTTGCACTTTTCTCGTGTTCGCGAAAAATTGCGGGTAGTCGGTAATGATACTCGGCTGTGATTGTTATAGCAATCATGATTGTGATGTTTTTTTTTTTTCATCCACGAATGTACGAGGAAGCCACGTGGTGAACTGACCATCGACGTACCTAGCTGGAACGTGGCCGCGCGATCGGGTGGTTTGCGATACGAGAGGTTAAGTGCAACCAGCTGCCCCCCTATAAGGTTTCAAACTCTTTAATTTACTTACAAGTCCAGGCAACGAACAACGTTCTCTCACCTCTTGTAATCCGTGTAACACGCGACGAAAAATTTTGTCGTTCGATGTTGAAATTAATAATACCACCGTTCCAGGTATAATTCTCATCCAACTGAAAATTCATTTCCCTTCGACCCCCCCCCCCCTGCCCCTGCCCCGAACCGTATGTCGATGCAAAATCGTTATTCAAATATGTATTTCCATGGATCAAAGAATTGAAACAAAATAGATTCATCACAATCCTGAAAAATCAGTAAAAGTCTGTTTTTTTTTTCAGTCATAACGTTGTGAGGGATTTTTTTTTCATTTTGGGTCAAGTAGTTTTGAAAATAAGTCTACCCCCGACCCTTTTTCACTATATCTTTATGAATACCCTATTCAAACGTATTAAAAAGAAAAAAGATTTTCGTATTTCACACAACAAGCCCTTCTCAATGATATCTCACATGATATACAAGATAAAAAAAAAAAAAAAAAAATGTCGAGTACCTAATTCACCCCCCTCTTTAATTCTCACATGATAAAATTTCCAAGTTTTTAGGTTTCATTTAGTTTCAAGAAAGAAAAACCTCTGGACCAATGGAGAATCTTCAAAATGGCTAAACTCAGGATTCGCGATCTTCAGACAATTCGTCTTCAAACAATTCGTAACAATGATCTAAAGGGGTAGGGGATCCACGTGGGAGATGATCATCCACCTTCCATCGTGCACTACAACGTCAGACGTTAACGCATTGTTCTCGTATGTTGCGCCTCTTTCACTTTATTCTCATAACAGTCTCACCTTTTTCCATTTTCACCCCCTCCCCCGGCTGAGAGTGTTCATACACACACACACACACATATATATATCGGGTGTATTTTCCGAACCAGCTGAGTACTTCTCCCGAGTCGTATCTACGAGCTTGTGTTCGAAACTCTGTTTTTGTATTATCATTATTATTTTTTTTCCTTCATCCACTATCGCTCGGCTCTTCCAGTTTTTGCTCTCTTCCACTTCGACCCTTTCCGTTCTCACCTCTTAACACACGCCACTCTCGCGGATCTCATATAGTTACCTATATACATATATTAGGGTGGTCCTTATTTGTGGTAAAAAAATTGTTTGGCCCTCCCATGGGCTTAAATGCCTCAAAGGAAAAAATCTTATTCAATCTTTTTTGTAGAGAATTCAATTTTCTACAAAAAAGGTTATTTGCATTATCGTCGTATCTCACACAGTTTCCGAGTTATTGTAAAATTCATCGAAGCTTTTAAGAAGCAAGCTATCCCAACTTGCCGATTCCCCGCCGAATTCGATCACTGAAAAATGTTTAAAATTGGCACCGAAGACCTACTACCCTAAGTGAAAAATGTACGGAGTTCCGGATTTTTCGGTGCAATACTGCGGAAGGAAAATAATATAAACTATCAGGTGCCAAAAACCCTGTGAATGGGGAATTTCGAGGGCTTTGGGGAGGTACTTAGAATTGGTCCACGAGGCTGGGCCTTCGGCTACGTTAAGATTTATTTTTTTCGAGACATTTAAGCCCATGGGAGGGCCAAAAAATTGTTTGACCCCAAATAGGGACCACCCTAATATATATATATATATATATATATATATATATATATATATATATCAATATATACAGCTTACATCGTCCGCGCAAAAGCTGCATTCAACTGCAACGTTGCACGTACGTTTGTCGCGGGTAAAAGTGTTGAGAAACCGTGCGAACGGAGTCGGTGCACTTGCATTACGTGTGCGTTCGGTAAAGGTGGTTCGCGCGACCCTCTCCGGCTCACCCCCGCCACCCCCCCGCTGCCCGTACTCGCGTTATCCGCCCTCTTTCCGTCTTTCTCGACGACTCTCAACCTCTCGCTCACTTCTCGTGTCTCCGGACGACCCCTGGTTCCATCGCGGTTCGTGCTAGCCGGAGGCTTGTGAGAAACCACCCCGCGAACGCGCCAGTGGGACCCCTCGGCCCGACACTGTGAGAGTTATTTATAGCACGTGGTGTTCGTATTAGGGCCAATATGAAATGCACCATCGGTGTGTACGGCTCTTCGTATTTCACCTTCTTTCCTAATCCTCATCTGTGCATACGAACACAGATGTCTTTTTTTTTCATATCTTTTTTTTATCACTTTATCATATTGAGAGAATAAACGGATAACACGAATCAACAAAATAATAGTCAAGACAAGTGAAAACCGATTCTTATACATTTTTTTCTTTCTACAGATTCTTAAAGACGGAAGAAACAATTTTTGAGGATTCAAATGTGTCGGAAGGATTAAAATAAACGTGTGGCGGGCAAACTGCAAAAAAATTGATAACAATATATTGATTCATTTTACACTTTCGGGGACTTCGGGAAAATCGTTTCACATTTTTTTTTCTTTCAACTTTTCGTTTTACGAATTACGGTGCTAGAAAAAAAAATCGAGTTCTTCCGGATTTTATGATTTTTCAATTATCACACCGTCGTAAATTATTATCCGATCGAAATATTCTTTTCAGACACGTTGAACTCATAAAATATTATTCATTCATTATCATTACGATTATTATTATTATCATTGTTATTATTATTATCATTATTATTAATGTATTTTTTGTTATCTCACAAAACTATAACCGGGACAAAATTTTTTCTGCGACGAATGAAAAATGGGTTGAATCACGAAAAAAGCGAAAAGAACAGCCGGCGGGGCATGTCGTTCTCGAAAAGTTCGACCAAGCTCACACCGCTCCTGAAGAGTTAAAAAAAAAAAAGTTTGTACAGAAAAATAAATAAAAATTGCGAATGCGAGTGTCAAGTGGGACAGCGTGCGTCACTGGCTGAACACTTGCCCGAGAATCCGGGTTTTCGTTCTTCTTCGTCAACGGAAATATCCATTTCTAAATGCTAGGGAGTCCTTATTGCGAAATGCGAGCGGCTTCCCTTCGTTCTACGGTCTCTCGTGTCGCGACAAAAAACAAATGAGCGGAGAGGGTTAAACGGTCCAGAAAAAAAACCGGGTGTGAAGGAGATAGTAGGAGGGGGGAGACCTCGTTATCACACTTGCGACAATTCCTTCCTGACCCGCACAATTTTTTTTTTCCATTCCTCCGTTTTTTTTTTCGTCCGTTTTTCGTTCTACGGTCGCACGAAGCGTTATTTCGTGAGCCGGTTAACGAAGTCGTTACGACTCTTGTGGGATTCACACCGGTTGCTCGAGAAAAAGCTTCGCAAGCTGTAGAAACGCTCGTTCATTTTTCCGCCATTGCGTTGTTCGAAAGTGAAAAAAAAAAAAAAAACAAACTGCAAGTTAAAACAATTGCCATTTGCTTCCTATGAAGCTTGAGGTAGTGAACGAAGATTCCTCTGTGAGGAAGCACTTGAATTTTTCTTTTTAAATCTTTGACTGAAACTTGCAATTGCTTCTTCCAAATTTGGCTTCCTCATAGAGGAATCTTCGTTCACTTTTTAAGATTCAGAGGAAGCAAATTGCAAGATTCAACTTGCAGCTCGTTTTAATATTTTACATTGATCAGCGATCGTATAGCATTTTATAACGTCTCGTCAAGTTTAAACACGTGAGACAATTTCCATTCAATTTTACAACGAGTAACCTGATTGTAGATTGATATGTGACCCAGGAGATTGATCAGGGCAATTCAAATATTTTTCAATCGGCAGAGTATTAAAAATGAAAAAAAAAAAAAAAAAAAACTTGAATTATCAGCCGATCGAATTATAAAAGTTGTCAAGAAAAATCACTGACAAATTTAAGGAAAGAGAAAACACGTGATTTTTTTCGATTTTTTTTTATTTTCCACTCTGCAGGGAATAACAAAAGGTACGGCTGTTGAATATCCATCCGGTAATTTTTTTTCGTCGTAGAATGACTTTCGCGCGAACGTTTTGCCGAGCCCTCCGGTGGCAGCAGGTGAGGGGGGGGGGGGTGGTTGCAAAGCAGTATGAAGAAGGGCAGAAGCCCTTCGGGAACCCACGTGCCCCTCCGAGTGTCACTCAAGATCAAGCATTGTCTCGACGCTGTCCCATTCGTGAAGCCGACGCTGCCTCGCGTCGCGAGACCGTAAAGGGCGAAGGGCAGAAACGTAAAAAACAATAAAAAGAATGAAAAAAAAACAAAAAAAAAAAAAAGAAAAATCCCATCTTCAGTAATACTCATCCCAGTACGAAACACGACTATGAAAACCCGAGACTCTCTCAGGTACGACCCTTATTTTTTCAGACCTTAAGAAAAACGACCGAAGGAAAAAAACAAGTCACAAGATTGTTGAAGTCAGACGTTGCAGTGCCTCTTGTTCCTGACAAATCAATTATTTTTCCAACCACTGGACGGCTCGTGAAAAAAGAAAATAAATGTTACAGACACGCGAACGATGAAAAAGCCATGCATCCCCAAAAGTCATCGTCAACTTCACGAATCGTTGAATAATCGCAGATGGATATGTCCCCAAAGCCATAAATCAGATTCAACCCTTCGATTTTATATTCGACTTTTAATCGTTTTTCCACGCGACACGTTCCGAAGATTTATCGTTGATCGACAAATTCGATCGACGAAAAAAAATAACAAAAACGAACGAATATCAACCAATGAAATATTGGGAAACTGGAAAACACAAATACAATTGGGATTGTTCGCATGAACCATGCGTTTGAAATCATTTCGATAATCATAATTCGTTTTCATCCGAGAAATCAAGTCCACGAAAGATAATGTAATTCTGAAAGATAATAATTACTATAATAATAATAATGACGTTGATCATATTTTCCTCCTCCTTTCTCTAATCGTTATTATTTTTATTTCTACTTATTATCAAATCAAGACGGCGAAAAAAATGCAATTCCCAAGAATAAAAATAACAATAATAATAACAATAATGTGGATATATATTCTTCTTCTTCATATCCATCCGTCTTTATCTTCTTCTTTTTATTATTATTATTATTATTATTGATATCGTTATTAATATGATAACATTTTCTTATAATAGCGATGAATAATGCTGAGACGATGGTAATAATACTAATAACAATAACCGTTGTGATAATCACAAGAAAATGAAATCTCGTCGTGAATTATTGTTTCCACTGCGACGCATCGTGTTTTAAAAAGCTCGAGGGCTTAGCGATCGCGAGCAAAATAGAAAGCAAAAAAAACAAAAACAGCGTGAAGATGAATAAATGCTTTGTCGGTGGGCACAACCTTTATGAAGCAAAAATCCCCACCCGAAGTCTGTTGTCGGGTTTTGCCGAGGGTATGTATCGCGTGGAACCCGTTATTCCCGAGTCCACAGGCGTTGCGACGCTTTGTCGTTATATCCTTATGAAACGACGTTCCGACCCCACCCCTTCTTCGGCCGTCTCAACTATGTCGCACCTCGGTCCCCGCAAGCTGCAGTGTCGAAGATTACTCAGCGCCTCGACTTCCACCGTCGCCATAACGTGCAAGACCACCGGTCCAGAAATTCTTCTGGCACGTCCGTGGTCGTTCGTATCACGTAAACACATGACCGCGGCAAAGCCCCACCCACACACATACGCACACCAGGGTGGTCCTTAATGGGGGTGTTGACGAATTTCGACAACTGCACCACCCAGATAAGTTCGAAATGAATAAATAAAAATATGTGCGAAACTCCAGCACTGTAGTCCAATGAGAAAACGTGGCTGTAAGCTCGTTTTGTTTCCCATTTGAATAAAATGGGCTTTTCACACTAATTCGGTAATTATTATTTCGAGTCGTCCCTGAGCACGCAAAAAATTCTTTATTCACACAAATCTATTGTCAATGGGTATAACTACTCGTACATTTTTTTACAAGACATTGCACACAAATTAATTTTAATTCGTGTTGAAATCGTTTATCGGTTGTTATCCATCGTTCATCGGTTCGCCGTTGTCGATAATACACAGGTAAGGTCTTGTAAAAAAATGTGCGAGTAGTTATACCCATTAACGATAGATTAATGCGAAGGAAGAATTTTTCGCGTGCTCAGGGACAACTCGAAAAAATAATTACCAAATTAGTCGGAAAATCCCATGCAATTCAAATGGGAAACAAAACGAGCTTACAGCCACGTCTTCTCATTGGACCACAGTGCTGGGGTTTCGCACACATTTTTATTTATTCATTTTGAATCCATCTGGGGGGTGCACTTGTCGAAATTCATCAACACCCTTATTAAGGACCACCCTAACGCACACACATACGTTTTACGTACGTAAAACGTGTCTCGGAGCATCAAGGGGGACGAAAAAACGCATGCAAAGCATTATCGTTGTGCGAAACCCAGTGGCGCAGTTGAAATAAACCGAGTTCCAAGAAAACGACTCTTTATTAGAATTCCCAGACGCGCAGACGTGAATGACAGTGGGACGAACATACGACGAGGAAGATGATTCATTACCGCCAGCAGACCCCTCGAAACACTCCTCTACTCCCTTCATTCCTTCCCCCCCTTCCTACCGCCCTTGTCGACCCCGCGAAACCACGGAAGTAGGTTCGGGCTCAACGACACGTATATTAATTATCTAATTATCAAAAGTATTCACGACACGAACGTTTTTTTTTTTCGTTTGTTTTTGTAATTTCAATATTAATACATTTTCGACGAAATATTCTTTGCGGCTCGGCAGTTCGTCGGTCAAACATTTTTCGAGGTGAATAATGGAACGAAAAACTAATTTTTGTTGTTGTTGTTGTTGTTGTTGTTCATGTTTAATCTCGTTAATGGATTTGTTTATCTCGTGGAAAAGTGTATGTGTTGTCTTTTTTAGGTTTTGTTTGTTTTTCTTAATCGTTATTTGGAGAGACGAATCTGTGATGAGTACACGAGAAAAACTGAGTGAATAATGGAATTGTATTGACCTACGAAAAAAATATGGTTCATGGAATTTTTGTGATTGATGATTATGGCGACGAGATTCCGATTGATCGTCGTACTTTCTCAATAGATGATAGCTTGATATCAGCGAAAAATAATAAATTCGTCGATAGGTCATCATCAAACTGACATATCGAATAATTAAATTAATCACATCGATAAATGATAATTCATTGTTGTAATTTTGAAGAACGAAAAAAAAAAAAAAAATTATGCACCTCGGGCGAAAGATATTAGAAGTTGCGACGTGAAACTTTTATTTTAATGAGAGTAAGGAATATTCGTGCGGATGTAACCGTGGATACCCGACGAGTCCGTTATCAAAATGAAAAGAAACCCGGAAATGAGAAACAAATTGGAAGGTCTCGGAGTCTCGACATTGAGACCGAGTTCAACGACGTCGCCGGAAAGGCGGGACAGAGCGGGGATGACTTTTTTTTTTTTTTAATTTTTTGTACTCGTTATTTTCATCCAACGTTATTCCGTACTATCGCTGTCCGTTCGAGATGGAAATTTGATTCGCGTTAATCCGTCGCAGAGTGGAAGAACGACCGATGTACCAGGTCGACGTCGCAGACGTAAAGTCGAGACCGAAATGCTCCCCCCCCCCCACCGCCCCCACGCCGCTTTCCGAGGCGTCTCGACGTCTGGTCGGAACTACGGAAAAAAAACCCTTTGGCTTCGCAAGCTCTTTCTTCCACCCCTCGCCGACCCTCGGACCCACGACCTACCCCATCGTCTACTCTTGTTGGCACATTCTCCCAAGCACCAATCTCTTCGTTCCTCTTTGCCGCCCAATCGATTTTGTCAAAAAAAAAACACATAGAAACAAAAAATAACTCGCACAAAATTGTTCCGAATTTTTTCTCAAATTCCTCAACTGAACTTTTAAATTTTGAATTATTTCAACGCCAAGATTTTTTTTATCAAATCGATATCTAGTTATAAAAAAAGTGTTAAATCAGAAATTCACATTTTGGCGAAATTTTGTTCACGGTTCAAATGAAAAATAAAGTCGTCGATTGTACACTCCGTTCCATCAACTCTCAATGGATCGATTGAACAAATTATAATCGGTATAAAGTTATTTCCAAAAGAAATAAAATGAAAAATAATAATTTTGCTATCCGGTACCCATCGTTAATGTAGGAATCTCTAAATTTGAGTTGAATATAAAAGTCTCAAGAATGCAGTTAAAAAAATTAGTTCGCACTTCGCCAAAATTTCGTACAAAATAAAAACATTCACATTCTACAATGTTAAGTTATGATAAATGAACATGAAAATAAAATCGTAAGACAAATTGTAAAATTGAAAAACAAAAATTAAAAAAAAAATTGTAAAACACGAAATAGATTGAAAAATAGGGAGAGATATAAAAATTGTGAATAAAATTTCTGTGAGAGCTGGAAGATACGCTGGACTGTATATTTCTCTCTCTCTCTCTGTCCCGCCGCGCAAACGGCGAGCCTCGCCAACTGCAATAGCGCATATATGCATACATACATATATATACACAAAAGTACCTCCAATATGGTACAATGTCGCTTCGCGAATCTTGCTCTCCAGTTTCTATCCACGTTCGTCGTCCGCGTCTTCCGTCTTCTCTTTATTCATCTTCGTTCTATTCTTATTTCAACTCTCCCGGCGCCATTTTCTCGAGAGCACCCTCCGCCGTGTCCCAAGCCGGCGGCAAAGACGACGAAACCATCTTACGCCGTTGGGTTTGCCGAGACCGACGCACGGATGTTGAAACGGAATGGCACGGAAACGGCAAACCGGAACCATAAATCCCCCGAACCCAGGAAATGTTAATTTATTTTCACGAACGGATAGTCCGGACGTCCAACGGGCACGGCGCGGATTCCCGAGACCGAGGCCGCCCGACGGGATAAACCGTAAAGCCCCGCGAGACGATATCGCTCGCACAGTCTCTGGCAACTCACGCTAACTCGTGGTTACTTCTCTTCGAGCCCACGGAATATCATTGCCAGTGGCGATTCTACGATCTCGAGCTTTTCCGAAGGAACGAAAAATCGTAACGCAGACCACGAGGAACGTCTGATTTGTATGTATGTATATATGATATATTCCACATCAGTTCAGCCACTAAAAAAAAAAATTCCACGAATAATTTTAAAAAATAGTAATTTTACCGATTTTATTGATAGATTTTTTTCAGTTTGATTTTTTTTTTTTTTTTTTTTTCATGTGCTCCAGTCGTTTAACGCGATTCAACGAGCATCGGTTATCATTAATTTCTCTTTCAAGGAGGCTTCAGGAGGAAAAAAAATCACTCTGAAAAAAATCTATTAATAAAATCGGTAAAATGACTATTTTTCAAAATTATTTGTGGAACATTTTTTTTAGTGGCTGAAGTAATGTGGAATCGCTCATATATATATATATATTTTTCTTTATTACTTTCCTAGAGCTTTCGGAAATTTCTATCGAATTTGTGTATTTCCACAAATGATCGATTTTTGTTGCACGAAACAATTGACGATCAATTGATCCGAATTTAATCAATTGTCGAATCATTCTATGCTTCGATCCTCGTTGTGATATTTGTTGGTTGAGCTTTTTCTCTGAAGGAGCTTTTGCTCTCTATTTGCTATATTTCGCTCTTCTTTGCTCTCTTCGAGAAAATAATCTCCAACACGAAACAATAATAATTGGAAAATAATAATAATAATAATGATAATAAAGTATTAATTATTATTGTCAATGAATTATTATTATTATCATTGTTAATTTATTTTTTCCCAATCGTGTTCGAGATTGTTCCAGTGTCCTATGTCGTACCTATGTTTCCCAAATTGATTGATGAATTGACGTCTTTATTTTTGTGACCAACTGACAGCCGAGGCTGTCTGAGATGAGTGATTGAACAACGACGAAAGAGCGAGCGCGGGAGAGAGAAGAAAAATATGAGAACGAGGATGTAGCGATTGCGATCGAACCTTTTCGCCATAATTCGACCGGCAAGTGGAATCACGCGATATCCGAATCAATCACGATCTCCAAAGAGCCGGTGGCTCTGTATCGAGGCTACACATCGGTCGATTGAACCAGCGCCGAATGTAACGACAAGCCCTGTATATATATATCTATACAGCCTGTCCAATAAGAAACTTTTCACGTTATTTCGGAAACTTATTAAAATTATTTCTTTCTCTTCGATTTTTTTGACATAAAAGTATCGATTAGACATTTTTGAAGGATCGCTGAAACAAATGTCGAGTTGTTATCAGTATCTCAAATTTTGACAGATATCTAGTGTCAGTATCTACTTCAAATGTAGGAGTCATCATAGGAATTGAAAAAAAATTTCTTTTTTTTTAACACACCCTAATATATGCGTATATAAAAATATATAGCAGTCCGATTGAACGTCTCGTTGGAAGGGGGGGGGGGGGGGGCGTCGTCGTTGTGGTTTTCGGCCCATCGCAATACGATCGTCGCGTGAGAGAACCCCGGGGTGAATATCCTTATTCGTGTTTGTGGCTCTGATGTGACTCGAGCGGAGGCGAGAGGAGGGGAGGGGGGGTCGAAACAGTGATCCCAACAACACAACCCACCCTCTGGCCCTCGCTGCACATTCTCCAAACTGCTCTCCACGTGCAAACGACCCCGGTCTCTCCAACCCCTGCCATAATGAGGCTAATTCTCTTTTTCCCAACCCTTTATCGTTATCGTAAAACCAAGACGAGAAAAACGAAAAGAGAAAGAAAAAAAAAACATACGAACGATTTTGTTATCTCTTGTTTTTTATTTTTCTCCTAATTTTTTATCCTTAATTTCTTTCAATTTATTTTTCGGCAGCTCGAATATCGCCCAAGTTCATTAAAGTCACGTTGAGCATTAACATTTCGTTCCCCGAAGATGAACTTGTGAATCAACAAACAACTATCCGATTTTCCATCGTTCAATGTGGCGATACATGAAAATTTCAAATTTAATTATTGAGACTCGAAGATAATTTTTTATTTTCTTTTTTATTTTTCAATTTCTTCCACGAGTTAAATTGAAAATTATTCGTCGTCGTGTATGTTGAAGCTTCATTGCAATTTATTCGATAATACAACGTCTCTTCGTTGGAAAACAATTTTCTCGGAATAAAATTAATTAGCTCATCGGGTATAATAATTCAAAGTGACAGTGGAACAGGGCGAAGGGATGGGAGAAGAAGGTTTCGTGCTTTCCCATTGTCAGCAAACAGCAGAAAGCAATGATTCACGATCTTTCGTTTGCCATCTTAATTAATTCCAAGACCTCTCGAGAATTAGTAAAGATAATTAATGAGAAAAAACATGTCAAACAAGTTGTTTGTTGGGAACATGATAAAATAAATAAATAAATGAATGAATCAAGAAGAAACGAAAATAGAGATTAAAATCGTAAAAAAAAAAATCCTTGTAATCGCATTTATTCGAGCCTGTCGACAATTATGAAGCTGCGTATAATCGAAAGTACCGGGACGGGGGAGGGTGTTGAATGGTTGCACGAGAGAAGCGAGGAAAAAAAGTTTGGTAATTACGAAGGCGTAGCAGGTACGAGGCAAAGAGGATTTAGAGCCACTTGGGCGAAGTCTACCGGAGAGCCAGTCGGATGCGGAAGAGGGGCGCGACCATGCAGAAGAAGCAGCAGCAGCAGCAACAGCAACAGCAGTAGCAGCAAGAAGTTCAAAACGGAATATCGGTATATGTCAGGGTGTCCTGAAAAAAAAAAAAAATTCTTCGATTTTCGCGGCCCTCATTCGCTTTAAAGTCTATCTTGCATCCGTAGAATCCTGCAGAAAGATGAGCCTGATCAGACAATTTTATAGGGGTGGCCCCCGATTTTTCAAAGTTTGCGTAACACAAAAAAAAAAAACATTTCTGCGTCCATCTAAAAAATTTGGGTGTGTAATTGAAGAGTGAAAAAAATTTTGTTTGTATCGAAACCCAAAAAAAGTTATGGGACTCCCAAAAAATGAAAAAAAAAAATGAAATGAAAAATGAAAGAAAAAAAAAAAAAAAATTACATCTATGTCTAAAACTAAGCGTTATCGGAAAAAAACTGAGGATGCACGTATTTCTTATAATTGCACGTGTAATTTCATTCACAGACGAATATTATTCATTTTAATGATATTGTGGTTGATAATTTTTTTTTTACTCAAATGATGATTCACGATTATTCGATAAAAAAAAACTATTGGGCCGTGTTATTCAAACGTCATAAACTTTGAAAAATCGGGGCCACCCCTAAAAAAAGGTCCGATCGAGCTTATCTTTTTTGAGGATTCTACGGATGCAAGATACCTTGAAGTTAATGACCGCCGCGAAAATCGGAGAATATTTTTTTTTCAGGGCACCCTAATTTATATATATATATACTGGTGGCAGAACAGTTGGTAGTGGCAAGAGAATGGGGGATCTTATAATCCCTCGAACGTTGAAAGTAGCGGCTGGGTACTCGCGTTATAATTCCAAGTAGGAAGCTCACAACCGGAAGTTTCCGATGGAATCTTGGCGATAATATGCTGTCTACTGTCGGGCTCGCCGGTCGTAGACGGAACGAGTTCTCCCAGACGCCAACCCGCCCCCCCCCCTCCCCCCACACACACACCAATCATGAAGCAACTCGTGTAACAAATGTCCAACGAAGCCGCTCGAAAATCTTACACCACGAGAAGGGGTTGTTCTCGTTTTCCGTGGTCGCGATTACCGTAACCCGTTTAATTTCCATCCGACTTTGCGATATGCGAAATCTCGGAGCTATCACATTATCCCCCGCGAGTTGGAGGGAATAGGGGGGGGGGGGAGGGGGCCGCGTAACCGGAGACTCGCGATAACACGAAACGTTTTCAATTAGCGTGGCAACGGAAAATATAACGAATTTCGTGAATTAATTTCATCCGGCTGTGATGGCGAATGGCGTTATTAAAATACGAGAATGTTAATGATAGGGTTACACTGTGGAAAATTCATTGACGAACCGTCGAACAGCCTTTAGCGTCTGTGTTTGATTCATCTTCATCGATCCATGGTAATTCAATTTGAAAATATATATTTTTTAAAATAATTGTAATATTAATTAGAATGATAATAGCTTGGATGGAATATTAGGATCTAATTATACAGAATTCAATACTTATTTTAACCCTCATGATGTATGATTATCGTTACTATGATGATAATTATTATTTTTATTATTTGAAACGTTAAAAATGATAATAATAATAATAATGGTTTAATTAAAATATTAGATCCCAATTTTGCTGAAATCAATACTAATTTTGACTCTTATAATTTATCATTATGATTTTTATTATTATTATTCAAAACATTGAAAATAATAATAATAATAATAATAATAATAGTTTAATTAGAATACTAGATTATAGTTGTATTGAAATCAATACTTATTTTAACTCTGATCATTCATTGTTATTATGATTATTATTATTATTTTTTTAAATTTAAATTTCCAACAATGATCGATAAATATCAATCAGTCATTCGCCAACTTATCGAATAATATTCTTTTAAAATAGTTCATCTGCTCGATCATGTATCGACGAACGTACGGTAGTTACCAAGGATTTCACCGAAATCTCCATTTTCATCAAGACAACGAACACGTCGTACACATGTTTCGTACCTCGTGATCGTCCCTCCGGACGATAGACGTTCGTGTACCACTGCCCCACGGTTGACATCGTCCGCAACGTATGGCACATCGGGGTAGAAGGGTTGCTGACTAAGGGCCACGGGGCAACGTGTGCGGGGGGAAACACGTTTAATTCGAGCGAACGTGTTCGTCTCGTGTTGCTAGGAAACGTCTCGAACCATGCCGCACAGGCCGTACGTCACCAAACGTACGATGCAACACAGTCTAATGGCAGATGTGAGGACTACCCCAATCAGACCAAGCGACCATTCGCTATCGCAACAAGACACACACGTTCACCCACACGCCACGGATTTCCCATCAGGTACACAAATTGCGTGCACGTGAATGCTTTGGACCATGGATGAACGTGGTCAAGTTAAAAAAATTATATGTAGTCTGTATATGAACTATATATATATATATATATATATTTATATATGGGACTGGGCATATACAACATATATAGAAATTATAAGAGGGTGAATTTCGTTGGAAACGCTAAACGTTGAAAAATCACTGCAAGTTGGTAAAAAAAAAATTATAATGAAAAAAAAAGATCTGTAATTACCCGTGTTTCGGTATGCACTTGTGTACGCATTTGTAAAGTAAAGAAACGAAGAAACGAGTGAAATTACAAATTTATACCGACTTTCTGACGTTCTAATTACTGAATTTTTATATATATTTTTTTATTTTTTTCAATTTTTTTTTTGCATCAGCGCCCTCTCGGGATTGGGAAAGGGGTCGGGGAGGAAAAAGAAATTCATGAAAACTTCGTCGTCGGAGATGCTCGGGGTGATGCAATCAGCGTGGAATAGATTCGAGCGATGAGGGACGATGTGGAGGGAGAGACGACTCGTAACGGATGAGCGAAGATCCAACCAGCCGTGTCTGACCATTAAGTTTCATTTCTACTTGCAGCTCGAGTGTCTGCAGTTACGGTTTCGGTTACCATGGGACAGATTTGCTCGGATCAGCGATATATGTATTTACGAAATTCACCGAATAAACAATGATTTGAACCCCGGCGATACGAGTCATCGAGAATGTCGGTAATGAAGGATGTATCTGATTCTACGCATCAATTATTTTTCAATACATTTATTTGAACAATTTATTTCCATATAAATTTATGGAAACAATATTTTTTTGTAATTTTTCTCGTAATTTTATATTATATTATATTTAATTCTTTGAAAATGAAAAAAAAAAGGTTTTTTTTTCTTGAGATCCACGTGACGCTTTGCGCAAGTTCTGTGAAGTAAAGCACCAAGTTTCTTCGCTAAATTTGATTATACTTGTGTGTTACAGTTGTGGACCGGAAACTGGGGACCCATCCTCTTCAGCTCTCCGGTCTGCCACATCGTGTATGAAATTTTCTGTAAATACAGTGAGAAATTGGTTTCCAGCCTATATCGATATTAAACGAAGCATCCCCGTTCCGCCCCTACCGGGTCATGGGGAACACGGACCGACGCATGGATGGACATCCGAGGCCCCGTTTCTCGCCACCCCCCCCCCAACCCCCACGCCCCTATACCCCACTGTGAGTCAAGAGCGTTATTGCACGGTTAACAAGATTTACGAGCAGGCGTTCGCGTAATTCGATTGATATTGTTTCAACAGGTAATTAACTTACTCCGTCTACCCGTCCACGCGTGTTGTCACACACTTACACACGCACACGCACACACGGAAGAGGCGCCTACGCGCAATATCGTGTGTGGACCTTGCCCATAACGCATTTATCCATCCCAACCACATATCACCCCTACGCCCTCTTTTTTTTCATTTCTTCCGTTTTTTATTTTATTTATTCTTTCAGGGTTCCATCCGGATCTAAAGCGAAAAAACGGAACCCTTGTGAGGTGACTCGCATGGCTGTCCGGATGTCCGCACGTCTCACAAACGATTTTCTCAGAAACCACATTTGACGTGGAAACTTAACATTTGACATAGTGAAACATTTTAGTAGCCCATCTTGAAATATTCCAATTATAATTGAAGAGGGTTCAAATTGGGTACTCGACAATTTTTGTTTTCAAATTTTATATATCACGTGGGGTGTGCAATAAAATCATTTTTTTTTCTTCCGTAATTTCAAATAGCATTATTGAAACGATATTCTAGAAAATATTCGAAAACAGAGCTGGTTGATATAACATTTTTTTCAAAAATCAGGGAATACAATGTCTCACTGGAAGTTTACGAAAAAATAATAACGAAAATATTACGATATAACGAATTACGGAAAGATAAGTCCTGGAAAGTCTCATAGATTTCTAAAACATTAATTTTACAAACTCATCATTTTATTTTCGGTCGACTGCGATAATGCGATAAACGCCCGGTAGATGGCCATTTGATGTTCACTGTACGAGAGAAGAGAAAAAAGACGTATGGTACGGATACCTCTGCTAGTCGATCTCGCACTTGACCATTTTTCTTTTTCTTCTTTTTTTTTCCATTTCTTCCGTTTTCCTTTTTATTCGTTTTATTTTTTCTATCTTGAAAATTTCATTTCATTCTAATGCCCGAACATCCGGCTCCATCATTTGCTCTTCCATTCTTTCCGTATCTCCGGGATTTTTCACTTCCTCCCCCCCCCCCCCCCTCATTCGCCGCCCTCGCTGTCTCTCTCACCCCATCGCGCTCATCCCGCGACTTGCATCGTATTACCCACCCCCGTAATTCGTCCCCCGCCCTTTCGCCGCTCCTCCACCCGAACTCTCGCAAGGCCGACGAAATATACCGGGACGAAATTTCATCCCGGACACGCGCACAACGTTATCCGCAGAATAGTTGGTAAAATGTATTAGAACTCGGGGAGAGGGTGAGGTCGGGCAACATGGGACACGGAAATTCCTAGTCGAGTTTTCGTAATGCGATTTGGATCGATTTTGAGGTTTTGAGTCAAAGTCTCGGGCGCACACAGTGACGGATTGAGCCAACGCAGGGCCCATGGCAAATGTTATCAGGAGGCCCTTGGTCCTTGATCCAGAATATTAAAAAAAAAAACACACACACACGCTGTACAAACAAACTTTTCTCGACTTAATGTGAGTAAATTCAGAGATGACACTTGTCAAATCAATTTCTCCAAGTTGATCACAATCAATGTTCATGAAGGTGAGGTTATTTGGAGAATCTTGTTCTATGACGTTCTTCAACTCATTTTTATACGCTCAAATGCCGGGAGGGCAAGGTTGGTCATCGACTCGCCAAGTGAACATTTTAATATCCAGATGAGAGAGAGAAGATGTGAAACAAACGCGCAACGTTGCCATGTTTACTGGATCACGACCAACTCCTGATATAAACTGTATTTTCCCGATGTTTCTTTGCTTATTATTCTCATCACAGTCTCCTGATCTCTACTGTCAAGTGCTCTAAATGTTCTCCGAATATTCAACTTGCAGCTTAAGTGTTTTCATTAAAATCTGACGAGGACTTTTTGTATTATATCACATTGAGCGTGATTCTCCATAAGTCTCCATGTTAAACGTGTGAAAATAAAAGTGTTGATATCTTTTTTCTCACGCTCCGAAAAGCCATAAACATTTAACTGAATCTTTTACATATCAATACCCATAAGTATGCCAAGATTTATGAAAATCTGACGAGGAACTCTCTTGTGGAGGGTACTACCTTAAGGCTCACCTAGCACTGTGGGCATATGGGACGTTCGAGAGACACCAGCGGGTTTCGTGCCGTATGTGCTTGTGGGTGGTCATGACGTTACCCGTGCGTCACGCTACGCGGAACTTTGTACGCACGGAGAGCTTATCGAAGGGGCGAGGAGGGGATGATGAGGATAGGAGGAGAGTTTTGTTATCGAAAATACGATAAGGGCAGACGTACGTTCGGGAATCCACGAAAATGACGTACGTTGGAAATAAAATGAAAGGTCGAGGCCCGGTGGAGAGTAAACCACACGCTGGGGTCTCCGCGGGCGGATGGTCGGCTCATGGTCCTGGTTTGCGGTCCCGGCGAGACGTGGCTGTTGGTTGACCAGCGACAATGACGCGGCGTCGGCTGGCAGGGTTCAAAGAACTCTATTTATAAAGACGGTGGTAGCGGACCCGAGTACCTCGAGCCTGTTCACAGAGCTCGACGATAAACTTGAGGACCAAGATGGCTACGGGAAAGAGTTGACGGACCTAGTGAAGCGGTGAAGTAGGGCTTCCATACTCGGCTTCCCATAAGTTTTCCGTAAAACAAACTGTACGTTGTATGAAATCCCGCGGTAATGAGACAAGTCTTTTGCTGACTAGCCGGTTCATTCACATAGGGATACCCTCGTATGTGTCCCTGGAAACCGAATTTTCGTTGGTAGTAGAAAAAAAGATTTTTTTATGAAAAAAACATTTTTTTTTACGAACAATTTTTTTTTTTTGCGAAAATCGATAGGTCGGGAAAATCGATTCTTATGCGCTAATCTTCAAGAGTTGGGTGTGAAAAGGTTTGTAGTGAACGTCGTTTCCCTCGTAGCGAAGCCGAAAACAATTTACTCCGACTTTTAGAGGTTTTTAGACGATTTGTTACGAAAATCGAGTGTATCGGTTCATTCACATGGATATGGCTCTGTATGGGTGATCCAACGGTTGATTCACATACAGATACCCTTGTATATGTCTCTGGTAACCGAGTTCACGTTTGCATTAGAAAAAAAAAATGATTTTTTTCAGAAAAAAAAATGTATTTTGACAAAAAAAAATTTTTTTTTGGGGAAAAATGATGGGTCAGGAAAATCGATTTTTATGCGTTTATCTTATAGAGTTGGGTGTGAAAAGGTTTGTAGTGAACGTCGTTTCGGTTGTGGCGAGGCCGAAAACAATTTTTTCGGACTTTTAAAGGTTTTTAGACCCCCAGAATTCACGAAAATCGGTCCAAACGGTTCTTTCACATGGATATGGCTCTGTATGGGTGATCCAACGGTTGATTCACATACAGATACCCTTGTATATGTCTCTGGTAACCGAGTTCACGTTTGCATTAGAAAAAAAAATGATTTTTTTCAGAAAAAAAAATGTATTTTGACAAAAAAAAATTTTTTTTGGGGAAAAATGATGGGTCAGGAAAATCGATTTTTATGCGTTTATCTTATAGAGTTGGTCGTGAAAAGGTTTGTAGTGAACGTCGTTTCGGTTGTGGCGAGGCCGAAAACAATTTTTTCGGACTTTTAAAGGTTTTTAGACCCCCAGAATTCACGAAAATCGGTCCAAACGGTTCTTTCACATGGATATGGCTCTGTATGGGTGATCCAACGGTTGATTCACATACAGATACCCTTGTATATGTCTCTGGTAACCGAGTTTACGTTTGCATTAGAAAAAAAAATGATTTTTTTGAGAAAAAAAAATGTATTTTGACAAAAAAAAAATTTTTTTTGGGGAAAAATGATGGGTCAGGAAAATCGATTTTTATGCGTTCATCTTATAGAGTTGGGTGTGAAAAGGTTTGTAGTGAACGTCGTTTCGGTTGTGGCGAGGCCGAAAACAATTTTTTCGGACTTTTAAAGGTTTTTAGACCCCCAGAATTCACGAAAATCGGTCCAAACGGTTCTTTCACATGGATATGGCTCTGTATGGGTGATCCAACGGTTGATTCACATACAGATACCCTTGTATATGTCTCTGGTAACCGAGTTCACGTTTGCATTAGAAAAAAAAATGATTTTTTTGAGAAAAAAAAATGTATTTTGACAAAAAAAAATTTTTTTTTGGGGAAAAATGATGGGTCAGGAAAATCGATTTTTATGCGTTTATCTTATAGAGTTGATCGTGGAAAGGTTTGTAGTGAACGTCGTTTCGTTCGTAGCGAAGCCGAAAACAATTTATTCCGACTTTTAGAGGTTTTTAGACCCCCAATTTTTACGAAAATCGAGTCTATCGGTTCACTCACAGGGAGATGGCTCTGTATGGTCGATCCAACGATTCATTCACATAGGGATACCCTCGTATGTGTCCCTGGAAACCGAATTTTCGTTGGTAGTAGGAAAAAAAATGATTTTTTTTGTGAAGAAAACATTCAACAAACAACAAACGAATTTTCGTTTGTAGTAGAAAAAAAAAGTAGTCGAGGTCAAGCTGCGATCAGTCGGGCTCGACGCTTCTGTCATTTCTACGTTGACTTCGTTACGGAAATTAATACTCCGTCGAAGAAAGTCGTGAAATTGAAAAAAATAGCGATGGATCTATAATGTTACATCAGATGTAAAGAACCTAGTACAACGAATCCATGAAAGAGCCACTTTTGTTATAATTTACAGAAAAATATATTATTTATTCCACGTCTCCGAAATAACTAAAAAAAATATATATAAATTGTCAATAGAGAGTGCAGACCTTTTTTTGCAGATAACGAATGTTGCAATTAAATTTGGGGAGAGCAGTCAACAACAGCTGCCCAGACTGTATGGGTAAAACGAAAAAAAAAAAAAAAAAAAAAAAACTGCAGAGAACGAAAAAGAGACGAAAGGGAGATAGAGAGAATGAATAACTCGTCGATAGGAAGCACTCAATGGATCTGTCGAATGGCGAGTTCGTTGACGTGATAAAACTACAATAACGGGCTGATTCAGTCTGCCCTGTGTGTGTGTGTGTGTCACGTGTGAGTGTGTGTGTGTGTGTGTGTATTCCCACACGAGGGACGGCAGATCGGACTCGTGAACTACTCGTACGTCGATGCGAGACAAACTGGGCGAGCTATCAAAGAGATCTTTGGAAAGTCCTGTATATCCCAAGTCAACCCACACGACGACGACGACAGGGGAGCTCATGGACCGAGAAGAGAAATGTCGGATACCCAATATCATCGTAATTCGAAGAGAGAGAAAGAAAGAGAGAGAGAGAGAGAGAGAGAGAGGGGGGGGGGAGAGTTAGAATTGGTGTCGGAGATGGGAATCTATATGAGAATTGATCGTCACGTGAGTGCAAGGTTAACAGAATCCCAAATGACAGTTTTACGTAGTGAAGGTTCGTCGTTGTTTCAGAACATTCTCTTTCACAACGATCTAACCCGTGGCCAATGGCTTATTTCATCCGGTTCAATGTTGCTCGGGGCAACCAATTGGGAATTGAGATTACGATCATACGTTCGTGACTACGACGAAATCTCGTGGTATTGCTTTACCATTGGTGTACCATTGGGAATTGTGAAAAGCTTGGGTTCTTCATGGTTTTTCATACGAATCCCCCGGACTGCATTGAACTCGGCAAACATTGGATTTCTGATCCTGACAACTTATTGAAAATTATTGCATTGATCATCGTTGTATCCACACAGCACCCCCACATCAAAACAATAATCCTGATCCAATTGCAATGCAAATTCCAATTTATTTCGGGTCATTCGTCCTTTATAAAACTAATTTTCCCCCAAACAAAAATCCATATCTGTTTTTTTTTTCATTGTGGAACACATGAATTGTTGAGATTGATCGACTATGCCTTTTTTCCATGCGACTGGCAAATGACAAAAAACAATAGGCAATCCCGATGAAAGAACTATTGCAGCTTTTCACGATTTCCATCACCTTCACACACAATCACGTACGTGTTTCATCGAGTCGAAAGCTTGGAAAATCTTGTCAAGACGAGAGAATACCATCGAAGCTGTAAAGCAGTGGGACAATGCTTCGGGCTTAATTATAACTCACACAGTCAATGTCGAATAGGTGTCCCAGAGGTACCGGCGACCCACTGTAATAACCCCGAGAACAATAAGATAAACAGAGTACATCGAGAGTCCCCCATATTGTTGGACATTGTGTGTGTGTTTTCTCCTGTGTCAGATGTACCACACAATCGGTTACGAAATTGTTGTGCGACGTTGAACCAGCGACACACTCATTCATTCCATCAGCGTAAGTGAGGAACATCGGATGAGGGGTGGCCAGAGAAATGCGGGGGGGAGGGGGGGTCGAGCTTTGACCAGTTTCGAGGCTGTCGTTGTTCTCATGGGATTGTCGTGAGCTCCCAGTCGAGTCCCGGGGTCATGATGCAGGGTTGAGGAATAGGTTCCTACCCAAAAGCTCAACCATGCGGACCGCCTTAGGGTTCGGTCACACCGAGCGTGCAAAGCTCACGTCATCCACGTAAAAAATACGATGATATCCAGAACACCCTTCGTTCGTCGACGACGATACAACGTTGTCGAGTGGAAAAATGAAATTTTCAAGGACGCAACGGGTTCGGTCCGTTTGGTTCGTGAATGAAAGTAACATTTTTTGTTTTATGTATTTTTCCAGGCTCGACCCATCGGCCCTGCCCCGAACTTCTGCACGCATCGTGAAACATCGAATGCCGAGACAATAAAAGGACCAACTGAGAGAGAGAGAGAGAGAGAGAGAGAGAGAGAGAGAGAGAGAAAGAAAAAAAGGTTGAGAGAGAGAGAGATGGAAGAAGCAAGGGAGAGAGTTAAAAATAAAAGTCCGTGGAGTAAAACAAATGGCAACAGTTATTGTCGCGATTTGTCTCCATCAACGAAAAACAAAAAAAAAAGAAAGAAATAAATAAAAAAAACATATTTTCACTCGGGACCCCGAGTGAGAGATGAAAGCGCACGCCCACCGTTTGGTGCATGCGACGTTTTCGAATTGCTCGAAATTATTCGTTCGTGTGGGAGAGAGTGCGAGAACGTGCGCGCGCATATATGTGTGTATGATAGAAAGAGAGAGAGAGAGAGAGAGAGAGAGAGAGAGAGAAAGGGGTAGTGAAAAAAAAAGACTGAAAGCATCTACATAACGTGAACCTCATCAACTGTTACAAGCCTCCCTGACCTTACCCACAAGCTTTAACCAGTGTGATGTATTCCACATAACATTGTGATACACTATTATTGCCATAACTCCATGACAATGTATCATCTCGTTTAATGCCTACATCGTAACGCAACAATGTTATCGAACGACAATCATCCGACGTATTTTTTATTTATCATCATAGGCCGGAATGGATGTCGAACTTTTTCGTTGAATTAGATATAGACGTGTGTATGGAGCACGAGTGTGCGATTGTAGAACCTTTGAGGTTCGCATGTGTGTGTGTGTGTGTACGTCCAAGCTATGAGGAAGACATTAACAACCTACCGGTTGTGTCGGTCGGGTTATAGTCATGAGCTTCGTGCGACCGTAGTTCACCCTCGACAATCCACCTTCCCCTCCCAGCCCTCATTAAAAACCACTACAGCCACGAAAAATGGCCATCCAAGACACAACTTGACCACTATAAAACCTATTGTGCATACCACAACAACAACAAAAAATTGTAAAAGGCTTAAGCCTCGAACAAAAGCACAAAATAATTTTCGTCGTACAACAGAACGTACAGTTTTGTACAATCTCGACGGTCGATCGAGCCGATTGAAAGAAAGGGTTAGAGTGACATGGTCGGAACGAACGAAAGTCGATTGTCGGATGAAGGGTCGTGAGCAAATGTGCCGGGGGAGGGTTTATGGAGGCCAGTAGGTACGGTTATCGAGTCGGACGGTCGGACGAGCTTCTTGTGTGTGTGTGTGTGTGTGTGTGTGTACCTACCCCTTGCCGTTTTATATCCTCGTAATATCGTAAAGCTCTCGTACGAGGTAGTTTGCATACTCGTGAACGTAGCTTTCATTACTGGCCAGGTAAACTGTGTGGAATGGCCGAGGATGGAAAACGGGGTGGGGGAGAAAAAGGTGGGAGGAGTGAGAAGGTGCTGGGGGGGGAAGTGTACAAGCTCTGTGATCCTGAAGGTAGGAGGGGGAAGAGGGGGTGAATTTTACCTCTTTCTCTATCTCCAGAGCTTTCCTCTTCGGCTTTTAAGCCTCCGTACTACCCGCCAGCTCGACTGTTGCAGGGCTGCAGAAGGGGGTCCGGGGGTGGGTGGGGAGGGGTGGGGGGCGAAGCGCTGTGTACGCTGCCGAGCCTGGTGTCTGAGAGAGGGAATGACCCCGCTCGATGGGGTCAACCTGTACACTATGCAGCCCCGGAATTCATATGCACACACACACACACACATACATACCCATAAATATGTATATATGTATTAGTAACATATATGTGTCTATATATGTGGATAGTTTCAACAGCAGAGTCGAACTCGATCCACAACGATCGAACACACACACACGGGGGTTTGGTTCGCGACCGAGACCGGCGAACCAAACTCCTACCCCCCCCCCCCACCCCCCAATCGCGCAAATAATAGTGAACGTTGAATTTTACCCCGTTCACACACGGACGGGGGTGTTTTCGTTGCACATTCGGCGAACGCGGTAACGAAACACGATTTTTTCCACGATATTTATGAATTCACCGAGCAATATGAGAGTGCACCCAGTTCTCATTACCACTTCGTATACTCGGTCTTTTTTTTTTTTTTTGTGTGTTTTTTTTAACAACTCTTTTTCGTTTGTTTGGTTCGTGTGGCTTTTGATATTCGCGATTTTTTACGATGCTCATCGACCGAATTTTGTTTTTTTTTTTTTTTTTTTGGTTTCTTTTGGAATACAAGGTACACGATGCGATGCATGCACCAGGTAATGAGATTATGTTTTTTTTTTTTTCGTTGTTTTCGTTGTCCTGATAATGTGATGTAGGGATGCGTGATGCGTTTGCGTCGACGAATTTTGGACTTCTTGTTGCCGGTCGATGTGGCTTTTAAAAAAAAAAAAAAAAAAAAAGATATTCGAAAAATGTGGAATAAGCTTGTGGGTCGACGAATATTTATGCGAACGTTGCGGGAATGCATACAATGGATAACGCGAACGTATTTTATGTACATTAGTGCAATAGTTGTATGTACGATGTGCATGCGTGTTTGAATCGCTGGTATGAAGAGAAACGATATGATTCGGTGGACTTGGTGGGATATATTCTTCTACAACCCCCCCCCCCCCGCTCGTACCACAAAACGCTATTCACGGGTATTGCTGTACACTGTTGCCCGCCTCTCGCTTTTCCACCTTATCGTAAAATACTTTTGGGACTAAAGTAGGCCACACGAAACGGATATATATTTCTCGCCGAATAGAAAAGCTCCGTGGGCCAATCTCATCGAGTGTGGTTTATGTGCGCGAATGAAAAAAATAAAAATAAAAAATAATAAAATAGTAAAATAAAAATGTTGAGGGAGGAGTAAGATTTCGAAGTTGTGTGGCTATTGTGCGAAAGGAGGAGAAGGGGTGAAACGTGTGAGTTATTCGATGAGCGTTTGCAGATTAAGCAGTAGGACTCGAAAAAAAAAAATCGGGGATCATAAAAATCTTGATCTGCTTATTTAAAAAATAAATAGAATATAATAGATTGTTCATTATTTTGAAAGACGCGTTAAGTCGAATATCTTCATTGGCTGCTGCGTACAAATATATGTCTTAATTGTCAATACGAGCAATTTTTTTAGTTAATTGTATTTCATGAATTTCTCATAATTTTTTTTGTTTTCAAATTTTATTAATTCTGAACGAATCGGAAAATGAATCAATTTTACACGATTCGGTTGGTTCACCAGTCACAAGAATTCGTTCAAACCAATAACTCATCTCAATCATTCGCAATTATTCCAAAAATATGAATTTTTTTGTCAACTTGAAATAATATAATCAACTTAGAAATAATAATTTACATTTATTTGTTTGTTAAATTGAATTTTAACCACATTTCCAACAAACGATGGAACTCTTTTTCATCGAAAAATTAACGTTTGTATAAGACTGATCACACACGATCAATACTTGACGTTGAAATGATTGGACGAAAAAAAATTGTCGTCCAACGACGTCTATCGATGTCGCAATTTTGCAATACGTAGCTCGAGGATAACGGTTTCGATGGAAAAGCGTGTGAATCATTCGGACAAAAAAGCGGCGGGGGCGGGGGGGGGGGATGAGGGAAGGAGGGAGGAGTCAAAGTCATCATCGGACGTTCCGGTCGTATGTCTGAGCTATGAATGGAACGAGGTCGGATCGGGGTCGAGTAGTTAACCTTCCCTCACCACCTACACTTCCTCAATTCTCTTCGTACCGCGGTTTTTCTCGTACCCCACGAATCGCGCGAGCTTTCGCGTTCGCTTCACCGGAGAAAAGCTCTCCGATTCCTCGCGTCCCCGCAAGCTCCATATCAAATATATATATATATATATGTATGTACGTAATATACACGAATGTCATATATACGTCATACTGAGCTTGGTCAACGTTCATCAAGGTTTAATAATGTTCTCACAAAAGCCCTTTATCGCTCGAAAGTAATACCCCCAGACACACCTATGAGCTTCTGCGGTCACACGTGGACGCACGGATGACGCAACAACTTTATCAACCAATGACGTCCTCTGTGAAAATATGAAAAAAAAATGAAAAATAATCGCAAGATTGAAATTTTAATACCCAGTTAAAAATCTATTGTTGCAGGAACGACACGTTTTGAATCATTCAAGGTGGTGCTTGCAGCACAGAAATGTTCGAGTCGAACAGATATTTATGTGAATGGTATAAATTGTATGTTCGAAAAAATAAAATAAACGGATTAACACATATAATTGGACATATATGTATGCACTAGATGCAATCTATATGCAATTTTATAAATATTTATAATGTCCATACAAAATTCTGTGTAATATTCATATTCATTTCGAATAAAAATGTAATATATAGGTATGTATATTGTTATTATCAATGAATAAGATGATTACATAGAATTCTACAAGTACTCATATTATAAATATTTATGAATTACATATATATATAAAAATTTTATTCACAAAAAAATTAATATTAAAGATTAAACAATCAAATGGTCATAGCAGTTCTTCGGTTACGAAAAAAAAAACAGTGAATTTTCGTTTTGGATCCATTTTTGGGTTGCATTTCGAAAAAAACTTCACCCGCTTAACAAATTTTCACGACGCTTCGGAACAACCGCTCGGAATCGTTTATCGATTCGGTCGTAATGCAAAAAATCAACGCGTGAACTACAACTAGCCGTGAGCCACCACCGGATCGAACGGATATTTTCCGCTAGCAACGTGAAACATTGTGAAACAGACCGATCCAATTCGGACCAACGATTCGACATCAACGAAATTATCGCGACGGGTCTTAATGTGGCTCAGGTCGATGGTTTTCCAATAAAAGAAATTGCTACTCGAAGTCCCGTAGCCGGAATACAAGCTCACAAGCCTTCCCTCTTTGCTCTCAATGTCTCTAGCTGCACTCGCTTTGGCCCAACTGTACTATTTTCGCCCCTTTTCCCGCCCCCGCTGCACTCACCACGAAACCCAAGTGAGTGGAAGCAAAAATAAATAAATGAAAATAAGAAACGAAAAAAAAGTTGAAACTTGCAATTTTCTTCCTCCGTAGGTAGTGAATGAAGATCTTCCTCAATGAGGAAGCATTTTCATATATTTTCAAAATCTTTGGCTGATAAAAAATTTAATTGATCTAAAATCCGATTCGTTTGGCAGATGTTCAGAAAATTCATACCCATCATCGATCGATGATAACCTATACTCGTAGAGAATTGGGGTTCGATTGGTTCAAATAATTTGTTCGATAGATAGAACGACAAAGTTGACTTTTAGAAATATTTTTAAATATCATCGAGTCCGAACTTCTCGACAGATTTCGTTCAAGTGAAATACCAAACATCGGTGGGCATAGTCTCCATGTGTGAAGAACTACTCAGTCGAATATCTCATACAGATACAGACCATTTTTTTTTTTTTGGAAAGTTCGAAAACGTTGCCAAAATCGAGCGGATGCGTCGATTGTTGCAAAAATTACAGATAACATGAAGATTATAAGAGACTAGAGCTGTGAAAAGTTTGAGCTCTGTAGCTTGAACCGTTTCCGAGTAATGAACGTTCGAAACACACACAAATAAATCTAGACATTTTCTGCAAATGAGATTTCTGGATGTTTCGGAACATTTTAAACATGTTGATATCAAAATCCCAACAACAACAAAACTTCGACCACGATGAAGCTTCCTCCATGAGAAAGCAAAGAAAAAAATACGAACGACCGAAAGTTAAAAAAAAAAACAAAAAAAAAAAAAAAAGCATCTCGAGACCCGAAATTTTCCTCGAAAAAATGGGGAAAAAAAGGAAGACGAATAAAACCACAAGGCCCCCACATTTTTCCTCCGTACTGCGATAACAGTGCTATCCGCATAATCAACGTAATTAGCAACTTCATTAGCGCTAATTAATACACGAGCGGTGACGACACAATCGTCCAGCCGGGCGAACCACGCGAGCTAAGCGTCACCGCGGCATGATAGCGCCGGTGTCTCATTCATGTTGCTCTCTCTCTCTCTCTCTCTCCACTCCCCTGCCACGATAGAACGAAACGTAAAACGACCGGACGAAAGCTTCACGAAAGCTCGTAACCTTCGATGGGGTGCGCCTCTACCGTATTTTTCGTTTTTTTTTACAACCATCGGATCGAATGACAATGGTGGGGAAAAAAGAAGAAGAAAAAGGAATTGGAAAATCCATGTCATAAGGCTGGTCGAGCATCGCAATAAAACAATAATCGATGAAATTTGGCAACGATGCCAGCTGGCCGTAAGGATCCTCGTGTTCAACGGGGGGCTTCGACACCGACGATACTTCTGAATAATTAAGCTCCCGACCAAAGCTCAAAAAGCACATCGATGAACCGGGTTATTGACCCTCTTCGTAGGTCGTGGGCAATCGGTTCACATCGATATTATCATTTCAGCTTTCGTGAATCTCAAAAATCGTCTTCTCCATAATCTCAACAAAAAAAATCTCGAATATATTAATCGTTCAGACAAATAAGTTTAACGAATTCGAAAAATAAAAGCTCTATGCATTTTTTCACCACATTCGTTGTCTCACTACCCAATTTCGTCCCATCTCTTCTCACACGAAAACCACCCAAGAATAAATCTTTAAACTATCATTAAAAAAATACTGTATCTCAACGTTTCGTCCATCAATTATTTCTGAATACACAAAAACTTTCAATACGACACGAACGAGCAACTCCAACAGGGGGTTGCGATTAATTAATCAAAAAGGTTGCTCACTGGTCGGCGAATAATCTCCAAACGAAAAATTCTCACAAATTAATTATATCCAAAAAAAAATAAAATGAACAAAATCCCAAATAAAAGGTCCATACCATTTTTTTCCACCTTATTTTTCTCATCAACAAATTCTCTCCCATCTTCTCCCACAAAAACAACCCAAGAATGAATCTCGAACACTATCACAAAAAAAAATACTGTATCCCAAAAATTCGTCCATCAATAATTTCCGAATGCATAAAAAAAAAAACATGCAATGCGACACGAACGAGCAAAGTCAATAGTGGATCCCCAATTAATTAATGAAAATTATGCTCACCGGTAACACTGAGAAGTGACATGGTCGAAGCTTATCAGCAGCGTAGATCCGGCACTTCCGGTCGAGTTTTTCCCTCTTCGTATAATATATACGTACATACAATATACCATATATATTTTTTTCAGTCGTACACAACACCCTCGTAGCAGTCCCGTAGGTTGATCGTATTATCGTCAGAAGCAGACGACGCAGATAATATGTTTTATGTAACGTTGTATGTAATACACACACACATATCTGTATATATATATATATATATATATATATATATATATATTTATATACAGCACAACCAACGTATGCTATAGCTCGTGACGGCGCATTATGCACATCGAGAGAATTCGTATCGAAGATAGATGGGGGTGGAGGGGGTGGGGGGAGTTTATCCCCCTCGCTCTTTTTCCGTCTATCTCGTTCTCTCGTTGCATCCGGCAGTCGTATACCCGTAAATCGATTTCTCAGAGAGGGATGGAGCGTATCGGTGTGTAAGTATGTGTATGTTTGTGTGTGTGTGTGTGTATAAAGCTTCGGGCTTTGCTGCTGGTGCTGCTCCGGCAGTTTCTCGAGTCAGTTTACCTGTCGTTCGTGCGTGTCCACCGGTCTTCACTCACGAAGATTTTTCTCTCGGCTCACAGTGACGACAAACCTCTCTCTCGCACACACACACAAACACACACGCACATACATGCACAAACGTAAGAGACACGAACGAACGATATAAAGCGAGAGAGAGAGAGAGACGATGAAATCGCGTGTACCTCTTGTCCGCCACGATCGTCCGAGAAATCGATCGCCCAGCAAAACTTATACGCAACACACAAAGACCCCACACCGAGTTAAGACGAGACCGAGAATATATATATATATATATATATAGACCCGGAGCTTTTACACCGCGGGCGAGCTTTCAACTCGCAACGGGGACAATATGCAACGCTCACTTCTCTCGTCGATATTTCTTTTTTTTTTACCTTTCTCTTATTTATTTTTTTGTGAGGTTTTTTTTGTTTTGTTTTTTTCTCTTCTTTTTTTATTCCGTTTTCGTCAACTGGTTTTCCGAGTTTTCTATATCCTTGTGGGAATAACGCGTGAAAAAATTTGCAATACTCTCGCACGCGCGACTGTTTCACTTTTCTTTTTCTCGTACCGCAATTACTGCCCTTCTTGCCCTTTGCGAAAAATTCGGAATTTTTGTTCCACGTTGACCGGCAAAGAGAACTTTTATTTTTTCATGTCGCGCTTTTGCGGATGCACGATTATAATCGTTTGATAATGCGATACATGGGTGATCACGTCGAAAAGTTCGAAATTCGACTTCGAATTTTTTTCTCGAGCGAACGCCGAACGAAATTTCACCGTGGCAACTGTCCCAACGACGAAATAACGAATTTGTCAATTTTTTATTTCAATTATTATTATTTTTTTTTTTTAGTCTTCGATATATATTTTTTTATTCACGATATTGAATTTATATATATTGTTTTCTTTGTTTGTTTTATTTTACGATATCAACGATGACAACACAATCGTATCCATTTGATTTGTAAAATGATATTCCGTTATATCATTTGTTTTTTTTTTTTTTTCATTACGATTATTATTTTTATTATCATTAATATTGTGATAATTATGATTATTATTGAAAACGCGTAACAATGAGAACGTCACCGTGCCGTTTAGTCAACACTGTTAGTTGACGTGTGTTTGTGTGTGTCTGTGTGTGTTATATCGCGATGAATATCCCACGACTTTGAATTCTCTCTTAATTCCTTCGCAATCGCTGACTCGTCTTCCTTCTCTCTCTTCCTCTCCTTCTCTTTCTCTGTCTCTCTCTCTCTTGCTCGAACAAAAGCTCAGCTTTGGCATTTGCCACCGCATTCACGACGACACTGGCTCTTGGTCACGCGCAACGATAATAACACACGACGAACAATTGGCACTTGGTCGTGTACCTCGTATCCCGAATCCTCATCCTCACTTCGGGCTGACTGCAAAACGTCATCATCGTCGGATTCGACGAATCTTTCAAACACGATTTCACGCGATCATCGTGAAAATGTTCGTCAAACATTATTTTCGATCGGTCGATTGTTTTCGAATTGTCGCGAGTCGTTTGTGAATTTACAAATTCGTGAAATGGTGAAGACGTTAAACGGCCATGAGTCGTCCCGTTGAACACGAACGAGCGCATCGTTGAACGGGACTGCTGTCGCTGCTGCTGCTGCTGCTGCCACTCCTCGAGCCGGTGAACGGACGTTTCGCGTTTACAACGGTCGCCACGGTTTCCGCCGGGTATCGCTTCTACCCGTGCGCCGATTATTTTTATTATCATAGTAAACAACGAAACAATTGAAAACGAAAAAAAAAAAACAACAAAAAAATTATTAAAAAAAAAAACAATGAATTTTTTTTTAAAAACTTTGGGGTAGCGAGAATTTTACGTCCACACGTTTTTTTCTCCCACGATTGTTTCCTTTTTTTCCCGTTCAAATTTTCAAATTTTCCATTATTTAAAAAAAAACATTATTTATTCGATTTTTTTCATTTATTTTTTATCACCCAAATTTATTTTTCGACGTCGTCCGACCGACGTTTACGCTTACCACTCAAAGTCATTCGACTCGAACGTCTTTTTTTCGATTATTATTATTATAAATGTTATTGTTATTATTATTATTCTATTTTATTTTATTTTGTTTTTCATTCGTCTATCGGTTGTTTCGAAGTTAGTCGTCAGGGACGATGAGACGATTGTTACCCGCGACCGGCACCGCGAGTCTCTCGACTCCACGTCCGACAATATCATAGCAACCGTTCACGATAATGGGGAGTACCTCCCCCTCCGCGCTCTTCGTTTTTCCCAACCTCGTATTATTTTATTTTTCTTTTTACGGTTGTCGTCAGTTGCGTAGCTTATCCTCCGGTACGTGATTTTTTCTTCATTTCCGTATTATCGTCGTTTATCGTGATACCGGCGAGCCAATCCATTCGACGAATGATCGACGATGCCGGTCGTCACGACACGCTGACGAATTATTATTATTTCTTGTTGTTTCTTTCTTTTTTTTTTTTCGAAATCGATTTTCAATATTAATACATCTGTATATACTCATACATATATATGCATATATGTATATATATATTTATTTACATATTACAATAAATACATATATACACATATATGTAATATATATATATGAATAAAGTGTCGTATGCATACGTCACGAAGAATCACAGGGGAAACAACTCACTCACGTCGGACTTGATACGTATACACTCCACTTTCCGGTCCGTAGTACACTGTATAATACTACTGACGCTGCTGCTGCTACTCCCACCTGCATATATATATCTATATATCTCTCTCTCGTTTTGTCTCAGAACTCTCTCTTTCCCTCTCTCTCTTTTTTTCTCCTCACCGCCGTATTAATGCATCACACCCGTGGGCTTTCCTGCACGAAATATACACACAACGACCCCGTCGAATTCGTTACGTGACACGTAACGGGGGGTCGGAGGGGGTGAAGGGGGCCACCCGTGATACTCCGTGTCACGGGGCAGACCGTGGACCGTGCATCAGAGTGCATCCCGGGGTCGAACCACCGACGCACACATACACGCGAACGCGCGCGCGCGCACTGGTGCGGGGGGGACGGGTGGGGAGAGGGAGAGGGGGGGGGGGAGGGCTCGTGCGTCCCACCGCCAAACAACCCGGAAGCTAAAACGGAGCTCCGGGACTTTGCCACCACACTGCCATAACGTTTCACGTCTCGTACGCTCGCGCACTCACTACTTCGGCATCTCCCGAAACATTTATTATATCTGTATATATATATATATATATTTTTTATGTTTCTCGTTTTTTTTTGCCACGCTCTACACACGATTCATCAACGTTTTGAAAAAAATATCACTTCTTTCTTTTTTTTTCGTTTGTTTATGCATCTCACGTTCTCACGTTGATATCACGGCTGAATGTATATATATATGTGTATTCGTGACACATACACATATACATATATATAGATGAATTAACGTACGATGTCTCGTGAATTTCTGTATTATCGTTTTACGATTATCATTTTGTTATGATTTTTTATTTCATTTTCTTCGTCGATGCTGTTGGTGCTGCTGGTGCTGATGTTGATGTTGATGTTGCAGCAGCAATCACTTTGTTGCACTCTGTATCACAATTGCACCCTGCTGCTGCTGCTGCTGCTGCTGCAACGTTGACGACGAACCCATCGAGTCTTCACAGGCGACGAAACCCTTGGGAAAAAAATGTATCAAGAAATTTATTTCTCGCACAGCACATAGCACGCGAATCCACGAATATTGACGGACTCACGAGGATCTCGTAATTGTGACCGAAAGGGTTGAAACGATAACGCGGATTGTGTGAATTTTGGGGGATTGATTGCACTGGAGGACTGAAGATGGGGTTTTGACACAGTGGCGATGGAATCGTGAGGATCGCGGGAACGTGAAAGATTGCGAGCTTACGCGTACTGACCGACGTCGAGCACTGTGGGGACGGAGACGCCTCCGACACGCCGCCGCCATCTTGCGCACGTCGATGAGGGGGCCCGAGAACGCCGGCGCGGAACGAAAATTCACGAAGTGCAACAACGGAATATACCGAAAGCCTTACCCAACCGACCGAACGAACAACCGACGGCCACCCTCCGACCGACCCCCTCCGCCCCCCCCCCCGCCTACACCGAACCACCCCCCGCGCACCCGCTTGCTTCGTCACCCTCGCGCTCACGACCCTCTACGAGCGCGTAGTGTGGCGAGTACACCCCTCCACCCCAACCACCCCACCCCCTCGACGACTGCGCTCCCTCACTCCACAATCGCTACATGAGGTACGTGGGGAGGCTTCTACGAGTTCGATCGCGTCTCGTCATTATGGGGATTTATTTTTATTTTTTTTATTAAATTTGATTTTTCTTGTAGGTATGCCAATTTTTCGATTTATAAATTATTATTTATCATGTTTATTTGTATATTTATTATTGGAGATAATTATTTGGTAGGATTTTTTTTTCAAGAATAATTTTCTTTTTTTAATGTAATTTGAAAAAAAATTGTAGTTTTCGAGATTCGCGTGTTTATGAGTTGTCTTGGAAATACATATTTATTAAAAATGATTGTGATACATTTTTATATCTCGGTTTTTGAAAAATATATAATTATAATAAATGGAAGGAAATATTTTAATGAGGCCATTGTTGTAATTCAAAATTATAATAGTTTCGTGACCTTTGAATATATAACGCTAAAGAAAATTTAGCTGATAAAATAATTATAATGAAATCTAGAATCTCGTGCTGCGAAAAAATTATTCCAAATATTTGGAAATATATTCAACAAAGTATCAAACCCAATAAAAATCTTTTACAAAGACCGAAGGACACCGATGTCCCTTTGTCAATGAAAAAAAAAAAATTTTATTCAAAAATAGAAATACCAGGAAGAAGAAAAAAATGTATTATGTTATCTTCCACTATAATACTCCTACTCTTTCACTCTATCAATCATACAAAAGTTTCACTCATATTCTTCAAAACACCGACGAGATTTGAATTTTCATGATCCCTTATTTCATTTCACTCGTTCGATGTTCGTATCAATCAAAGTCGACTCAACGGTTCACAGCTGATCAAACATTGTGATCCAATGTAGCGGATTCGATATCATCGATCGAAAATCATTTGTGGAGGGCGTGGGGAGGGTGAGAAGGGAGGTTCCGTCGAGGGTAGGTACCGCAGCGCCGTAACCTTATTAACGTGTAATGCGCCTCTGTAGTCAACTGAGAGATAGTCCGGGAATTCAAAATACTTGCGGCGTGGGATGGCCGGCCGCGGTACTCGGCTTTCCCATACCGGCTCTCACGTCCTCGACGTTTGAGAAACAAGCTCTCTCTCTCTCTCTCCCTATCTATCTATCTCTCTCTCTTTCACTCTCTCCCACTCACTCGCTTCGACTTCCTGGCTTCCGGAGCTTAACGTTCATACTGGAGGAACGTGGGCGAGGTAAAACAAGAGAGGGAGAGAGAGAGAGAGAATGCATCTACTGTACCATGCAGTTATGGCAGAATGTATAAGCCGGTGGTACGTTCATGCTTGTCCGTGGAATATAGTTTCGCGTGAGAAGTTGCAGTAACGTTGAGGGGAAAACGAGCGGAGAGGGCTCGTGGGTATTATACACGCAACGTCTGGAATTTGAAGCGGTTTCGTAGCACCGAGGCACCCATACCCGATGCACCCTTCCGCCCCCCCCCCCCACTCTCCACCAAACCACCCTTTACCTCATCCCAAGTTCACGTAAGGCATAACGATGGGTTTGGTTTTGTCTGGGTGGGGAGAACTTCGTATGGATCTCAATGATGAAAGCAACGTTATGGATTGAAGCAGCGGGTCTCGTGCGCCCGATAATGGCGACGGCAGAAATAACGAGACTTCCTCATTTCGCTTACCTTCGTATATAGATGTTGATGTTCGTGTGTGTGTGTGTGTGTGGTACGGTTCCTTCGTGCATTACCTCGAGCTTGCAACTTCCGCCGCTTCGTCCGCTTCCGCATAAGCTCTCTCTCCGTCCGGCGTTCGATATAACAGTCCAAACGAATATCGTCGAAGCCCAGGCAATCCGACGAAAAATCTTCGACGATGGAATGAACCTCCAGCTGGCGTCATCGATCATCGTTTAAACATTTCATTTTGGGTTAACCGACGTCACGATTATTCGGATAACGAATTACAGGATTCGTTCGATCATTTCGTATCTGCCGGGGAATTAAAGAGTAGGTTCGAATTAGAATTATCGATAGGGATGTGACCTTGGAATTTTATCATCGACGATAACGTTTTACGAGCCAATTTTCAATGATGACAATGTATGGAACTCATGAATATTGAACAACGATAATCGAAAATGTTGCAAATGATGTGCGAGTACGAAATTTGTATTGATTATTAATGACACGGTGGTACATCGTTGATTGACCTGGTGAAAAAAAAAACAATTACGAAAAATAATGGATTCTTTGAAAATGGTTTTCAGTGGAGAAATTTATCCGATATTGATTTATCGATTGATCGTTGTTTATTATGCCCAAATAATACGTTTGGCCAACTTATAGATATAACTCGAATGAGAAAAATAGATATAAGATAAAGTAATAGGCTGAAAAACCTCGATCGGTATGACCAATATAGATTGCAATTCATGACTATATATATATATTAACGCCAAGTCAAAAACTATAAAAAAAATAAATGGAATCTATTGTAATGTATTGCCACTAAACACATTTACTGCTACTTATAGTAAAGATGATTAATCATAACTTGATGTATAATAAGAATATAATAAAATATAATAAAATAAGATGAAATTTAAATGTTTATAACAGGGTGGATATTTAGTTTGAAAGAACAATGATAATAAGATAGAGAGATTGAGATTGAGGGAGAGAGAAAGACAGTGAGGGAAATATATATATATGTATATGTATATATATATATATATAGATGACAAGTGAGGGAATAGAACTCGCCACACCGTGCCCACCGTGCAATACGTGCAACGAAGATTTCTCATTGAAATGCATAACGCGTTATATCCCGTGAAAACCGTAACGTTTCGCGATATTTCGCTCACGTACACACAATGCACCGCTGCACGAGCCTCCGGGTTTGGCCGCGTGGGCCGAGTGTACCTGACGAGTTTCCACCACGCGTACCATTCCCCTCCACCCCCACCCCCTCCCTCGCTGCCTTCCACCCTTCCACTGTCCTCCCCCGGGCTTCCATTTCCATTTCGCCTTGTCCCTCATGCTGATAAACCGTACAAACGAAACTACGCACAGTCAATGGCATTTCAAGCTGTTATATATCTATTTATATATAAACCAAGGCTTACGTATGTCAAAAAATGGCTTGAGGGGTTATATCTAATTGTTCGCGTGAAAATTAAAGGATTTCCATGATTTTTTTTAGACATGAATGACCCATGGATGAGGATTAAGTTCCCGAGCTTCGTACCCCATTGGCACATAAGTTTTTGTCCCCTGGCTCCTTAACGTTCTCTTCGTGTGTTATTGACTGCCACACGATCGCAATCTCCGCTTGCGTGTCAATGGCTGTGCGATTTGTTTTTTTTTTTTTTTTCACGAGGAAATAAAAAAAAATAATAGCACTTTCGGGAAAGGCGATTCGAGTGATATTTCATTCGCATCTCGAAGCATTAGCTGCGAGAGAGTTTATGGCTCGGTTATATGGCTTTTGTCGACATCGATTCGAAACACCCATGGGATGGATAAAATAGTTTTTATATCGACATTTGTTCTTGCTTCTTTCATTCAATTTATTTCTGTTATTCCATGAAAGTTTTTTTGTTTTTTTTTGTTTGTTTGTGATATTTCGTTCACACTGATTGAAACTTTTGGTTAATCGATGCATTTAGTTTATCCATTGTCCTCCTCAATCCAATCGACCAAATTTAGCGTTTTGCACAGAAATAGCTCTTCATTCGATAAAAATTTTACCCCAATTAAGTTTTCTCATAAAATTCTCAATAAACGTTGCATCATAATTGATTATCATGCAAAAATCAAAATGCTCACATTAATCAACCAATTGAGCATAATTTCGGTTATTGATTCACAATAAAATTTTGATATTGAATAGGCTCTCAGATTCACGATAATTCCGTCGCTAAAGTATTTTGAACCCGGACACATATGGAAATAATGTCTCTTCACGATTATTCATCCCCGTACGTGAGTTTCACGACTCGTGACGTTATTGCCAAAACGCAATAATTAATTGACGCAGTGGGGGATATGAGTTTGCGTTACGTGGACGATGTCACTTGAGTGACAAGGACAGTGACGACCCCGCCGGTAAGCAGCGTGAAAACCCGACACAAGTTTTTCAACGAAATTGTCTTGACCCTCTTATACACGTTTTTCAAGTTTGACAAAAAAAAAAAAAAAAAAAAAAAAAATGAAACAAGCCACCAAACGATTGAAGAATTTGTTTTCATTATTTAATCAAACTGTGCCAACAAAACTTTTACAAAGCACGATCGTTGAAAATTTAACGAAGCGAAAAAAGACAAAGAAAAGAAAAGAAGAAAAAAAACAGTAAGTTGCTTATGTCGATAAATCTGAGGTAACGATGTGTCCATTATTCTCAATTTTTATGTGCAAAGTTCGATTGCAAGTAACAATTCGGAATGCCAAACTGCGTCAATGACCCATAAACGTTGATTTTTTTAATGTTAACAATACGTGATTGACAAGTGTGCTCGGATGTACGAAAAAAATTGTTGTACAATCGTGGAACACGTATCGACGATTAATTCGAACGTTTAACGATCAAAGCGTCCGCAAATATCTTATACAGACACGCGACGCGAATAAAACGATGAATAAATGAATAAATGAATGAAATAACGCGTGAAAACGAATGCGCAATGCGTCGTGAAAATTAATTCGACAGTTTATAACCATAAACTCGTGCGATACTTTATGCATACACATATATATTTATATATATATATATTGCGCAGATTAATTTTCATTGCGGACTCTCGAAAAGGCTGCATCAGATAATTCCGCAAGAATATTTTCAAAGTTGGCTGTTAGCCGGAGAGCAGCGAGAGCCAGTTAGCACGGTTTTAGCATGAGAACTAGCGTGAAGAAACTACGTCGGTCTCGTTTCCCCCCGCTCCATCAAGCGTAATAAAACACGATGAATTCCACGCTCCCCGCCCCCCCCCTCCCCCGCCCCTCACCCGTTCACAACCCTCGCGCGAATGCGTGGAAAAGCTGACGAACTAAGCGAGTGATAGCGCACACGTGAATCGTGTCATCGTATATGGAAAATAAATTTAAAAAAAAGTAGTGGCGGTGAACTTGTGCCGAAGCTCGTAATAAACCACCCCCTCGCCCCACACGCGTTGAAAGAGGGTAGAACGGTAACCGTGAAAGAGAGGGAAAAAAAGGAGTGAAAATGTGAAATAGTGGGTAAACCGAGAAAGTCGAAAGAATGTGATGGAGTGAGAACAAGAGAGAGAGAGAGAGAGAGGGGGGGGAGGGAAGGAGATAAAAAAGAGAAAAAAACTTTTCGTAGCTGTGGGGCTCATTGAGTGTATGCGCCGAGTGGACACAAAAGTAAAATGCATAATGGTCGAATGCGCACGTGCGATTGGTGCGTTAGTGTGTACGTGTTGTTTATGCATAAGTAACGATATATGTGTATGAAATTTATATATATATATTTATATATACATGTATATAAACGTTGAAACACATTTTACACACAAATGGCAATACTACGTGCCTTGTCTGTTTATCAATTCATTCGTTTCGCTCGCCACTCGGGATGACTGACGTTTAATCCACAATGGCACACGCGCGTCGCGGTACAACAGTTTCCGTCGTTCCGACAAACCGCAAAACGAGACAGAGAGAAAGAGAGAGAGAGGGGGTAGAGAGAGGGAGGGGGTGTACATAACGCTTTCATTACAATGAAAGCGTTATGTACATTCGTAAGATGCTTCTCTATGGGTATAAATATATATGTGTGTGACTCATTGTTCTCCCGTGCTGACATCAAGGGATGACGAATCCGGCCCAAGTGCGGAGAGATAGGTAGGTCGACGAATTTTCGAAATTATGGATATGCAACACATAAGCAAAACAAACGTTTACGATCGAGAACGAACGGTCGGATATGACGTCATTATCGTTTGAAAAAGTTTTTCCAAAATTATTGGAGGCTTTCGTCATCCCTCGAAAACAGTTCGGACGTTTTTTGGGAATGAGAATTTCCGAGGAGATGATAGGGATAGTTTATTTTTGAGGGAGGAAAGAAAATGTTTCGTTGTGAAAAATATTTGTGGATATCAATCGTCTAGTCTACATCGTCTTTTTGGAAAGAAAAAATGGGATTATGAAATGATGAGATGTTTGGAAGAACGTATCTTTTCTGAGGATTTGATCATTCTCGTAATAGGGGTTGGTGTAAAATAGATGAGAGGGTTATTATTGTCACAAAGATAAATTTTCACAGATGTCACTGTTTGAAAGAGTGACATCTCCAACGTCGGTTCTGAATAGTTACCGAGTATCCACAAATAAACAAATTATAAAACAGAGTCTGCTATATTCGGACGAAAATGTTCATCCCTCGAAATAAAGATTATTCCGACGTCATAGCAAACGTAATATTCCTCAAATTGTGAATCTCTGTCTCGAATTGGTGAATTTTGGAAAATTGATGTCACCGATGGACATTGCGATGTCTCCAAAAAATCATAATAGAAGATAACGACTATTGAATTATTTGGAAAACATGTTGAATTGAAGTTTGGCGCAACATTTGATTCGATACATCAAAAAGAACGCGGATGGGTTCGATTTTTGTGAGTGGGGTTCGCTGGACCCCATGTGACCGATGAGTGTTTCGGAGGTGTGACCGTAACGGGTTGATTAATAAGTTTCAACTGTTGATATTATTCATTTTTTAACAGTTCAATTCAACTTTCAATAATAAAATCAAAATTTGTCCATACAAAAGCAGCTTAAAACTATTTTTTTTTTTATTTAGAAAAATTGATGTAACTGACATTGGGACGACCGAAAATGTGGAGGTGGGAGAGAGAAAGGGACAGTCATGGGGCTGACGACGATTTAAGTATAATTATCGGATCGACTGCATGTGTAATTGTGCATGGACATGTGAGTACCGAGTGCAACCGGGATAATTATAAATTATAATCAATTCACTCGGTTGGATGACGCGTGTGTAAGTGTACCGGTAGTTACAGCTCGGTGTGTATTGATCAGACGCTAGCATCCGACAAACCGGCAGCACACTACCACATCTCTTCAGTTCCTATATATGTGTATGTTTTATATATATATATATACACGTGTATATGTGTATATATTATATATTCGCATATGTGCGGCTGCAGTCAGCCGGGCATGTGGACGTGTGTGCTATGGTACGTTATGCACGAAACTCGATGCACGATTTGCCATTAATATTACCTTATCGGAGGCCCGATAGGTTCATCTATTTCCGGAACAAGCCCTAATACCATTACCCCGACATACTCGACAACTTATTCATCTCCCGTTGAATCGTTACGAAAATGTCGCGTCGTACGTCGACCATCACTACTGCTTGTCATAATATCCATCGGTCTTTTCTATTTCCATTTTTAAGATATAATCTATGTGTTCCACGAAAAATAAGGATCCGAATGAAAAATGGTTGAAGGAGAGTTTGCAAGGCTTGGAGTTGGACATCTGAGAAGAAAAAAAATCAAAAATGTCAAAATAGTGGCGATATGGCGGACATGTGTTTTTTTTTCAATCTTAAAAAATAGATCTGATGGATACCAACAACGTTCGCTACACAATTTCTGGATATTGTAATAGAACACCCCGTATATTTGTCATAATATATTTTACTATTTTTTTTTGTTTATCACCAATTCGTGCAATTTTACAGACAAATTTTGAAATTTTATTACGAATAGAAAAAAGACGATTTGTAGAGCCGATTTTCTTTGTGAGCATTGCAAAATAAAGGGTTTTAGTGAATTTTTCTTAAAGAATGTAATTTGGCTTTTTTTTACAACGCTTGTGAGAATATTTTAACAAATGGCAGAGAGAGAGAGAGCTGGGATAAAGGTAGAAGAACAGACGGGCAGAAACGTTCGCTGGAATGACCCTATTTGGACGAGCTCTAAATCGTCGACCACGTGACCCACCTGTGATAGTTCCAATCTGAGCGAGTCTCGAAAAAACACGTGTACACCACACGACGCGAAATGCCTGCATATGCATGCAAGTTGTGTGCACGCTCGGTCGATCTTTTTTTTTTCATTTTTCTCAAAACTCCATTGTCGACGGAAAAATTTCGACGAGAGAGAAATATTTTTCGCGTTACCTACAACCGTAATTTGCGAATTTGGACGAGTTCCAGAATCGATGGGGATCGATCGTGGACGGTTGGTGAATAAAAATAGGAGACGATTCGTTGTTGAAAAATACAAGCGGAGTATCGAGCGATACATCAGACGAGAAAAATACATTGCAAACAGTTGGGAGAAGGACGTGTAGTCCGGCCAAACTGAAATAGAACAAGAGTCAGACTTTTTTTTTTTGGAATATCGAAGATTAAACAAATTGATCGATTGTGCGAATAAAAAAAAAGTATTTTAAACCGTATAAAAATTTGCCATGATCATTTTTAGTCGTTTAAAATTCTCAAATTTTCTAAATTCTCAAAATTCTCAAAATTCTCAAATCCGAATCACTCCGAAAATTCTGTAAATACGTTAACAAATTTTAAGGAGATTATTCTCAAGACGATGAACTTCACGAAAATAAAAAAATTTTAAAAAACAAATCGAGGAAAAAAAATCGAAAAACCAATTTCGAAACTAATTCATGCAACGAAACCATGCCAAAACCTTACCGTCCACGGTGATCCAACGAAATGAAACCGAGTATCGATTTTTCCGTGAAAAATCTACCGAAAAAAAAGCAAACAAAAAAAAAGTTGCAGCCATTTTTGGCAAATCACAAGAAAAATGCATTTGGACCATAGCGAGAGAAAAAAAAGACTCGAACAGTCGTATCCACAATACATCTTTCCACGTCGCGATGATAACGTGTCCGTACCTTGTGCGATAGAAGTGGCAAATTTGAAATGCCGTGAGACACCCCCCCCCCCACCCCCCCGGACTGGCAAATACGACGGAAACCGTCATCGATCATAATCTCTCGTGTTATTGATTATTCCCCCATTGCGACACTCGTTTCAACCACTCCGTCCGTCAATGGCGTTATTAGATTTCCGTGTAACGTCGAACGAGTGCGGTATTCGTGTACGGGAGAGTTCGTTTCCGGCGGAAAGTAAATCGTCCGGGAAATGAAAATTCGCGGATAACGATCGTTCGAGGGGCTCGCGCGATCGCCCACAGACTTCGTTACTTCGCTCTGCGGTAAACAAGATGGCGTCGAGGATGAGTGAAAACGCGTAAAAAAAAATAGTGTCAACGGAATACTCAAAAAATTTCTATCAAACATGATGGCCGACTGCAATCCGCAAATTTACATTCGTCAGCAAAATGATTTTTTTTTCGGAAAATGCTTACACGTAGTTCGAATTACTGAATAAATATCTCGACACATCAACATAAGCGATATTAAATCGTATTTCAATTATTTTGGTGAAAATTCACGAAGAAATCAAGTAAAAGTACATTTATTGAGCCGATACGAAATGAAGATAGATTTGTTCCTTACCATTTTTTCCAGCGTCGCCATTTTGTCTGTCATCAATTTTTTTTCTGGCGCCATTTTTCAGCCTCGAAATATCATCTATACCCATGAAGTTTTCGAACGCCGCTATCCGAATATATACATATATTCATATTTCCATATTGCGCAGATAAAATCTCGTTCGTTATATAGTTATCAAAATTAATCGTCACACAATCGTGATAACATAAATCAAGGGACGTTGAATAATGACCATGCCCCGCATGTACCACGCATATACACGGGGTCTCCATTAATGCGGTTATGTGTACGATGAAACGAATTCTAATTAGCATTTTTACTACCTGCCGACTTAATCAGTAAATGAGAAACAAATCAAACGAGAATTACAGCGGTTTACTTTTCTACGCTTTAATATTTCGCGTCTACGATTTGATTCTCGATAGTCACGATTGTACTATAATATTCTAAAAAAATGTAACGTCAATGTTTACCCAACTTTACTGATTCGTTAACTACTTCACAAATGAAGAATGTTCTTCTTCTTCTTCTCTAGTTTGGTTGGGCCTTTGGCGTCCAGAGGGAGTCCCAACCTGGCCACGATATGAAAAAATGACAATAATAATAATGCAAGATTTTCGTTTGTTTTTTCCGCCGTGAGCGCCATGACAGCCGAACTCATCGATCGCGCTTCATTCGCTACCGAGTTCGCAGACTCGCCGACAGATGGCTGTCTATGATTGAACATTTTCATCGATGTTTCATGAATAAATCGGAAAACGTGGATTACGTGAACCAAACGGAATTGGAAATTGAAATGCGATTACTCGTGTTATGCCATTCCAATGGATCCGTCAAGGGGTTTCGATGCGGTCGATGGACTTGGGATCGTGGAAAATGGGGGTAACACCGTTGCATTTATTTGGAACCATCCATTATCATTTCATATCCTGATTTCAAATTCCAGTTTTATCGAAAAAATGCCTAAAACCCTTTCTCGCAGGGTCCAGTGTGTAATGTGTGTCAAATATGTATGGCCGCGCGTTCAATTCGTCGTAACGATATATATATATTCGATGGCCCAGGCACAGCAGCGCTGCCGAGCGGCGGGCCCGTGAAACGTGCAGCGCCACTGACCGCCCCCACCCCGACGCCTGACCCAAACTCTCAATCGTCGAACGTCCGATAGTCCAAAATGTGGCGCCACTCATGAATTATCTTGACTATTGAGAGGTATCTCCGTGCAGTGCAGCCATTTTCTCCCCACCCCGCTGCCACAATTACTACCCAGCGACCTGCAATACCGACCGAACTCCCATCCCGCCCGATAACACGGAAATCTGCATAATCGATCGAGAAACATAACCGCAGAATTTTACTTCCACACCGATCCGCCACGAATTCAGCGCCAGTGAACATTGGAAAACAAATCCGATAAGCCCCCCCCCCTCCAACCGAAACGCTCACATTCCAACTTATCTCCGTCAGGAAGCATCATCGTCGACCCTCTCTCACTGGTCCACGAGATCACGTGGCCAGCGACTCCTCGACCAATCCCCGCGCTCTTCCAAAACCACGTGATCGGTAAAAAAAAATCGACATGGCGGACGTTACGGGACGCAGGATCCCGAACGTAGTCGAAGGACGATAACTGGGGCCGAGTGTCCGAAAACGCGATACGTATTTCCGTTTTATCCGTGACGTTATCGTCGAACGTGATTATCGTCTATGGTGGGTGGCAATGAAATTTTGTTTTCGTCATAATGGCAAAGACGTTGAGCCATAAGCCGTGGTGACAGCCGGTGAGTGTGCAGTTGAGAAGTGTCAACCAGTCGTTCGGTCCTCTGCCCAAGAGCCCAAGTGCTGTTCCGTCTCCCACGTTCTCTCTCTCTCTCTCTCTCTTTCTCTCTTTCTCTCCTGCTGGTTCGCTTGCTCCCACCATCGCTCTCGCTCTTCATCCACAATTCTTTCGACCCTCTCTCTTCCCCCCCCCCCCCTCCCTCTCTCTCTCGCTCAGTCGTGTCGCCTCGCCGTGTCTTGCGCGTGAACCAGAGAAAACAGGAAAAACAGGTACGCGACACAGTCGGCACCAAGTGTTGCACGGGTTGCTCTCCGGTGGTCTCTCACTCTCTCTCTCTCTCACACACACATCGTCGCGGTTATTGTGATTTTTTTTTAACGGAGTGGCGGTGCGGTGTCGTCGAGAGAAGGAAGTGGCGCGGGAACGCATGCGATTGACCGCGCGCCAATGAGTTTTCATTCCGTCGTTTAATTATCGTGCAAAAAAAAAGAAGATCGAAAAAAAAAACACAAAAAAGTAAAAGAAAGAAAGAGAGAAGAAAAAAGAAACGTGCGACGGAATAAAACTTGAGAGTAATAAAAATTTGGTACGCGAATGAAAAAGAGAGAGAGAGAGAGAGAGAGAGAGAGATAGAGTGTGAGTGAGTGAGTGGGAGCGAAAAATCGGTGATAACGTGGAGACAGACGACCGAGAGTCCGGGTCGGGGGTTGGGCCTCAATCGTGTGCGTGTGTTACTGGACTGTACACAATCGTGTCTCCACTCTTTCTCTCTATCTATCTCTCTCTCTCTCTCTCTCTCTCTATCTCTGCATGTGTGCTGTGTGTGGTGTCCCTTCGTGGACCGTGGAAGCATGCACCAGTCCCCCGGGGATTCCGTTGCATCCCGACTATGTTCGTATCTTATACCCAACAACTTCGACATTGTCGTTTGCAACAAGGTAAACCATTTGTCATACGGTTCGCACCGTGAAAAGTAAAAAAAATAAAACAACGAAAAAAAAACCACGAAATTTTGTTTAAAGATTATTATTATTTTTCAACGTGATATCGTGAATATTGAGGACGGGGGGATATTGTGATTCCGGTAGTCGTGTCGTTTTGTGAGAACGAAGGAATGAAAAAAAAATAAATTGTTTATTCGTATGTGAATATGCATTTTGTGAGCTAGACCTACGGGCTTTCTTTCTTGCACCAGAGATCTCTCTCGCATCTTTTCGTTCTTTCTTTATTTCTCTGTGTCCGTCTCTCTCTCTCTCTCTCTCTCTCTCTCTCTCTCTCTCTCTCTCTCTCTCTCTCTCTCTCTCTCTCTCTCCTCTCTCTTGTTCCGTGTCGGTTGCTCGCTCTCTTTCATTCCTTCTCTCTCGCGCCCTAACCCCTCGATCTCATTCTCTCGCTCGCTCGATCGCGCTCTTGCTGTCGCTCCGTCTCTCTCGCTCTCGTTCTTCCCCCCTACCTCTAACCCGCTCGTTAATTCCACGGGGCCTTCTCGTCGCTCCACATTACTGTTGACGTTCCTCTCGTATATGTACAACGAGCGCACGGTTATCACGCCAACGAGGGGGTACCAGTGCAATTTCTCATTGGCGGATCTCGGATTCTTATTGCTCACCTGTTAATCGCTAAGAAACCGTGACATTCCAGTCGCAATAATTCGACGAAACTTTCAGCTGTTACGTTTGTCAAATTTTTCGAATCAATGAAAATTACCATTCTTCATTACACGGTTTGACGATATATATATATTTTTTTCATATCTTATTTCGTTTTCCTGGTGATTTTTTTTTTTTGGTTTGTTTGTGAATCACTGAAAGTTCGGTAGAATCGATTACAGTTTGTTTTGTTGTTTTTGATCTTGTTTATGAGATTAATCATCCCGGTTAGTCATCGTGTGGGTCTGTGTGCGAGACCTATCGCACGTTCCGACGTTGAGTGTTTGCTAAAAAATGTTTCGCTGGTGTCGTATTGAGTATTTGGTAATTCGTCGTTGTAATTTTTGTTGTTTTGGATGTTCGATAGCGCGGGCGACGATTCTAACCATGAATTTCGGGTGATGGCGCGATGAAATATTTTTACTGCGTGGCGAGGATTACGAATCGTCGGTACCTCGGTATTTATTTCATTGATAAGCCTGGCCATTCTCGAGTGTCCGATTACAACACAGTCGCGTGGGCCTTCTCTCCTTGTCTTTGCCGTATAATAATAACGGTGTATCGAAGCGTATTATATATCTCTTTTATGCCGGACTCTCGGTGGAAGAGATTAAAATAAACTCTCGCGTTGACTCAACCCTCCCCGGGGGAGACGAGCAGCGAACACCATCTCCATATCGTCTCCTGGTTGATACACGGATTATAGGAATTTTTAAACAACTCCGAGCTTACAATACACCCCTCGACGTTTCAAAAACTTTGGTCTCTTATTTTTTTCGTTTATGTTTCATTGCAGATCGAGGCAGCATTGACTCGACAACTTCTTCGGCCTGTTGGACTGCAGCAACGTCTCAAATGCGCAAAGTGACAAAATTAATTAATTAAAATACTCAAGAAAGTTTCGAAGATCTGGTTTTAATAATTCTCGTGTTACTTTTTATTTATTAATTTTTCTGCAATACGAAACTGATTTACTGCCCAAGATCGCAATGAATCGCGATTTCGCAAACTCGGAGCCAAAAAAAAAAATCTACCATGACAATATTACAAGAAGCTGTGAAAAATCACTGATCTATATTTTTTGAAAGTTTGAAAATTGACCATGCGCTTGTATAAAGATTAGCAAAGAAGAATAATGGACTGCCTAAAAATTACTCTCCTCGCCTAACGTCGACACCTCTAAATATCGACTCGCAATCTGGCCAAGCACGCTAAATTTTATTTTTCTATGGTGTACGCAATATCAAAGAGATTTACAAAACTCATAAACGCGCATTGTGAAAATATTTTGTGATTGTGCGAGAGAAAAAAAGTTGCACTAGTTTTGCAATTCAAGCGGAATGAATCGGGCAACTCGAACAATGGCTTAACAATCAAAACGGTATAACCAAAATTGACCCTCGATCAAATTAATAATAAGTGATAAAACCAGAAAAAAACAATTAAAAGATTTAAAAAAAACAGATGACAAGTTATCGGTGGAGCAGAGACTCGAACGTTTTAAAACAAGATGTGTAAAAGATATTTTAAATATTTTCATCACTTGGTGCATGCAACGTCGAAGAGAAAAGCAGGTGAAGCGGGAGGGGCTGTGTTTGATTATCTGATGGACGACAGAGGACAATATTGTTAACCCTGGATAGCGAAAGGTCAGTTGTAATTTTTGATTGATTTTTTTTTCTTTTGCTTTGCGAACAAACGTGATAATTCATGTTTTCGTTAAGATTTCAGAAGGTCGACGAGGTTCGATAATTTTTTTCCGGGCTTGTGCGATTTTTATTTACCGTATGAAAACGACTAATCCCGGCAAGAGTCGAGTTTATTTTTACACATCGGCACGCCGGCAGCTGTCCGGGATCGTGTATGATGCGAAGAAAAACAAAATAAGTACGAACTTTCGTAAAAGTCGGATCATTGAGGAAAGTCGAGTATCACGGTAATTTCGCAAAAAACAAAAAAAAAAAAAAAAAGCGTTTGTAGAAAATTGTCAAAAATCTCATCCTCACCTCAAACAGTTGCCGGCAAACAGAATTGATTTCATTCATCAACAATCCACTATCAAATGTGAAATAAAATACAGAGCTCACAATAAACAATTAAAAAACAAAAAACATTTCCAAGTCAGAATAATTAAATTGCGAAAATCGATTGTCCGGAAGAAGTCGCGTGCAAGAAAAACCATTCGCAATACACAATAAAATTGAATCATTGTGTCAAACCCCAAAATGCAAAGCGAGCAAGAATATAAGAAAAAAATAATACATTGAATAAAATTTTGTTTAAATCACGAGTTTTGAAATATTTCAGGGTTTCGAGTCATGGATAGTAGCGCGTCGGGTGTGGTGCAAGTATTCGTGGGCGAATGGAGCCCCGAATACGAGGCTCTGTCGATAAAAGCCACGAAACAAACATCGTCGGCGGAGATCGTGCAATGCATTATCGAAAGATTGGGACTGGTGGACGCAACATTGTCGAACGGTTACGAGTTGGCCGAGGTTGTTGGCAATTCCGTTGGACAGGAGTGCAAAGAACGCAGACTCGGTCCGACCGAGTGTCCGGTTGCTCTCATGTTGCTCTGGCCGAAAAATGCGATCCAACAAGAATATTACAGGTAACGATCATTTTTCCATCAACCACCAAATTCACCGATTGGTCACCAAAATTGAAAAAATAGAAAAAAAATGTTTCTTCAAGCTCATCGACGAATTTTAATTCCCGTAAACTCTGCGCAGGTTTTATCTAAGAAAAAAACAACCGGACTATCTGTGGTCGGACAGTAGATTTCCGATGGATCCACAACTTCTCAAAGATTACTTCAACAGATTTCTTTATCAGCCCAGAGACAAGGAATATCCGGATCTCTGTCAATTGCCGGATCTCAACGAGCAAACATTGTTGGACAATCTACGTGCTAGATTCTTAGCCGGAAACATTTACACATACGTCGGAAGCATACTCATCGCGTTGAATCCATTTAAATTTTATCCAATTTACAATCCGAAATACGTGAAATTGTATCAAAATCGAAGATTAGGTCCGGACATACCGCCGCACATATTCGCCATTGCCGATGCGGCTTATCACTGCATGCTCAAGGAAAAGAAGAATCAGTGTATCGTGATAAGCGGCGAGAGCGGATCGGGCAAAACCGAATCGACGAATTTTCTTCTTCATCATTTAACGGCACTCAGTCAAAAAGGTTCGCACGGCAGTGGCGTAGAACAGACTATACTGAGTGCCGGACCCGTTCTCGAAGCTTTTGGCAATGCCAAAACCGCCCACAACAACAATAGCAGTCGTTTTGGCAAATTTATACAAGTTAATTACAAGGAAAATGGAATGGTACACGGGTGAGTTTTTGTCTTTCGAAATTATACAACCACAAAAATGTGATTTTGGAATTTTTTTATTTATTTCTTTTGCGTGTTTGTTTTTTAATTTCGAAAATTACAATTTTCACAGAGCCGTGGTACAAAAGTATCTCTTGGAAAAATCGAGAATCGTGTCACAGGGAATAAACGAACGTAATTATCACGTTTTTTATTATTTGCTGGCCGGTGCGAACGAACAAGAGAGACAGGTATTGCATCTCGAGAGTTGCGATCGTTACAATTATTTGAACAAAAGCGGTTGTTACGGATTGGAGAACATCGACGAGCGACACGAGTTCTCGAGGCTCAAACAGTCGATGGAAATGGTTGGTTTTACACCGGAGAAACAACGACGACTGTTTGCCGTACTCTCGGCGGTTCTTCTTCTTGGTAAATATGATTTTATTTTTCTTTATTTATTTTTCAACCATTTATTTTGAATAATTGCATTACCTGCATTTTTCGGTAAATGTAATTGCGACAATGTTTCCTTATTGAATATTAGACGACACCGAAAGTATCCATTATTCATCTTCTTCATTCGTATTTATTTTTTTTCAAACTATTTTGTTTCATAAATAATTACTGGCAAATGATCTTTTTTTTTTAAATAGATGTGATTAGAATATTCTCTGTAAAATGCACTCGCGATAATGTTTCTTGATTGAGTATTCGCCAACACTAAAATTCATTAAAAAAAATAATTAAAAAACCATTGAACAAATCAAATTATTAAATTATCATACAATGTATCACAATTGAACAAAATTTAACTTACGTTCACAGATAGCGTTGAATTTCAGCCGAAAAAACACTAAAATTCTAAAAAAAAAAAAAATCGAACGAATCAAATTATCGACCAATCATACAATTTATCACAATTTAAAAAAAAAATATATATATATATATATATACAACTCACGTTCGCAGGTAACGTTGAATTTCAACCGAGAAAATCTTATCATCATCACGACGAAGCGGTCGGCGTGAAAAATCCCGAAGTAGTGGCAATAATATCGGAACTATTGCGAGTGAAGCAGGAGACTCTCCTGGCCGCGTTGACGGCCAAACGAGCCCGAGCATCCGGCGAAACCCTGGTGATCAATTACCGACTGCCCGAAGCCATAGCCGCGCGTGACGCGATGGCCAAGTGTCTCTACGGCGCGCTTTTCGATTGGATCGTTCTTCAAGTTAATCACGCTCTTCTCTCGAAGAAAGACACTTTGCGCGATCATCAGGGCAACAGCATCGGCGTATTGGACATATTCGGTTTCGAGGATTTCAAAACTTGCAACAGTTTCGAACAGTTGTGCATTAATTATGCGAACGAACAGTTGCAACATTATTTCAATCAGCACGTGTTTCAGTACGAGCAACGGGAGTACAGGCGACAGGGTATAAGATGGACAGACATTGGTTACAGCGATAATTCGGGCTGTCTGAATCTCGTCGAAGGCAAACCGAATGGTCTTTTGTGTCTTCTCGACGATCAGTGCAAGTGAGTAAAACGCATTTCGAGGACAGAAATTGATAAATCATCAAGTCAAGCAATGAGTATTGATACAAAATCTTAATCTTCATCAAAATAATTCATTTCATAATTTTTTATTGATTAATTAAAATAAAAGTCTAAATCCAAATCGTCGATTTGAAAAAAATAAATAATTCATTCATTATTTCTAAATGTATTCTTTCTCAAATAATTAATTATTCACGACTGAAAACAGAACTCATTTGTTCATCATTGATACTTTAATCTTCATTAAAATCATTTATTTGATAATTTTTATTGAATAAAAAAATTCAAAACTTTGTTTCGAAAAAATTAAAAATAAAATTCATTCATCATTTATAAATGTATTCCTTCTCAAATTATTTATTATTCATGACCAAGAAAAACCTAATTTGTTCATCATTGATAAATTTATTTTTGTTTTTTTTTAATCTGTTTGTTATTTATAAATGTTATTTCTAAACTTTAATTATTCGTTCAATCGTTCAACAGTTTTCCGGGAGCGACGAACGAGACGCTTCTGCAAAAATTCAACTCGGTGCACAAGGAAAATCAGTTTTACGAAGCGCCGCAGAGACGGGAGGCGGCATTCGTCGTGCATCATTACGCCGGGGCGGTTAAATATCAAGCGGCGAACATGAGAGAGAAGAATTTGGATCTGATGCGACCGGACGGTGTCGTGGGTGTGTTGAAAAATTCGTCACTGGCTTTCGTGCGCGAACTCGTGGGCGCCGATCCCGTGGCCGTGTTCAGATGGGCCATTTTGCGGGCGTTCTTCCGTGCGCACTTTGCTTTTCAGGAAGCCGGCCGGGCACACAGACACGGCAGAGGTGAGAGCAACTTCTCATTGCTTCGGCAGGCTAATAATCACCTCGCTTGTCTCATTCACGATTGTCAAACGGTCACGATCACAAAATTATTATGTTGAGATTCATTTTTAGCAGCTAGGACTGAGCTTTCGTGTCATAGCTTCGGCAACGGACGACTATGAATTTCTTTTTTTTTCTTTTTTTTTTGTAACGTTTCGCCCTTCAGATTTTATTTCCATTTTATGAACTGCTTTTTTTTTGTATGTGTGTGTATGTCAGCGGCTGAAACAAATTCATTGACTCACACACAGACCAAAACACTGCATAAAACATATTTAACGATACTAAATAACATGTAAATGAAAGAATCGAAATCTGAAGAGGCCTCTCGAATGTCTGAGGGGTGAAACCTAATAAAAGAAATGGGGAAAAAACAAATATATTGTCGTCCGTCGCCAGAGCTAAATTTGTTTTTTTTTTGATTTTTTTTTTATTTAAAAAAGAATTCTCGATAATGCAAAAAAAAATAATTCTCGTTTTTCTTTCTTTCATTTTTCGCAGCGGATGGAAACAAAACTTCTGTGCAGAACAGGTATAGGACACCGAACGAGAATCTGATCAGGTATGTTCTCGAACACACCATTCCACGCGTATTACAAATAATTCCGTTGAAATTTACATTTTTTTTTTTGTCTTACGTCGCTCAACGTTGGTTTTTTTTCGCCAATTCGACGCAGCACGGTACCTCCCTCTCGTTGCTGCGCCACAAGCTGCAACGGTTTATCTACCTTTTCCTTTTTTTTCTTATTCCTTGTTTTGTCGCGTGAATGGAATTTACGACGACGCAGTTACTGTCCAACGCGACTTTGAGTTGCCGTGCTGTCGCGAAAAAAAACAAAAAAAAACTATCGTTGCCGCCGTACCACGTGTACGTTCGTTACAATGCCCGCGACCACAGTTCGAGAACGTTTGTTTTTAACGTTTGTACGATTCCAACGACTAACCGGAACGACGGAATCAATAACGAATGCACACAAAATATGAGATAAAAGCAAAAAAAAAAAAGTGTTTAAAGAAAGAACAAAAAAATTGCCTGTCGAAGACTGTCTTGTCGTTTCGACGATTGATAATCGTCAAAAGTTGAGATTTCGGATTTTTTACAATGACTGGAATATTGTGTCTTATGTCCCTTGTAGCCATCTTGTGACGTTATCGGCTGTCAATCTAACTATTAACAGAATTGCGTAAGTGGTATTTGCGATCCACTATTGTATGTTATTTACGTCTATCTATATCTATCTCTAACGAATTTTCACGTTTATTATTCTTATTATTATTATTATTATTATTATTATTATTATTTGTTTAATTTATTCATTCACTTTCTTTCCAATTATTTGTCATTTCCAATGCATTGTGGATTTCCAATGGGATAACTTTTTTTTCTAAATGTTTCAAAATGTTCTAATTTTCGTGTCGGTAATTTTTGCCTCTTGCCAATGATTAATTGAAAAAAAAAATTTTTAATTATAAAAAAAAATTTTTCGTTAATCCACATCACGTTCTTAGACAAATGTGTGTATCAATATTTATCTACTTCGTTTACGTAAACGTTGTTTTTTTTCCTTAAAAGTACATAATTTTTATTAATAACTGTTGGCACATTAATGTCTTTGATTTTTCCGTTTTGGTTTTTTTCCCAGTCTTTTATTATTTTACTAGATGTGATTAGAAATATGCAAACCTCGTTGTAATTCGTTCATACCACTGCATTTCGTTAAACAAAAGTTGTACATGTTACATGAACCAATCACCCACCCCTTTCGGGCATCACAATTCGTAACGATTGCGCATAATCAATCTTCATCGAATCACAATCATATATTTTTCTTCTATTTCTTCAATCTTTCATTCCCACTCACTTATCACCGTGTTGTTCATTCGTTCGTCTTTCACTTTTATCCGCCGTCGTCATTATCATCGAAAATTTACAATTTGTGTGTCGCGTTTCATTGGATCAATTCGAACGTGCAATAATTTTTTCGACGACAGAGCGATGAACTTAATTGTGGTTCAATGATTTTTTTGTCAATCAAATCGATTTCGTATCAATTTGAAAAAAAAGAGAAAAATCTTAAATGCAAATGGGAAAGTCGGAAAATATCGTTTAACAAAAAATTAAAGAAATTAAAAAAAGAGAGAGAGAGAAATCCGTGCTAAGCATGATAGAATTTTTCAGTTCGCACAAACATACTCGCCCGTCGAGTTATCAGAAGCAGCGAAGCGTGTGCTTGCCAACGACAGCAACAACAACAACAACCCCAACAGCCACATTAACAGCAACAACACAAAACGATAACAACGACAATGTTAACAACAACAATCGGTTGTCGTGGCCGCAATTTAGAAACGTTAATCAGACGCAACAATCAACGAACGTAACACCGACGAGGGGTTGCGTGTTAAGGGGAAGGGAAGATCAGCCTAATAGTTATTATAAATTCAGACGGGATAACGATCACACGCCGCTAGAGAGGGTACTTCCAAAAGACGAAGCGAACGTCATGGAGCGCGCTAATCAAATTGTCATGTATGTAAAAAACAAACCAAAAAAGAATACAACATATATTTTTTTTTTTTTTTTCGTATCGGACAAATCCGATTACGATTCGATAAATTAAATTATATTTAATGATCTATTTTTTATCTAACGTTTAAGATACGTCAGAGAGCGTGAGAGAGAGGATAAAAAAAAGAGAGAGAGAGAGAGAAAGAGCGTGTGTGAGTGTGAAAGATAGAGAGAAAGAGTGTAAGAGATTGAAAAAAAATAAGCTTTTTAACTACTGTCACAGATAAGGCTGAATAAGATTAGGAATAATAATAATAATAATACTATAGTGGTTTGCTCACATAGTGGTTCTTTTTTTTCATGGGTAAAGGTTCTTTGGTAGCTCTGTCGCATTATCATTTTTTTAGGAATCTTTTTTTTTAATTCATTGAAAAAAAAAATCAACGGTCTTTCCTTATGGAAATCGATGATTTTATTCCTACGTTGTCGAGATGTCTCGACCTACGTTTTTTTTTGTCCCCCTCACAAACCCGTCCCTTCGACAACGATCGATTTTTATTCAAAACAGTTTTAACAACCTTCCACGCAATTCATAAATTTCGCATCTCGTACTGTCTCGGCTATTATTTCTCGAATCCTGCGCCTCTCCTCCCCTTTCCCCGGTCACCCGTCACACATCATGCTGCAAATCCATTGTCTCACACTGTCGCAACAACAGCCCACACCACGCCATCTCGTCATTCGTTTTGCATGCTCGATTGTCTCGTTGCCCGTAGGTGGATTTGTTAACACACATTTGTTTCAACTTGTTTTCACGTTTCGAACTTGATAAAACTTTATGGTTCGTCTGGCTTGTGGGGGATGTCTGGCAAGGAAGCTTTTGTAATTTAACGTTCACACGATTGTATGGTTTCAATCGTTTTTATCATTTATTTTGCACAATGCATTTTATTTTATTTTATTTTATTTTTTTCGTCGTTCACGTTTGATACACGTGTCTTTGGCGAATGTGCTGATAGAGCTTTGGAGCTTTGCACATGCATGGGAGGATGATCTTTGATTTACTGGAAAAGAAAAAATTTATAAATCTCACGCACACAACGCAAAAGCTCGCTCTCACATGAACTAGTAAATTACCAAACTCATAATTCGCTTACTCAAAACAAATTGCATCACTCACACGCTTATTAAAAAAAATTCTCTTTCTAACAAAATAAGATAAAAAATCATATTTTTCAAAAATTCACAATTTTGAAAATTTCATGACAATTTTAACAATCTTTTTTCCAACTCGTAAGTCACTCGGTCATTCGATAGACCACTTCAAATGCCATTGAATCGACCAAAGAAAAATAAATAAATAAATAAATAAAAAGTTGGAAAAAAACATTGTCACAAAATTGTTCACAATAATAATTAATAAATGAATCACGCTAAAAAAAAAGAGAAAACAAACAATGTCTGACAGTCTTCCGTATTATTTTCTTTCCAGGAAAAACAAATCTTTTCGTCCGCGTGAACGTGGAAAAAAAGGTTTGAAAAATCTGCAAACGGTGAAAACGTTAGCCGGTCGTACCCAAAGTTACGGCACAGGTGGACCCGGAAAAGCTCGCAAGCAACCGATGACGGTATCCGCGCAATTTCAACAGAGTCTTCACAGTCTCATGGACACCCTCAATCAGGCCAATCCATTCTTCATAAGATGCATAAAAAGCAATTCGAACAAAATCCCAAACGAATTCGACGAGGAAACGGTTCAACGACAATTGCGTTACACGGGAATGTTGGAAACCGTGCGTATACGTCAAGCCGGTTTCAACGTGCGTCTCACCTACGAGGAATTCATTCAGCTCTATCGCATGTTATTGCCCAAAGGATTGTTGAGCTCGCAATCGGACGTTCGTGATTTTTTGTTGACTCTGAATCTCAATCGTGACAATTATCAATTGGGCACGACAAAAGTATTTCTACGCGAATCCGAAAAAATCAAACTCGACATTGAATTGCATCAACAAATAATCATAAGCATAACGACCATACAAAAATGGTTTCGCGCTTGTTTGGAGAGACGAAAATTTTTGCGAATAAAAAACGCCGTTGTGCAGATACAATCTTTTTGGCGAATGATAATCGCCCAAAAATTTGCGCAAAATTTGCGTTCCCGGGTCGAAGCTTGCGTCCACATACAGTCCATGTGGCGGGCTTACAAGCAACACGGTTGGTACAAACGTTTTCGCACTTGCGTCGTCACATTTCAATCCTACGTTCGTGGCAATAGAGCCAGAAAAATGTTCATCGAGATGAAACGCAAAAAACGTGAAACTAGTTGCAAATCACGCGAATCAAACGACGATGTTGTTTTCGACGATGATAAAATCGCCACGATCGACACCGCGGAATCCACGAATTCGGAAAAATTGCAAAATGCGATTGTCACGTCGACCTTGGAACCCACGGTTCTACCCCGAAGATTGGAATCTCACACGATCACCACGAGAGTCGAAACGGTGCGTCACGAAACTTCATTGGACTCCGGTATATCTTATTCCAAACGCAAATTAACGCCAAACAAACGTACACTCAATTCACACGCATCTGGCACGAAAACACCCGAAGTATTTGAATCCACGGACAACAATAGCGATAGAAAAGGAAGTTTGGAAAGTTTGGCCAGTTTGAGAAGTTACGAGTCTCAGGTGAGCGCCGATAGTACGGAATCTCATTATTCGCACGAAAATTTGAATGCGAAACCCGTGCCGAGCACGAGAACGAAACGAACCGATCAAACGTCTTCGTCGTCGATGATAACGTCGTTGAACACGAGCGTCATCAGCACGACGAGTCGCTTGTCATCGATAAGCCGCAGAACCGACAGTTCGTCAACGGGTTACAGCGACGGTGACACCGACGGTGAAACTCCAAACGCCGTGCAAAGCGCACCACCGATTTTCAGCACCGTACCATCGTTTCCCAGTCCCCGGGACATGAAATTTCATCCAAACGTCAATATTTCGCAAAGTCCGAACGCCGATATTTGGCGACGTCGTACGGAATTCACGTCGTCACCGAATTACACGGAATTCACGACGACGACCACGACCATCACGACACCCACGCAAAAATCTGCGGTAACGCGATTATCGAACGTCGGACATTACAAAAATTTGACGGAAAATTTGTTGGAACAAACGCGACATGACAGATTGACCGAAGCGTCGAATTACAACGTTAAAATCGACACTAACGATCGTGGGTGCAGAAAAGACGTTATTTTGTCGCGTGAAAATCGAAGATCCAGCGATAATCCGGCATCTTGCGAACGCAACGAACACACGACGAACGTCACACCCACACGCCGAGATCATTCGTACACGACGAGCAAAGATTATCGTAGCGATTACAATTTTTTGCGACGACAAAATTCCGAAGGTGACACAACGATGAAAATGGATGTGATCAATGATGAGAACGCGGAGAGAAATTTATCATCGAGAAACATAATGACAAACGTGACGAAGGACACGGATGTTAGATTGAAGATTGAAAAAAATGAACCGGACGTGCCTGTGAGAAGCGCACGTAGAAACAGACCGTCGCGTGAGGTTCAATGTCGTTCGATGGGCGAAAGCGTGTCGGAAATTGTTCCCCCGGAAGCTCGTAATATATTTCTCGGTACGATAAAGGAAAGCGATTTGAACAAATCCACGAGTTCTTGGTCCACGAACAAAGACACGACGAACGACATGGTATCGAGATCGGTTACCGATTGGCCGGTCAACAAAAACGACGTTACGTACAAGATTCAACCGTCCGGAAAACGCGGACGTTCCAACGCGATAACGACGTTGGAACTTCGTCGTCGTAATTCCGATCCGGCAACGAAAATTTCCGTTTTGAACGACGAAAAAACGGGAATCGACGCGAGTCCGAACGATCTGAAATTGGCACCGGGAATGAATTTGCTCGAGTGGAAGGGCAATAATTTGTTCACACTTGCGGGTCATCGTTTTCGCAAAGTCGCCAGATTCGCCAAAGACGACGTTTGCGTTTGTTGTCACGAAAAAATGGACGCTTTTGTCACACAGGGTTACAAATGCGTGGATTGCAAACAATTGTATCACGTAAAGTGCATACAAAACGGTGGTGTACTGCGAATGCCTTGTATAACGGCAAACACGCCAAACAGACGCAACAAAAATCGCAAACAACCGCGTACGCCTTACGAAACGGCCAAACAAGCGGTTGTATCGAAATTCAGTCTGACCGGAACTTCCGCGTTTTCCGACAGCACCGACAAAATCATTTCCGACGCCAAGGAACTCGCTCTCATGCAAGATTTCATCACGAAAAAAATTTATATCATGGAAGGACAGGATCAGGGAAAACCCAGCGAAGTCGATCGCGTGTTCAAACAAGCATTGAGAAAATTCAAAGATGATTTGGTGATAACTTACAGCGTTGCCATACAACAGGGAGTCGAGGGTAATATCAAATACACAGATTTGATCGCCAATTTTTTGCACGTTATGGAAACCGTGTGCAAGCAAGAAAATACGAGAGAAGATTTTCCGGTTACCATGGGGGTCAATGCTTTTCGGGGTTTCATGAACGAATTCATGACTCTAGTCAAGACCGAAGCACCGGAGAAACAGAGCAAGAGCAAACGCAAGAAGGAGAAGAAACGGAAACAGGAGGAACCCATCAGACATGGGAATCATACGTTTCAATTGACGATTATCAATATACCGACGGCTTGCGAGGTTTGCACGTCTTTCTTCATGTGGCCCATCGAACGGGGACTCGTTTGTCAAAGTAAGCTCAATGTTCGGATACCAGTACGACGTTGTACATTTGTGATAACTGGTTTTTTTTTCAAATTCTTGTGATAAATTGCTACGAATTGAAATTTGCGTACTCAGAATTCTAGTCAGTGCATGAAATCCTCCTATGAGGGAGCATTTATTTATTTATCTATTTATTTAATTATTTATTACATTTTTCTCACGTCTTTGGTTTCCTTATAAAGGAAGCTTCCCTCAATTTCTAGGATTCAGAGAGAGAAAAACTAGCAATTTTCAACCAGTTGCTCGTCTTTTAATTTCAATATTAATCTGTCGGTGTACAAAATTTCAAGGTCTTGTAAAATTCGAACTCTACATTGGATTTTCACAAAATGTAATACCACAAAAATTTGAATCGTTAATTCATGTAAATCCACGAGATTGAGAACGACAAATTGAATATTTTTCAATCCGCAGAGGTTCGAGATTGAAAAAAAAAATCGAATTTATCCAAAATTGGCAATTGAAAAACCATTCGAATTCATCTTAAATGATGAATTTATCGTAAATAATCCGATAGAGTTTATTTTTTCCGAAAAATCGACAAAAAATATAGCATTCGAAATTCTCGATGGATTCGGTTCGAATGCAATAACCAACTTATATTATAGTATTTCAATCCTATTATCATCGAATGAATTCCCCATTCCCGCGCCCAGCTTCCTCAATCAAAATCAAACAAAAATTCTCAAATAAAAAAAAATTATTTTCACCGATAATCACAACAATTCTCACAAATAAACTCGTCATTATCTCTCAAATTTCAGACTGCAAGCTAACCTGTCACAAAAAGTGTTACATGCGAGCCGCGGCCGATTGTGGAAAAGACGGTTCACTGCACGAAATGAATTCCCGCAAGGTATTCGGCGTGCCGCTTCACAAATTGGATTGCGGCGACGGCAAAGTTCCCCTCGTCGTCGATCGTTTGATAACGACGATCGAGATGCACGGTCTGTACACCGAGGGTCTCTATCGCAAAAGCGGAGTGAGCTCAAAAGTCCGTGAGCTGAAAATGAAAATGGACGAGGGCGATCTCGAAAAAGTGGATTTCGAAAATTACCAAGTACACGTTAGAGCGGCGGTGTTAAAAAGTTTTTTCCGTGACATGCCCGAGCCCCTCCTCACTTTCGAGTATTACGACGATTTTTTGCACGCCGCCAATCTGACCGATCCTCACGATCGTATAAGCACGTTGTTCGCAATTTTGAAAAAATTGCCGAAACCGAATTACGATCTGATGGAACGTTTGATCGTTCATCTGGCACGCGTTGCGTTGCACGAGATCGACAATCGCATGTCCTCCTCGGCTCTGGCCATTGTTTTTGCGCCCTGCATATTGCGCACCAATCGAACGTTGCCGGCTCAGGATTCGCTTCAGGACGTTGGCAGACAAACGAAATGCGTGGAAACGATAGTTCAGGAAAAATTGCGAGTCGTCAGAGCCACATTGGCCGACATAAACACGTTGGAATCGGCTTGTCACACGGCTACGCATCGTCTTTCCAGTCTGCGATCGTCCAAGATTTTCAGTCCGGAAGAATTGACCGTGGCAACGTCGACCGCCGCGAGTCGGGGAGGTGCCAACGATCGTGAACGCGATCGCGGCGACGAGGAAGAGGCTCTTCTGGTCGGTCACATACAGGAGATACAGAAGGAAAAAGCTTTGTTGACCTCGACGTTACCCAGCCTGACCAGAGCGTCGTCCGACGATGATCTTTTGCTTTCCGCCACGGATCTCGACGATGGATCGCTCGATGATCTGCTACCACCTTCTACCGGTAATTCGTTGTCGATTTAATAACGTCAATTTAGTAACAAATATCGCAACCTTCGATTTGGAATTATCAACAAATAAAAAAAAAAGTCGTTTCGATATTTTTATCATTGAACTATTGGCTAAGGGTTCTAAGTTCTGAACGATCAATGTACAGAATGACCAAAATTCAGAACGTCCAATATCTCGATCGTACAGAATTTCGAACGTCCACAAGTTTCGCGATTTTCCGACGTTGCCCGACTTTCGAGCCTTCCCACGCGTAAACTATCAATGTTGCATGTATGCCGTCCCGGACTTTTTTTGTAGGAAATTCGATTCTCTACAACATTGTTTATGTGGACTTTTGGTCTATATATCGTTGTTTAGCCAGCGTACGGGCTGGAAGATAAAAATGAATTTCGATCCCTCCCCAAATTATTTATTCATTTATTGTTATTATTTTTTTCATCCATTTTTTTTTCTTATTGTGACGATCGATAGGTCCTCAGCTGGATAGCCCATGACAAACTTCAACGAAGTAAGACCTTCGGTCGTTGCAATCTAGTAGATCGTCGATCGTCCCAATTAATTCATCGATTCATCGTTTGATAAACACTTTTGCATCGTAATAACTCGTTCCTCGAGTTTGATAAAACAAGGGCGTCACCGTGCGAAAATTTATTCTTCACGCGTTCAAAAATTCTCAACGTCACACAAACACACATACACACGTGTTATGAATATTTATTGCATTTTATTATTCGACAATAATAAATTTCCAATGCATAATACATCGAGAATCGTTATAGTGCAGAATTGTTTTGGATCGAACGTGACAATAGGACAAATTATCGTTGTTTCATCGTGAAAAATTATTACATCGATGATCGTTCAATTATATTTTCTTATATAACGTTCTGTGATAACGAGGGACATTTGTTTGCAGATGGACTCGTGCGAAAGAGGCCAATTCATCGTCAGAGCTCGGCTGACAACTCGTTTCCCACGATAATCAACGTGGACGAGGACATGGTTATGGTATGACCGATAAAACGCGATCTCGCGCGGTCCTATCGATGAGACGAGCGTATCTTGACGAATGGTTCAACAAGATCCTGGATTAATTTATGAAAAAAGAAAAAAAAAGAAGAAAAAACAAAAAAGAAAATGGAAAAATCAACGAAGGTTTCCTGTTCGACGTTTATCGGCATTGGCGAGTCGTTTTAGTAATTTAAATGTTTAGCCAACGCGAGTTTGGATGAGCTTTGAGAGAAAGTCGAAAAAGAGAGAGAGAAAGTGTGTGTGCGTGTGTGTGTGCGAATGAAGTGAGTGAGAGACAAACGTGTCGACTCCCGTGCCGCGTTAGGACAGGTCGGAACAAACCGATGAACCTTCGGCGAGCATCCGTCACTCGTTAACGATAACGATCGATCCAATTATAGATCGAAATATCGATAATCTTAATAGGTGATTTCCTCAATTCATCGTTCGCGCTTGCTTCAAACAACAATATTGGAACAAGCAAACGAAAAAAAAAAACTAATCGCGTTTAAATCACGCAAGACTCGCGATATAAAGATATTGAAAAAAAAAAACGGGGGGAAAAAAGAAAATTGAAAGAAAAAAATGAGAAAAACCAAACTTCCACTCACGATTATCGTTTATCTTGAAGATGCATTCCTTATCGAAGACTGTTCGTTCGTGCGTGTCCCTTCCTCCCCCCTCTACCCTCCCCCTAGAAATTGTAATCGACCGGGGACTCGGATTGACTCATCGTTCGTTTGTTCTTCCTCTTGTTTGTCTTCTACTCATTATTAATATTATTATTCGGCTGTCGTTACGATCGACCGATCTCGGATACTCGAATTTAGTATACAACAACAACAACAAAAATATATATATAGATATATATATATATATATATTCGGTACACGTTTTAACCGTCGTTGATTATTTTTTGTATTTCTTTTTTTTCACTTATTTTTCTTCTTGTTAGTGACAGACACGAAAGATTATTAACGAAGAACGATTATAACGATATTTTAACTCACTTATGTACCGGCTCGTTCGTCCATGTATATTCGGCACGAGAGTATTATTATTATTTTTTTTAAAATGTTTTTTTACTCGCCTGATCGACTGATCTTTAATCTATTCGTTAGCAATAACGATGTAAAATGTGAATAATAACGAGGTTTTTTTAAAATCTTTTTTTTTTTCGGTGATTCAGTTTTTAATGGGTTCGTCGCCGGTTTTGACGGATTAGAACTTACGCGAACGTGATTTGCTACAGAGCGACGATCTATTGAAAAAAAAAAATATATATATATATATAAATACATATATATATCACGTTTTCTAATTATTGTTCGAATCAAGATCTTACAGTTGTATTTTTTAGCCAATCGATTATCTAATTGTTATGTAAATTCGCTGATAGTCGAACGAAAAAAATAATTAATAAACAAATAATAATAATAATAATCGAAGTTACATCGACGCATTAACTCGCGTTTGTAATTGTAAAATTGTGTAATTAGATGAAAAAAAAACAAATGCTACAAAAAAAATTATCTCTTGTAGAAAAAAAACGCGATTTGAATATATATATATATTTTTTTTTTTTGAGTCGGTAAACGTCAATTGGAAAATGAGATTTATCATAGCCGACAAAAATGTCGACGTCGACCCGCCGATGTTGGAGCGGCCGAAATAAAATTGCTGCTTCATCGGGAAAAAAAAAACAAAAAAAAAAACGAACGTTTTGACTCGCCGTTACGTTTGACGATCGAGGCGGCGAATAATTCAGCCGATCATCGAATCAGTACGAAGCTGTTGTTGACGAGAGCGCGCGCGCGAGGCGCGACGAGAGGACAACCGATGGGGGGAAACAAAAAAATGAAAATCGAGATAAACCAAAATCTAGCGTGTACATATTATTATTAGCGTTAACGAAACAAATTAAACTATATATTATCTCGTGATTAATTTGTTGTTATTGTTACGTTTATCAAAAATGCTGGGGATGAAGACAGGGCGAGAGATAGAGAAAGAAAGAAAGAAAAAAAGAGGGACGTTACCAAGATTATATTTCTTCTGGTAATATCGTTGGTAGCATTGACATTTACGATATTGCCGGACAGGTACGCGACCTATTGTGTACTATTATATTGATAATACTGCTACTTACGTGGGTTTCAGTTATCGAAGTACTTTCGAATATTACGTTTTTTATAAAACGAAAAATCGTTTTTTTTCTCATATATATTATTATTATTATTATTATTGGGGGGGAAGAACCACACTTTTTACCCGTTCGGCCCCTCGGAGGGGCGCCGACAACGTTTTTTACTCTTGAAAAAAAATAATAATAAAAACGGCGTTTTAGTTTATTCGGTCTCTCCCACCGCTCCCCCCCCCCTCCTGCCCCCAACCCACTCGTGTCGTTCGCAAAAATCTTCGTTCGCAGTTTCGCGACACGTTTTTCTTTTTTTTGTTTTTATACATATTTTTTTACAATTTTAATTTTTTTTATAACCACGCTCAAACGTTTGTTATTATATCCTATTGGCACGAGCACGCGATTTAATGGGTTGTACGGATTACCAGAAAATCAAATCTATACGCGGAGACATTATTATTATTATTATTATCATTATTATTATTATTATTATTATTATTATTATTATTATTATTATTATTATTATTATTATTAGTGTAGGTAGAGTGATTTCCGACGAAGACGCTCGACGTTCGATCAAACTACATTGATTATGCAATTTCGATAATTATATATTAAACCCAGTGCGATGATTATCAATCGAACGAAAAAAAAAACAAAAAAATATATAAATATATAACGAACGACCGAGAAGACGATTTTACGAGGTTTATATCCATGTTACGCGATTTAATTTCACGAAATAACGTGGAAAATACGTGAAACGGAATATATATATGCATATATATATTTTAGTTTTTTCTTTTTGCGTTCTACATACTGCCAATCGATCCGTACGATTCCCGACAGAGCCAATTATGTACAATTCCCCTAACGGCAGAAGAAGAAAAAGATTTGAAAAAAAAGAAGAAAAAAATTCACTCGCTTATTTGTCGTTCATTAATTCGTTTATTTAAGCAACAAGCACAACATACACGAAACACCATCGATCTACGACGAATGTTTCGACACTTTTATTGACTCTGTCCGTACGTTTATTATTATTATTATTATTATTATTATTATTATTATTATTATTAATATATTTATATATTATTATTATAATTTTTCTTAAGCCTCAAACATTTTTTTATACATATTATCTATTACCATCGTTTAACGTGAATCGTCGACGACCGTAGATCGAAACTTTTTAAGATATTTTAATCGGCCGCTGTCTTTTAAGTCGTTTCTATGATTTTAGCGATTAATAAAAATGAAGAACGAATCCCATAATCTTTTATTTTATTTTTTTCAATTTTTATTTTTTATTTATTTATTTATTTTCATTTTATCAACCCCCGATGGTTTATTTTATTTTATTTTTCATCAAGTCCGACGAACGAGACATTTTTAGAAACGAATAAAAAGAGGAAAACGAAAAAAAAAGAAAAGAAAACGACGAATGCCCAGTGCGGAACAAAAGATCACTACTGTATTTTTATTTTCATTGTTATTCTTATTGTTCCATTTTAATTGTTAGGAAAATAGTAGCACGAGCGTCTTTTCGTCGCCCATCATTTTTTGTTCTCTTTTCTCTCAGCCGTATAACCATGACATTCGTGGGGAGGGCAGGTAGGGAGGGGAGTGGGGGAACCAATTACGGTGACTCTGTACCAGGTATCATGCAGAAATCCGGTCATTGCAGTATTTCAGCTTCGCTTGCATTTTTCGTCATCAGAATTTGCTATTTTTTAAATTCATTTTTTTGCCATTTTTCATTTTTTCCAACTCTCGTTTTATTCCCTGGACAGTAGTCTTTTCGTTTCCCATCGTGTTTACTTTTGTCCTGCAACGAGTTAACACGTTATTTTTTTTTTTTTTTTTCACGTACCAAGTCAACATGTTTGGTCGTTGCAGAGTCACTCTTATCGTGCGATATAAAATTTTCCCCTTGTGTTGAGCTCGTATGAACGATTGCCGAGTTGAGGAAATTGTATCCTCAGATACGGACAACTTCGGGCTTCTTCGTGACTATCGCGAAAATGAGCGAACACATTAAAAAAATAAAAAAACATCCAAATTTCGATTTGATTAAAAAAAAAAATTTCCCAGCGATAAATAAATATATATTCGTTGTCAAGATGTAATCGTAACAGTAATGATAAAACAATAATTAAGCATTAATAATATTATACATAATTAAAAATTATATGTATATTCATATGTATTCATATATATATATATGAATATGTAAATAATGCAAACTCTCTATAATGTATCGTTACACGAACGCATACGCTTCAATTGTGCAAGGTGCTTGTCGAGAGGGCCCATGGTTCGAGCAGCCATTTCACACATATATATATATATAATTACATATATATATGCAACTGGTACTGATATATTCAATCGCGTCGAATAATGCGAGATGAAATTTTCATTCAGTAATAAACGAATCGGTTAAATCCTCGAAAATTATTTTCATACGACTTCCGCAAAAATTTCATCTCATCATCGATAAACTTTCGCCAAATTTTCAAACCACAAACACACAATGATATTGTCGATTGACCAAGTTGCTTGAATTATTTATTTTATTTGATTTTAATTTTATTCAATATGAATAGTTTTTTTAATTATCATTTTATTTAATTTTCAATTTATTTTATTTAAATTATTTCTTTTAATTATCATAATTATTTTTAAAAAATATATATAGATTTTTTTTTACCTCAATCAAAGATAAAAAGTTGTGGGTTCAATTTTCAATCGACAATAAAATCTGTCAAATGCTGAAAAAAAAAAAATAATCCACGTGTTCGATTTACATTTTTTTCTTTTTCGCCAAAAAAAAATTCCATCTGAAGAACGTGTTGCGTGTCGATGCGGATGAGCGAGTGTATAATCACATCCGACGAGATTGGGGTCCGCCGGTGACGTTTATCAGCATCTTTTCCGAAGAGCTTTCGTCGTTTCACCCGCATGTCGGATTCGCGATAAAGAGTTGGGTATTAAAATTGCGCATATTAAATTTTTTCATTCATTTTTTATTCATGTTTTTTTTTTTTTTTTTTTTTGCGAAGAGACGAACCCCTCGAGGACCTTTGTGGGAATAATAAGTAGCTTGGCTGCTCGTAAACGTGGGGCACTCGTGTGGCGCCCAGACCAGAGGGCCGCGGTTTGATGTCGCACACTCGATCGTCGATGAGCCACAAGCCTGGCGATTGTCGGGCTCTTGAAAATTACGCGCGACATCCTCGAGATTATCAGGTCGAGTCGAATATCATGTCTGCCGCTGAAGGAGTGTTCAAAAAAGTTACACCAGGATGTTTTAAAAATAAAAAGGGGCAAGGTTTTTCAATTCTTTTGGCAGTTCCTACATTTGAAGGGCAATGACCACTGTATCCAAGAAATATATATATATATATACATATATATATATATATATATATATATATATTAGGGTGGGTCAAAAAAATCGACTATTTTTATTTTTACTTCTTTACCCGATAAGTAGGTTTCTAGACACCTTTAGATAATTCACAGCAAATTTGAGCTTTTTATTCAAATGTTAAGACCCTCCGCCACGCAGTTTTTCATTTTTTTCGCAGTATCAGAAGAAAAAATTCATATCGCTCTATCAACTGATATTTTGAAATAGCCCTCCTTCTATACCCATAGGAAATTGTCCGCTCTACAAAAAAGATCTCTTACAGTTTTTTCGTAAACCTTACTGTTTTGAAGATATTTACGGTTCAAGTTTGATCATTTTTAGACAAATTCCTGTTTTTCTTATGAATTTTGTAACTCGTTAACAAAAAATCATTATGGAAGGCGCAATGCTTAGTTTTGTAGAATGTGCGCTGCTCTACAAAAATGGTCTCTTATGAATATTCGATTGAATTAAGCGTTTCAAAGATATTCATCGTCGAACTTCAATGCACGCAAATCTTAACAGTTTTTGATTAATAATTCGGAAAATTTTAATTTAATTTATGAGTTTTAGGGAAATTCATACAAATTTGAGTTTCGATCGTAAGATTAACTATTATAGAAGTTCTTTGTTCGAAAATTTATTTGAAACTTTTGTTCTGATAATATTTTTATAAATTTTATCTCTAATAATTTAAAATGACGATCGTGATGTTATTTTATTTTAAAGCGTGTGTTCAGAACGTATTTCAAAACTTTTTTCTACATAGTATACATAGAATTTTTCGTTCTAGGGGATTTTTGCTTTGAATTCCATTAGAATCTAATTAGAATCGAATGGAATCCAAAGCAAAAATCCCCTAGAACGAAAAATTCTATGTATGCTATGTAGAAAAAAGTTTTGAAATACGTTCTGAACACACGCTTTAAAATAAAATAACATCACGATCGTCATTTTAAATTATTAGAGATAAAATTTATAAAAATATTATCAGAACAAAAGTTTCAAATAAATTTTCGAACAAAGAACTTCTATAATAGTTAATCTTACGATCGAAACTCAAATTTGTATGAATTTCCCTAAAACTCATAAATTAAATTAAAATTTTCCGAATTATTAATCAAAAACTGTTAAGATTTGCGTGCATTGAAGTTCGACGATGAATATCTTTGAAACGCTTAATTCAATCGAATATTCATAAGAGACCATTTTTGTAGAGCAGCGCACATTCTACAAAACTAAGCATTGCGCCTTCCATAATGATTTTTTGTTAACGAGTTACAAAATTCATAAGAAAAACAGGAATTTGTCTAAAAATGGTCAAACTTGAACCGTAAATATCTTCAAAACAGTAAGGTTTACGAAAAAACTGTAAGAGATCTTTTTTGTAGAGCGGACAATTTCCTATGGGTATAGAAGGAGGGCTATTTCAAAATATCAGTTGATAGAGCGATATGAATTTTTTCTTCTGATACTGCGAAAAAAATGAAAAACTGCGTGGCGGAGGGTCTTAACATTTGAATAAAAAGCTCAAATTTGCTGTGAATTATCTAAAGGTGTCTAGAAACCTACTTATCGGGTAAAGAAGTAAAAATAAAAATAGTCGATTTTTTTGACCCACCCTAATATATATATATATATATATATATATATATTTTGACAAACAAAGTATGAAAATCGAATGTTGAAAATTAAAAAACTTTTATGAGTTCTCAATTATAATTTAAAATTTCATGTGGGTTATCATTATCATTGAGATTCAACGCCTCCGGAGTGTCTGGACCATTTTTTTTGTTTTTTTTTTTTTAAATAACGACGAATTTTAACTCAACGATCCATGAATCAATCAAAAACATCAAAGAAAACAACAACAACAACAACAACAACAACAACAAATCCCACCACATCGAGAATTTCGTTAATTCGACATATTATAAATTATCCGAGAATCAATCAAATTTCCATTACCCGTCAATTTGTTCGAAAATTAGAAATAAATCAAAAATCGCAACAAAAAAAATTGGTGTCATCGTTGTTACGTGCAACCCCGTGGGGGGTTTCCCTCGAAACGGAATTAACACAGGCAACCATAAATTCCTTGGCACGTCTTCCGGTACGTCAAAAAAAAAAATAACAATAATAAAATAAATTAAAAAAGGAAGAGAGAGAGGGTGAACAACATGAACAAAAGAAATGAATTTGAAAAAAAAAAATGGCAGGACGTAGTGCATGAGAACGAATTCGCGTGTTTCACGTTCGGGCACAACGCGCCTTCTCGTAAATCAAATAAAACAAAAAGAATAAGTAATAGAAAAAAATAATAATGAAAACAATGAGGGTGAGAGATAAAGTGCGAGAAAGAAAGAGAGATAGGAAGAGAGAGAGAGAGAGAGAGAGAGAGAGAGAGAGAGAGAGAGTGTATGCAAAAAAGTGTGATGAAGAAACAAAAAGAAGATGAAGAACGAAAATAGAAAGAAAAAAAAAAGGTAGAACGATGGAAAGCAGGTCGGGTTAGCCCGCGATAATAGTCGAAACGTCGCGATATAATGCTCTTCCCGTTTGTGTCTTGGCGTTAAACTAAGCACGATATAAATAAAAATATATATATAAATAAATAAATAAATAAATAAAATATATATACATAATACCTATTATTTTTCTGGGAATGTTTGCGAGCGAGTGAGTCATGACTGCGTGTTACTAGGGGCTCTGTTATATATAAATATATACATATATACACCCGCATATGTATAAATAATAAATATACGATAGTGAAGCGAGAGTGTCGAGGCGTGGCCGGAAATTCTGAGTTTCTTCCGGCTCACGCCGGTAGCACGACTTTCAAGCCGAGAAATCTCATATTCGACATAATATATATATATATATTTATCCACATACAGTAAACTGCGGTATCGCGACGTTCTTCTCGTGCTTAAACGACCGAGCAAGAGCACCTCCGTCGTGTGGACCGAGCGACTTTTAACCTGCGAAGAAAAAATAAAAATTGCAAAAAAAAAATACCTCGTCGAAAAATAAATAAAGGATGAAAAAAATGATTTAACGTTCGCAGGTTCTCATATAGTTAAGATTCATTTAAGATATGTATCATATGATTAATCGTCGAATTTCTCCGACGTTTTGGATCGAATGACGAAGATTTATTTCCAAACGATACGTTTATTATTAATATTATTATTGTTATTTTTGTTTAATACAAAAACGCATGTCAAATCGAGATTCGCAAGTTTATCAGTTGCTCAGTGCGTTACGATTTTTTTTTCGTTTCTCGTTGTTTGACTAGCGACGAGTTTCGCGGTGACCGAGTGCGAGTGTGTGTGTGTGTGTGTGTGTGTGTGTGTGGCTGTATGTGGGGTCGGGTGCGTAGTGTGCATGTGTCTTCGCCTAAGATACAATTTTTCTTTTTCTCATCACGTGGATCCAACTGAATTAAAAATCCGATATAGTCTTTAATCCGATATCTCTCGCAAATCAACGGACTTGAATATACACGAAACAAGGAAACGATGAAAAATATGTTGATTTCGACGATGTACGAACTTGTGTCCGAAAATATACAGACCCACACATGTCCATCTCACATGCATACACGGACACCATGTGATGACACACACTTGACCTTTCTCTCTCATATTGTCTGTTTTAAGTTTTTCAACAGATTTTCCATATCAAACTCGAACAGCGAGCTTGTCAAATGTTGTGAATGGGATGAAAAGAGAGAGAGAGAGAATATGTGTGTGTGTGTGCGAGAGAGAGAGAGAGAGAGAGAGAGAGAGAGAGAGAGGGCGAGAGAGAGAGAGAGAGAGAGAGTGAGAGAACGAGAACAAGAGTGATGGAACGAATGAATTGTATGAGCGAGGGAAAACGTGAAAGGTAGTGAGAAAGTGTGACTCTTCGCGATTGACTGTAATTTTATATAATATTTGTAAGGCAAATGAAATATATTATGTACAGCATACCTGATATTAAATAATAAGTAAATATCTTGAAAAAATTAAATTTTCCATGGTTTTATTTCTTGTGTCAAATCATTTTTTTTTTTTACTTTTTTACGACGTTCAATCCAGACCCTCACAATTATCCTGATCACGAATGTGACACAGGTTGACGAAATTGTTATCGGCAAAAATATCGATGTAAGTACATCAATTTATTTAGCAATCAGACTTTCGAGCTTTCCCACGCCTAAACTATCAATGTTAGATACATGCCGTCCGGAACATTTTTTGAAGGAAATTTAATTATCTACAACATTGTTCGTATGAACTTTCGGTCTATATACCGTTATTTAGCCAGCATTCGCACCGGAAGATAAAAATTCATGGATGTTTTTATTGTTTCAATTGTTTCCTGAAAAAATTCAAAGGGATTATACATTATTGAAATTTTGTATGGTGTTATCAACGCCATTTAAAAGATTTTCCCGCTAATTGAAAAATTCAGTCAGTTAATTTGGTTGAAAAACCCACAACATTGGATCATCTGCCCCGGTGCACTTTGTCTCTGGGCAGTCGAACAACATACACAACTATACCTATATATACATCTGAATTCCGACCCTCCGAAGCATTGACATAAGCAGGAGCCGACGGAGCGTATGAAAGGTACTTTGTGCGATCGCGATTTGCGATCGACGACGAAACCCTCGAAAATGGTGCATCAATGAACGTCATCGGCATCGATCACGCAATGTGTCGTCCAGCTGTCTCGGGGTCGCGAGATTCGTCACGGTTATCGGATCCGTGTACTCGACCGTGTACACAGTTCATCTTTCGCGGTTCGAGAGCGAGCAAATTAACGGCATTGGGGAAAAAGAGAATCCGTCGCGGTTAACGTATGAGAGATTGGCCACGAAAACGACACACACGGAGAAAAAAGGGAGAGAGAGACATGGAAGAACACGAGAGGAACGATAATGTCCGGTGAGCCAAGACAGAAACGAAATTCGGGTGATTTAACAGGTCGAATCTTGAGCCTGTGAGCTCGTGAGAGAAAGAAAAAAAATATGGGGAGAGAGAGAGAGGGTGAACGGACGTCCGTAAATCTTGAACGAGAAATAGGGCATCCCTAGCAATCCATACCCGCACGGCGTAACGCTTGATTTTTTTTTTTCGGTCCACGGTTTGACCCGGACTGATTTATTTATCTTCATATTTTACAACTTGTAAAATCGCGAAAAAAAAAATTTCACGGAAGAAACTCGCCAAACAAAGTATCAATAACTCTGGACAATAGCAAGAACTGTCGGAACAGTCACTCGGAACTATATTATCGTGACGGCGAATTTTTTTTCGGTCCACATTTGATTCGACTCTGATCTATTCATCGTATCATATTACAATTTTAAAAATCGCGAACAAATATTTAACGCAAGAAATTCTTTTTTAATGATCGCAAAAATTATTTATAAATATATTCATAAATATTTATAAATATTTAATGCAAGAAACTCGCGTAATAAATAATGAGAGAACTCTAGGCAATAGCAAGAACTATCGGAAAATTCACTCAGAACTATTATAGTGACGCAGCATTTTTTTTCGGGTCTATATTCGTCTCAATTGGTTTGTTTTTCATCTTCTTATTTCGAGTTATAATAAATTGCGAAAAAAAAACTGCCAACGATTGAGCAAATTTATCATTCATATATCGACAAAGCAGCGTGATCAGAAGCATAAATACGTGTGTGTGTGCCGTGTACACGACGTTGGAAAAATTACGTTCATCCGATTTTAGACACGTGAAATATCTTGCATATACTTTATTTCCGTGTGGAAGCAACTTTGCCGCCGCTTGCATTGCTCCCATCGCCGGTAAATGTAACACGGGCCATGTGTGCATATAAACACACACACATGTGTCTGTGTGTGTGTGTGTGTATATGGGTGATACGGGTTTCCTTCCGAACGAGAATTGTTTCCGCGAGAAAGAAGTTGAATGGCATCAGTTGCGCCTGGCACATAAGTTAGCGACGCGTCCCTTTCAATATGTTCTTGAACCACGCGAAAACCGTCGGTACGTGTGAGCTCTGGGACAGAATCCGATCCCGGACTATCGTTCTTTCTCGCCTTTACCGCCGCAACTATTCCTATTTATCACGAATTCGCCTGTGCACATATTTTTTTCTTCTTCTTTTTCTTTCGGAAATTGTTCGCGAGTGTTCGTGAGTTATACGCGAACGTCGATCGGTTTGCCATTCGCTGGTTTTGCGCATCAACACGAAAATTTTCGATCGTTTGATGTGTCGAAATTGTTTTTTTTTCTTCTCATATCAAATCGGATGCGAGAACGAGTTTATTGGGCAAGATTGATGAAAATTTATTTCAAATACGAATTTTTGCTAAATGAATGATCGATCGTGGGATCTGTTATACAGATTGAGATTCATCATTGTAAAGTAATGATTCATGTGAATTATTTCATAATTATTTAAATACATTTTTTAATCAGTTTGATCATTACTTTATTATCATTATAATTATTATAATTAATATAATAATGAGTTATTCGTTTGAAAAATTGTTTTTCATGTATTTTCATGAGATAATTATTCGTGTTGATTATACGTAATCATTAGATAAATGTGACATGTGATAATGTGTTTTTTTGATGATGATTATTACAATTATTTTCTTCGGAAAGTATTTTAGATACATATATATTGATATGATCCGATTAATATATATATTGTTCGTGTCACGTCATGTCATGCCAATCACTGAACCTTCATAAGCGAGTGATTGCAACTATTTTACAAATTTTACGTGCAAATAAATCGAAACAAATGAAAAATTGCACGACCTTTTTTATTTCAATAATTCAGTAATTGCTTACAATTTTTTTATTGTTAAAATGAAGGGAAAATATAAAAAATACGACAACACTGACGATGGGTATTGAAAAAAATTGAATCTGGATATGTTTGATGGTTTTTTTTCAAATGCGTACGAAGAAAAAAAGGAAAAACATTGTTCACGACACTGCGGGGTTTCGATCGATCGTTAAATTCTATTCCTGCATGGGTCCGCCCGAATAATCCATTAAAAACAAACAGCCAACGTACAAACTATTTTCGATCGAATTTTTATATTTTCAACGATAAAATCGCTCGTCGAAAAAATTTTCCTCCCCACAGTTCGTACAAATGTTTCGGTGGTTATCGCGATCGTTTTTAATAGCCGATGATAAATTAGTCACGCGATGAGCGTAATAATTTCAACGGTGACAGTCAACGAGAGTCAACGTATTAATAATAACGTTTGTCACGCGCGGATGTGAAATATTAAATAATTGGATCGCGGCCATTGCCAATCATCCGCGTTTGTATTACCAATTTAGTGTATCCGTCAAGGCGTTGATTAATGCCGTTAATTTACATACAGAACGAGAGTTCTGTTTTTGATTAAACCGTCAATTACCTCGTGTGCGAAATAATCGTGGAAATACGTTCGCCGATGTGCGAGATGGTACGTCGGTCATTCGTTATTTCATTAATTTTTTTCTTGGATTGATCGATATCTCGGTAATTCATAAAAGAAGAAAAATATATTTTCAACGAAATTATAAAATCTTGAATGTTTGTCATTTTGTAATTTCATTCGCAAATAGCTGATGCTGGTGCGGTCAATCGTGTCATTATATATTTTATAAGATTTTATTCGGAATCATTTTTTATTTATTTTACGGTGGTTAAAATAGTATCGATCGACAAAAATGGGTGCCAGAGAGAGAAAGAGAGAGAGAGAGAGAGAGAAAGAGAGAGAGAGAGAGAGAGATTTGATAAGATTAGATTATTGATCCAGTTCACTGGGATTTGGAAGTTTGTCTAGCATGCCACTCGCAATACAAAAAGGAATACAAATAAAATAAAGCAAATAATACAACTAAAAAAAGGGAATATTTAATTTAATATACCAACAAGTAAAAATAGAGAGAGATAGATAGAGAGGTATAACAAAAATGTGCATGACGTGTGATAAGTTGACACGAGAAATAATGATTTTACTGAAAATCTCAGTTCATCACCTGACGAAGATTAAAATTCCATCGACAATAAAAAAAAATATATATATATAGAGAGAGAGATTATTAAAATAAATTGAGATAAGTTCATCTCAAGAAAGTACCCAAACCTGACTTTGCCACAATCAGTACAACGTCAATGGATCTTCCTGTATAAAAAAATATATATCACGTCTCAAAACTATATCAACAATACCATACAATTATCATACATATAAGAAATATCGTATTCAGAATCAAGTGAAGCGATATGTATATTGGACATGAAAAATCGATTATTCAACCCTCGAACGACCCTTTTTTTTATGATTGGCCATACACGAAGCTTCGAGAGAAGCGAACGAAGGGGGCGGAGGGATGATCGTTATATCGTCCACATCGAAATCTCTGAAAACCTATTTTCGATTCGATCTATACCGCGCATGCGTGCATCCACATATATATTCGTCACTTGTAACAACTGGACCGTATATAGACGAAAATTCGTCACTGATTGAATCTCTCGTCATTCACGAAGCTAATCTCGTTCTCGTTTTTCTTCGATTTCCCGAGGCAAGTGTCACACACGAAGAGTTGAAAACTTGGTGGGTGTAGTGCGGAAACCACGTTCAGAAATACACCACCTCTCTCTCTCTCTCTCTCTCTCTTTCTATCTTTCTGTCTCTCTTTCCCTGATCTTATCATCCACACTCTCGCTACACCCAACAATTCAATAACCAATGGGCGCCAGGTTGCCCCGTCACTTGTCCCACTCTTTCATCCCCCGGCCCTCGACGGTCACCCTCGCCCCTCCTCCTCTTCGACTCAACAAACCCCGAATCCAAAACAACACCCAACATTTTTCTCGATTGTCTTATCACATCCGTTCGATCTATCTGGTCAAGAACAAACATCTCGAAAATAATTTTTTATCATCTCCCACATCATCGTCACCTATTCCACAAACAAAAACAACAACAACGAAAGAACAACAAAAGAAAAAATCATACAATTTTGACATACATTTATGTATGTATTAATTAGGGTTTCCATTATTTCTCAAAATTTGAATTTTTTTCCACGTCACGCCCCCCAGGATTGAAGTTTACATAAAAACAAAAATGTTAAGCTTGACCAGACCATTTAAAAATTATGTTAACTTGTGCCCCACGAGCTCTGGGAAAGGAAAAAATTCGAGGGAATAATTCGAGAAATATTTTCACAAGCAATATTCAAAGCCTATAAGTTTTTTTATAATATATATACGTAAAAATAAAAGATTTTTTAACCATGTTTTAAGCTTTCTAATAATAGTTTTCGTCTTAAGATCTGAGAACATTTCATGGTATTCCCAAATTACTTGTAATAACTATTTTTTTTTTGATTTTCATCTTTTGTAAGTATCTAAAATTCAGGCTTTGGTAAATAACGGACACCCCAATATTTATTCGGACGAAAGTTTCGCGCGAGCCTCTCGGCTCGAGGCTCTCGACGAGCCCCCTTCCGAAAACCACGAGACCTCGGGACGGTCCGGAGAGTGCGGTAAAAGCTCAGCGAGAGCTTTTGTCGTCGAGACGCTCCGACCTTCCCCGTGTGAGCCGCGTGAGCCATCGAAGGGGTCAGGTTCACCCCCTCCCCCCACGCCCCTCGACTCACTCACGTACTCTTACACACATAATGCCACGAAAAAATTATTTCTCCTCGTCGTACATTTTTTTACTCTTCCGAAATGTTTGCCAACGATCTTTTTTTTCTTTGTTTTTTTTTCCGACCGATATTCCCGGTAATCTGACATATATACCGCCCAGACGCCACGCTAAAAATAACAAGTTTCACAAACATTTACTTAGCTCTGACATTTTTTCGATTTTTTCTATATTTCAAAAAATATGAAAGAGAATTTAATGAATTATTAAAACTTGGAAGAATTGTATCGATATATATATATATATATATATATATATATATATATATATATATATATATATATATATATATATTTATTTATTTATCTTGCCAAACAAAATGTTTTTAATTTTCACGTTTTTTTTACTTTCTAGGAGTGCTAAATATGAAATGGAGTTGAACGTCGATTTCGTATGCGTATAATAGTCAAAAAAATGTCAATGGGTGGGTTATTCAACATCCCATATTGTGAAATATAGCCCGGCCGACTGCTCCCATCCCGACCTCACCGAACCCTTCAGGCATCACGACCTTGCCCTTATTTATCCGAAACTCATCCAAGACCGTGCCAAACTCGACGTTCCAGATGCATCCACCCATCGCGAACGATTGAAAAAAAAATATTTCAAACTATTTGTTCCTTTTCTTCTCAAATCCACCGCCCCCGCCCCCCTCGACCTCATCCCTACCCTCCTTGACTCAGCATCCACAAATCCATCGTGCAAAGTGCTCAAATCAATCCCGACAAAAAAAGGCGTTTAAAGTTTGTTTTTTTTTCTGCAATGTCGATAGCTTTGCTCGTGCTTTTTCCAAATCTCAATAACTTGGACAACTTCCTGACTACCAGCTAAACTTCACAAGAATGAAAAACAAAAAATTCGAAAGAACAGACAACTCTCTCATTTATTTTCCTCAACGAGAAATAAACGAAATAATACTGAACGTCGAATTCTGAAAAAAAAAATATATTTCAACATATCTAAAAACAAATATTATAATATATTTTATATTAATAACAAAATACATATATAAATATATTTTATACAAATATAAAAAAATCCTTCAAATATTTAATTAATTTTCCTTCTAAAAATCTACCCCGGACCTCATCAAATATCCTCACACGATATTTCCTCGCATTCGCAACGCATATCGCGATCTTACGTCATCAACAACACATACAACCCTGATGCAGATCAACGTAAACGTGGTACACGAGTGTGTTCATAATCGGATGAACATGAAACTGCTACACGGTTTCTAACACACTTGGATTTACATCACCCCCTGCCCACGCCCCTCCTCCTCGTCCTCCTACCCACGGTCCTCCTCCTCCTCATCTCCACCCCTTCCCCCGGTTTTCTCTATCGGCTTCGTTTATGCTGAAAATCTGGAATCGATCGGGGTGCGCGACGCCTCTCGCGGGATCGGCCAGAGGGTTGTTCGGGCGGGGGGTGGGGGTGAGGGGAGGGGTCGGTCGCGAGTTCGCAAGAGAGAAGAGTGCACGAGCGTCTGCGCGGCACGTAGACGTCGACGCAGACGCCGCAGCTGGACGGCCAGGTCGATAGTCAAGCCCTGGTTAAACTCCCCCGAGCGAACTTTGCCGATGTGCTGCTATGCTGCCGGTGATGCTGGATGATGAGGGGGCGGGGGGGGGGAGTAGCGAAGAGGACGCGAGGGTTGCTCCGCACCCCCTGTACCCAAACCTCAAACGCGTGTAAGAGAGACGAGAGCGATAAAACGGTTATATAGAAATAGCAAGGATCGTATATTATGTGTGTCGCGAGGGGTATATCGGTGGATATGGTGGTGGTGGTGGTGGGGCAACCGTACGTGGTAAACGTGGAACCGAGGCTGAGGAACGATACCGTGAATAAACGGATATATAAAGCAAACACAGAGCACAAGATGATAGAACGAGACAAATGGGCCCACCCCCATTACGAACGTCGTTTTAATCGTAGCTTTCACACTGTTCGGTATAACGGCTTATGATTCGTGTCAAACACGAATTAATTACAAACTGGTCTAGTAATTCATAAACCGTGTGGGGGAATTAATGGCGTCTCTTCGTCGTGGATCGAAAAAATCTGAATAAAATAGAGAAAAAAAGATAATGAAAAAAAAAAATATATATATATATATATATATGAGAATCAGGTCGTCGACAACGACTTTTGGGCTGATGGTATTTCGAGATACCTCGATAAACGTGTGAGGCACCCCCTCTTGGAAACCTTCTTTATGCTCGTTCTCATCCTCCCCCGCCTTGGTCGACTGGTCCCTCCCCCCTCGCTGATGGCTCGAGGGAGGAATAAGTTTATTTTAGACAGACTCCGATACAATGGTGGAAATTGGACTTCCGGTTATGAGAATAAACCAAATTAGTTCGTATTGCCTCGTGAGGGATATGATATAGCATAATTGTGAATGGATGTATGTATATGTGTGTGTATAGACTTTCAGGTAGCGGTTTTATACGTTTCGTTATGTTAGAAAAATGTTGACTGATACAAGAGAGAAATATTTTTCATACAACGATTGACACGAGAGAGGACAAAAGTCGTATATTTCTTATATTGCATATTTATCATTATTATTACGAATTGCTTTGGTTGGGTTATTTTTTTTCGTTGTTTTTGAAGCTTTGGCATATTAATTATTGTACAGTGGTGAATTGACAGTTGGGATATATACATATGTATATGCAGCTTTGTGTAGCAGATATATACGTTCTTCTTTGTAAAAAAAAAGGCTAACTAATATGAGAACGAAATATTGTTGATTAAATGATTGATTTGAGAGAGTGAGAGAGATAAAGATAGAGAGAAAATCGTATCCCAAATAACAAATTCTTTCAGGATGATAAATCAAATGTGTCAACATAAATATATATTTTTTTGTTAAAAAAAAATCGTCAAACCATATTGGAGGGATTATTTTTTTTTATGTATTTCGCAGAAAAATCGTGCAAGCGTGACGCAGGTATTTTTTTTTTTGTGACGATGGACGTATCGTGTGCCTGTGTAAAAAAATGTGCTGCACGAAACATATGTATATTTTTTATTTTTTTCACACGAAGTTAGTGTTTGTGTTTGCACGGTCATACGGTGAGTCTGGTTCGATGACATAATTTGAATGTCGATAGTCGAGATCACGAGAGTTTTAATTACCGAGTAGCTGGCTGGCGATTGAATTAAAAAAAAAATAGAATAAAAATAAAAAATAAAAAATAAAATCCACGCGATTATATGAGAATTTGAGCGAAAAATTTATCCCGTGCATTATTATGGCGGACGTTCGATCAAATGTCTCCGTTTGAATGGAAATAAATGAAAGAATGAAGAATGAAAAATAAAAAATAAAAAAATAAAAAAAATGTCGTTGAAACGTCGGGCGTCCCCATTCATTTGATTTTTAATGACCGGTCTGATTACTCGGGGTTTTCATGAGGGACACCCGCCGTGCTACATGGACCGACAAAGTCCCCCCCCCTCCCCCATCCCCGACCTCCCCCCTCCCCCGAGAGAGCAAACCAAACTCAATTTTACTAACGCGATATAGACCGGCCGCTCGCTCTCCATCGACGCGCTTCGTTTGAACCGATCGACGGTTTTCGATTTAACTAGTTTTTTTTACTTTTTTTTCAAACTTTTTTTTTTAACTTCTTTACACTGTGATGAAATAAAATCAAGCGGCGAGAAGTGGCGAATATTGATTTTTTTCTGTCGAAAAAACAATTTTTAGTTTATTAAACTTGAATGATGGGAATTGTGATGGAAAAAAAAAATTGGTGGCATCCAGGACAGAAAAAAATGGAAATTCGAAACTTTTACGAGATACGTGATTTTTATATGACACGTGTAAAATTTTGAAGTCTTGGGAGATATGCATTTTTTTTTTCATTGTCAATGACCGGTCACGTTAATTTGGATCATCATCCGGAGGTTTCTAAAATGTCCAACCGGAAAAATATTGATTTCACATTGGTCGATGTGAAGATTAATTTTTTTTTTCAATCACACACTGTCGCATTTCGTTGAATTAAAATGAATAATTTACTCTTATTTCTCCGGACTACTCAAATTTTCATCGTTAAATATTTGAGTCACGCGTGAATAAAAGCTGCTCGAAGCATCTAATGCAAAATCGATATTTGAAGAACGAAAAGGTAATTATTTATTAAATATTTACCGATGGACTCGTGAAGACGTTAGGATAATCGAACAGTCGGGCAATGGGGGAACATTATTATTTTCTCTTTGCTCCATTTCGTTGAATTTTCTTTTTAATAATAAATTGATCCTCATTATCCCTCTGGATTATTACAAATTTAATTCCAGTATCTTCGAGTCACGTGAATAAAAGTACGTCGATGCATCAAATGCCAAATTGATGATTCGAGGAACGAATCGTAATTATTTATTAAATATTTACGAGCCGATCGCCCACTGGAGATAATTTTAAATTATGTGAAGAACACATCAGGGTTCCTAGAGCTGAGCATATACACACACACATATATATATATTTGAGAAAGTCAAAAGGTCTGGAAATTTTATTTTGCCGGTAACGTTAGCCAATTTCCAAACGCCCGATTATGTCCACCTGCACTCGACGGTCATATAATTTTTATGAATTCTCGTTCTCGTGACTACCTCCTGCGCCGTTTCGACCTCCCCCTCTCTCACCATAAATACTCACTGCCTTCGAAATTGCCACTCTCCGTTTCTAGAGACTGTTAATCGTCGTTGCTACCGAGAAATTTCTCACCGACTGACGAAAACTTTGAAAAAAAAACGATTATTTTTCCCCTTTCGTTTTTATCTCACCGAAATCAGGAGAGACTTTTCGGTATTGCGTTTGCGCTCCATCAATCACCAAAATTGCCGATCCAAAATTAAACATCTGGTAATGATAGAAAGCTGGAAAAAACAATTGGAACACGACCTCGATTTCACACTTTTCTGCAGAACCAAAATCACACATTTTTCAACAATCTTTTTTATGCAACTCAATGCACTTATCGATTCTCAAAGATTTGTATGAAGACAAATTCGTTACTCGGTTCTATCGAATCCAATTTCATATAACTACACCATGGCAACTAAAAAATACATTAAAATAAATATAAATAATTATTTTGATTTAATTTATAAATTTGAATTTTCATAAAAATGTTAATTCATTTTATTTATTGATTTATGCTATTAAATTCATTAATTTTTAATTTCATTCGAATTAATTAATTAAAATCAATAACAAAATTACATTAATTTGAAAAAAATCGATCCAATTCAATGAAGAATATATATTTTGATAATTATATATTTGCTTAACACTACGAATATATATTCAATTACCTACCAATATAGAAAAATATTCATTTAATTTACGAAAATGGAGAAGAAATTTTATTCAAATGATGAAATTAAACCTCAAAAGTTTAAGGAATAAATCACAGGCGAGCAAAAGACCGAATTTTTCGACCTTTTTTTTTTATCAATACCAGTCGGTGAAATCCCAGAGCTCCTCATCTTTCCTTCACAACCCTTCGTGTCCTTCGTGAGCTTCGTTCGCGTACGCGATAGTCCGATAGAGCCTCAACATCATGGCCGAGGTTGTTAACGAGGTCCGGCATCGATGGGAATTTCGTGGCGAAGGATAAATAGCGAGACCACGACCACCATCGACCATAACCCCCATAACGCCAAAGCCCCTGGACGTACGGGGGGATCTTGGTGGTGACAATACCGTCGCGGAAGCCTCCCCGACCGACCATCCGATCGAAAAACATAAGACACACTCGTCGAACGTTGCCACACACGGTTCATCGGAGCTAAACTTTCATCCCGATCCGAGCTCGCCCCAAAGCTCCGACCCCGAGCTTTTCACTCGGAATCTCGAAGATCGGAGATACATCCCATACGTTTCCATCGTCGACGTTCAAATACTCCTTCCGGTCTCGCAAACGCTACGACGAAGAAGATGAAAGACAAAAAAAAAAAAAGAAAGAAAAGAAGACAAGAAAGGGAAAAATTCGACGTGATACGTTATTCGAAGGATCTGTTCGTTATTGGACGACCGGATAAACCGTAGTCGATGGAACTCGACCGCTGAACCCCACCTCTTGATAAAGCATTCCCGTGGACGCGTATTTTCCACGAGCTCACGACAATTCCGATACAATTGTCATTCGGCTGAGTTAACTTACGTCATGAGGGGCAGGGGAGGGGAACTCATTTCCGTCGTAGCAGGTATATTCGTGGTATCCAATGAATTCGTAATAATTACATTTATCATTCAAGACAGACCTTCCTGAACTATTCAAGAAAATCTATTTATTTATATATATCTATAAATATATACATATATATTTATGTATATCAGGGTGTACTTGTCAATAATAAAAGAACGATAAACCTTTTCAATCTTCATCGCCGGAAGATTCTAAAGTTATTAGATCGATTTCGCGTTCAATCTATACGTAGACAAGAAAACTAATTTTTACGATCAGTTGAAAGAGATTTTTTAGATTAATATTAAATCTCGACGACTGAATCTGAGTGCAATACATAATATTAGACACGCTTGAAAAAAGAAATCGTGTTTTTCAAAATGAAAAAAAAAAATGTTTAAATAATTGTTGTGTATAATAAAAATGAAAAAAAAATTTTAACTTTTGAAAAAGAAAAACAAATATTGACTTGTGTTTCACATTTTTCATGCACATAGTAAAATTTAAAAAAAGCCGTAACGATTAAAGAACTTTTTCCATCTTCGACACACACACACTGACACACATATGCATGCAACAAACTATATTTATCAACCCGACGATCAGATAAGCGAGGGTTGAAAATCTCTCGAAACCGTGAAACGACAATCGAAAAAAAAGAAAAAAAAAACAAAAAAACAAAAAAACAATTCGAATGAGATTCCAGCGAGGAATCGGAAGCACCTTAAAATTCCGATAAATCTGTGGAAGGACATTGGTAGCTCGGGGTGTGGTAGAGAGCGGACAGAGGAAAAGGTGGCTCGGTCCGTGAATGAGGATATGGCAAAGAGGAATTCGCGATGGAGTGAGTTAGCGAGCCAGTTTGGGGTCTCGATGGAAAGGCTTGAGGAGCAGAAGGTTGGGAGGAGTGGGGAATCTCGGTAACGTTACGTGCTCGCACGTATATAAGACCATGAAGTCTGGATCGTGCGGATCCACAAACCCGAGTTAACGTCCGAGGAACATAAATATCGTCGTGGAAGCAGGACGTTCAACGTCCAAAACCCGTTGCCGCACATCTGGCGCTGTCGCCATGAATATAACCCGCTTTTCACCCTTTTCATCCCCCCCCCCGACGCCCCTTCCTTCCCCCCGACTACCCGGGACCGTGTCGTCGTCCTTCGTCCGCGGCCATTTCCCCGCTCGCTTTCGTCCACCATTTTCGTTCTGCCGCGGATGGTTATACCGTTTCTCCGTCAGCCACGGACCAACTACCCCCCGGACATTCGAGAAAGTTTCATCCTGTTTTGTCAACGAGTGACCTGTGGTGTTCGGTAACGCGCGTGGCGGGAAGGGGAGGCAAAGGGGAGTTGGTTGCAGCAACGGGTCGGACAGAACACACCGGAGGTTTCTGTCGTGTCGCATGGTCCACCCCCAGTCACCGGTCTCGGACGAGGGTTGGAAGCACCTTGGAAGCTCGCTCCGACGAACCGGTATTACACGGTGATAAGCCTTCGGGGGGTTGGAATGAGTCGTCCACGAGTCCCTTGTGTCTGGGCCATCGTGGGTGCCCAAGTAAAAATATTATATTTCATCATTTTATCGTATTATTTCATTTTTATCAATAACATCATTGATAGAGAAATATTGCTTCGTTGATTCTCACGAATTAAATAAACGATTAATTTAATGGAAAAATTAGGAAACCGAAAATAAAGGAAGAGGGGGAAAAAATTATATCGGTAAAGTAGGGTTCTCGTTCTCAAACCAAGAGAGGAAAATAATCTTACGAAATTACATCTATGGCAGGGTCGTCCGTCGTCAAAGCACGTTAACGACATCGTATAACGTAAATACTATAAAAATAACAGGGCCAAAGCAACTAACCAACATAAAAATATTATATATAATGTATGTATGGAATTGGGCATATATAGTTTATATATAGTCTATGTATATAATCTATGGGTGGGTCTCGAAATTTCGAATTTTCAATGTTTCGAAAACATTCGATTTTTTTTTATTCGAATTTTAAGTTATCGAAAAATTAAATCTACAAATTTTTGTTATTTCGACTGGTCATGTAACAGAATTAAAAAAAATTCGAATAATCAAATGTCCGACCAGTCGATGTATCGAAATCTCAACGATTCGAAAATAAATGTTTTGACTCGTCAATGTTTCGAACGGGCAATCTCCTTCGACGGATCAAAAGTTCGACAACGTATATCTATAGGTATAGTGGCGTAGCAGCTCGTTCAACTGCTTGAAGATTGATAAAAATTTATTGATTTCCTTCGATACGTTTTTTTATCTTTCGATCCAAACGCTGGCTGAACGACGCTATATAGACCAAAAACTCACATGAACAATGTTGCAGAGAATTAAATTTCCCACAAAAAAGTCCCCGACGGCATATATCTAACATTGATAGTTTACGCGTGGGAAAGCTCGAAAATTAAAAGTCTTATATTAGACTCTATTATTAGTCAGTCGATTGTGTTAATTACGAGGAATAAATAAATCTGCGATAATTAGGATTACGATTGTGGTGGAAGGATATACAATGATTTTGTGCTTAGTAATTGGAGCTTACGTGTGAGAGGAACGAAAATAACAGAGATATTGATTTACGGGTGAAATAATTGAATGTACTTCTATGGACTTATGGGTGGTCAGATATCTATATATATATATATGTGTGTGTGCATTATGGAACAATTGGGAGCAACGTGTAACCGCATAACCGGTGCTTCAACCCGATAAAGTTCGACGAAACATCATCGCAATAGCAACTCCTCGTGCGGTAACTTTAGACTCGAGCAATTATAACTTTGGTCGACTAATTGAACCACCCCTCCCCCTCCCCCACCCCCAAACTCATCAATAACTCATTGAAATAAAAAAAATCTCATCGCAAAAATTCCACTTGGAAAAAAAACAAACCAAAAATTTCGAAAAATTAATATTAAACACATGAATTCACATGCTCGAATCGAAAAAAAATTGCATTCGAACTTTTGTCACGCTTATCGTCCGCGTTGTCAAAAAGTTTCGTCGCAAATTTCGCGGTTGCAAGCGATCACGCGATGATGTTCGAACCGGGAAAAAAAAATCATTATTTTTTTTCGCCGATCCGACGAAATAGTTTTTCCTCGGCAAAAAAAAGGAAAAAAAAAACGAAAGATTTAGATTGCATTTTTATTGAAAACATTTGGCTTTTTATTTCAATGCGGACGGTTCATGTGGCACGATACTATCCGGGGAATTGCCGGAGATTGTTTTTTTTTCTTTTCTTTTTTTTGTGTATTTTTTTTTTTCGTGAATGCGAAATAAATGCATTTCATCCCCCGGGTAGTTCGCCCTTCCCTCGTCCATCGGCCCCCTTTTTCGCAACCGATGAGCCAATAACACGAAAATCGGGTCAAGTGTCATTTGTCGTGTCCGTGAATTTCCTGATTCATTCATTAGGTCAATGAGATTTGAGTGCACGGTTTTGCACGAAGGGTTCGTGAATGGATCATTATTTTATGGACCCTCTCGATGGACTCCCCTTACAACGTATATTTATACAAACACATACAAACACACACACAATACAAACACACGTGCGTGTGCTCATCGACCCACGCTCGTCACCGACTGCTCCTCTATACGTCCACTAGCATCAAATACACATGAGCACCGAGGCGAGGAGATAGCCATTCGTTTTGGGGGTGACCACGCACATAGTGTTATAGATTTCCATCGTTGCCACGTGATCCGAATGCCCATTGCCCGTTCTTTCCTCGTTTGGGCGTTCCTCTCACGATCGAGAAATTCTTCCCCCCCCCTCTCCCCTTCCGTCCGACGACCGTCCACCGCCTGCCATGCCGACCCTTTCGACCACCCTCACCCTTGGCCCCATAACTCTGGCTCAACGCACGTGTTTACTGAGACACAGTGGATTTTCCCCGTACGATTATTGACGGACATCCCAAACCTGGTAAACGTTACAACGGAATGTTGTTTTTTTTCTCTTTCTTTCTTTCTTTTTCTATCACCCTCGCAGTCGTTGAATTCAGGCACTTCCTGCATGAAAATTTGGAAATTTATGAATTTATTATCATTTGTTCCCGTTTTCTTCTTTTTGTCTTATAGATTTTCGTAATTTTTTTGCATGATTGCTCGTTTTATTAAAATTTTTGTGTTTTTTTGTGTCTCAAAGACTTTCGTCTTGTCTAATCGAAATTTCGATATTACGATTTTTCAAATTGGTATTTCGATGATTTTTGGTAATTTTGTTTGATTATTGATAATTTTTTTGTCGATAATTGAAAAAAAAATATAAATAACAGTAATAATAACGTCGACGCTGTAAAAAATGTATGATAAAGATTATCTCTTGTAACTCTCGAAGCTCTTTTCATCAAGAGGATCAAAATTATTGTTGAAAACAGTAGTAACATAAACTCCTCGCTTCAAGCAATTATACATCAATTAACAATACTTTTTTTTGACTAAATATAATCTTGATGCAGACAAACGACGAATCGATAAAAAAACAATATCAACATACTATTCCGCTCAAAAATAACGGTCGATTGCTCCAATCAAGCCAATGAACCACCTCCACGTTTTAATGATTAAAAACAAGTGAAACCCTTTCCAAACTCACGGAACAAACTTACCCCCGAAGAAAAAAAAATTAAATCAGATTCAACAGACAAGTACATCGACCTCTCTGAATTTCTTTCCTACTCTCAAATCCAAAGTCAATTGCTTAATTTCACCTCGTCTCCACCCCCTCCCATCTTACTTCAATCTCATTATTTTCAATTCAACCCACAAAGAAACAAAAGAATAAAAACAAATAAAAATAAAAGAAAACAAGAAAAATTTCCGCCGAAATAATCTCATTTCGCCGAGTAAATTTGCCATTCCGCGGGCCACACCAAAGTGAACTCGGAGAGAGATTCAACAATATCTCACACGAAAGAAATTTTTTTTCCCGGGGCAAACGTTTTGCCGGAGAACCACGTAAAGATCGCGTAATAACCCGTCCTTGTCCAACCCACCCACAAACACACACACACACACAGCCACACCGACAAACCGAAACATCGAACAAACGACAACGGTCCATTTCTCGTCGTCGCGGGGTTCACGAGAGTGCAACGTGAAATTTCATTTTCTAATTTTCTCATTCTCACCCCCCTCCCCCTCCCCTCTTCCCGCCCTTACACACGACGGGACGGAACTTTTGTCCGGGGTTCGTTGGCAATGTAAACCACAAAGATCTTACCCAAGGCGCTTTCCGTAACGCCGCGACTCTTATTCCCGCGAACGCGGTTGCAAAGTCGGTCGGTAAAACGGCCAGCACACACACACACACACACACACACACAGACATTCATCGTGCGTCTCGAGAATATTATATACGTGTGTCGGGGGTAGTTTGTATCTTCGAACGAAGCTCTGCGGCCGCGGGGGCGAGGGTGCAGGGGGTAGGAACGAAGAGGGGTGGTGGGGAGTCGCCGGGGGTTACTATCGACGCAACCAGCAACGCCGCATCCACTCCTCGCGCTCAGGGGGTAGAGGGGCGATGGAGGGTAGGTAGTGCAGAGGGGGGTTTGGGGCGGGAGGGTCTGACGGACCCGGTGAAGCCAGCCACAAACTAATTACGACCCCAGGCGCCGTCGAGGGTGCACGAGGAAGAAGTGCGGTAGTGAGGGGAAGAGGTGGGGGGGGGATAGGGCGAGAGAAAGAGAGAGGGAGGAACGCGTGAGAGAGAGACAGTGCGAGACGCAGATCGCTGGAGAGGAGAGGAGAGGTGCGAGAGAGAACGAGAAAAGTCGAGAGTGAGATGAATGAAGAGAAATGGATAATTGGTTCGAACAAGAAGACGAGGACGAAGAAATGGAAGCGACCCTGTGAGAGGGGGAGGGGGTAGTAGTCGGATGTGGTGTGAGTAAGAGAGAGAGAGAGAGAGAGAGAGAGAGTGAGTGAGAGAGAGAGAGTGAAGGAGGAGCGTAAGAAGCAAGAAACATTCGTTGGCAGACTCCTGAATTCTCGAGAACCGAGTCTGTACAGTTTTTATGTTTTTTTATATCGTTGTTTTTTTTTGTGCTACAGGGAATGGTAACATTGCGTACACGTATATGGACAGATTCGTGCTATACATATATTTGGGTGCTAAAAAATCCATCACGATCTTTACCATCGCAGCGGACCAAAAAACACACAAATGTAAATGTGAACTCTCTTTTTTTTTCAGTTTTTATGATTATTATTATGGTTTTTATTCCTGGTAAAATTATTCCGTGGATTTCACGAGGGTTTTTTTTCTTCTTATTTTTCATTAAGTGGAATAAAATAATGAAGCGAGAGCCAAGCGTTATTATCCCCGTAAATTTTTATCACGGATATTATATCAATTCGTTGAAATCATGTCGATGAAATTTTATTACTTTCAATCAGTATGGATGATATAATGTTTATCTGTTTGTGCGATAATGTTTGACAGTTAATACAATCAGCTTTGAAATTTATTCGAGAGATAGGAATTATTTGTATATGTATATATGTTTGTTTGAGTCCCTCGTGGCTACGTGCGTCACATTGTTGGATATGGAACAGACTCTGATGCACGGTGTAACTACTGACGCTGCTATTCGTGATACGAACTGTGTGTGTGTGTGTGTTTGTGATTATTAACGTTCTCTCTCTCACGGTATTTACTTCCCAAGCTCGACCGTCGTCTTCGGTATTGACTTGTCGCGAAAACGGCGAGAAACTTGCGACATCGCTGCTGCCCCACGTCCGAGCTCGACGAGCGATAAAGCTCGACGTGCCCCAGGACCGTTCTCTCGCCCGGGCCCGGATCCCGGAAGACGACGGGTTGTACTCGTCTCGTTGCAATCATGTACACCTCGTAATTAAAGTTTCACGACAAAACCGACGGAATAACGATTGACGCCAATTTTTTTTTTTTTATCCGAGAAAAATCGAGTTTTTTCAATCAATGTCGAGTTACAAATGAAAAATATATATATATGCATGAGTAAGTAAATAAAAATATAAAAAAGATACTGACCAAGTGTAACAATTGTAATAAATACATCTGCCGATCAACTAAAAATGAATTACGACTAATGATAATATTAATAGTAATAATAATATTAAGAATCATGATAATAATAATGATAATGCGACCTAAAACATTGTTCACAAGTTCGTGCCGTAATCATCGAACGTTTAATGCATTCGATGATTAGTCGCCATTACCAAGTGACTAATCAATTAACCCGTCGCATTGTCGCGTTCGACGGTGGCCTTCGTGCGTGTCATGAGATAATAGAAATGGGAAATCAATATGCATTACGTTTCCTTTGACGATATTAATGTACGTGGGATTAGTGGAAAGAGGATTGTTTCCAGCCCCCTCGTTACCCAAGTGAAAACATATATTATATGTATATACATATACATATACATATATACATGACGTTGTGCGAGAAAAGGGACCCCAGGCGTTTGAGGCAAACTTTTCGAAAGCGCTTGGATTCACGCAATTGGCGAACACTATAATGACAATTCGAATTTCAAATAGAAAATTATTTTTTTCAGATTTATCATCTAGATTTTCCAAATTTCCACATATGCGTTTACAAGATTTTTTTTCGTAAAAAAAAAAAATTAACGCGTATGAAATATTTGGTACAACGCTGAAGGTCGAGTCGATAATGACAATTCGAATTTAAGATTCAAAATTCATTTTTTTAGATTTATCATCTGAATTTTCCAAATTTCACATGCGTTTACAAGATTTTTTTTCGTAAAAAAAAAAAATATATATCAACGCATATGAAATATTTGGTACAACGCTGAAGGTCGAGTGTGTTGGTTGAGGGTAGTTGTGGAATTCAAAAATTTTTCTGGGGTTTGCGTAATCCCTGGGATTGGTTGTTCGGTGACGCGACCATTTTTGCCCGGGGATATGTCAAAGGGTTTTTGGGGCGCAGCGGGGGCGATGGGGTGGACGAAGGGATGGGGCGATGTCCCTTTATTGAAAGTCGGGACGTGACAGCCCGTGACGTCGTTCGTTGGTCCATGAAAAAAAAAATAAAAAAAAAAAACAGGACGAGGAATTGAAGGGCTCGACGTTGGCACCCACAAATTGCCAAATAATACAGCAATCAAGTAAAATTTCCCTCTTCCAAGGGTTTTACGGGGTGTCCTCGTGCAATGGCCGAGACACAGATGGACCAAAGTGTTGTCCACGTGTCTCACGTAGATCTACGTACAAAGTTACGTACGGGAATGTGTAAATGTGTGTGCGTCTGTGTGTGTTTGTGAATATCTATGTATATGGGGCATTCCATATAAATTCGGACGACAAAAAATTCCTGACTCCTACCGATTTAGTTCCTAATTTTTTTTTTCCGGCTCACATTTCACCCAAAGAATACTCATAATTGTCCCCCTGAATTTTCACATCCCCCAGAAACCCTGAAGAAATTAAAAACCACCCCCAAATGAGAAAAAGCAGAACAGCGTACTTGGGGATAAAATAAAAAAAGCAGCAACAAAGTCCTTTGTCTCGAATTCTAACATCCTTCATTTTTCGACCTATTGAAATCAGGGACAAAAAAAATCAACATTTTTAAGCACATCCAAGTACGCTTTTCCTTATTAGGGGGTTGTTTTAATTTTTTTTTAGGGTCGTAGGGTTATACGAAAATTGTGAAAAAAATCAGGGGTGTCTTTGGGGTTAGATGCAAGCCAAAAAAAAAATAATAATCAACTGAATAATTCGAATAATTCAATTACGCGAAATGTTAATTTCGTAATTGTATAAATAAAAAAAAGATAGTGTAATAATAAATAAATCGATGAATAAATAAATAAATAAATAAATAAATAAATAAATAAATAAATAAGTAAATAAATAAATGAATAAGTAAATGAATGAATAAATAAATAAAGAAATAAAGAAATATCGTGAGGGGTCGTAGTTTTGGACGTCCGAATCGATGTGGAATGCGTTATATTGATATATATAGGGGCCCGGGTGTAACTATTGCCGGGCAAGTCGATCCCCTCGGCCCGGTCGTCGTTCTTGTTCTTCCACATGTACGTGTGCGTACGTAGTTTAGTTACTTTGCCGTGACAAACGAGCCTCGACAGTGAACAAGTCGTTTGGCGCACTGGCGCGCTTGATCACGTGAGTTTCATACCTTCTGCGTGACAGTGTGAGTGTCTATGTGTGTGTGTGCGCGCGCGCATCTGTGTAGGCGTACCTGCACACACATACACACATACACACACACACGTTCTCACAATTCCGTTGACGAGAATATCTCGCCCGGGCACGCCGGTACTTTGTGCAAATTAGAGTTCACGTGAGTCGCCCAATCGCTCCGGGACGTCGTTGTTCAGTTAGAACGAAATGTCAATGGATTACGTGAATATGCAAAAATGCAAGAAAGAAATCACAATAAATGAATAATTGAATAAAAAACACGGAAAATTGAAAATTTTCGAACCTGCCAAATTTTCATTCATTTCTTCAGAGACTGCAAAATAATCAAATTTCATTTGCTGTAGTGAAAATTTATTATATTTTTTCGTTTTCCCAGACACTACGATTTTTTTCATTCTTCTTGTATGTTTTATTTTACCTCTGAAAAATCGTGATAAATGTTTCCATATATGTTCTTCTCCTTCTAAAACCGAACGCTGTTGAAACTATCAAAATTTCATCTCCTTCGAAAATGGATATTTTGACCATTCAAATGCGTTGACTCATCAAACATTTCCACGACGATGACGAGTCCGACAAACTCATCGACGAATTCAATCTACGTTATCCCGAATCGGTCTCGCGATAAAAAAATTAAAAAAAAAAACGGAAAACGAAAATAAAAAGTCCTATATTCGAAAAAATTGTAAACAAATCAAATTATTCAAAAGGCAAATGATAGAAAAAAAATCTTTCTCTCTCTTTACAAAACTACAAAGTTACCTATCGCAGATGGTGAAGAGTCGAATGGGATTCTACGTATCAAACAATTCCATCAAAATCCCCCTGGATGCCTGAATTCGCTCAACTCCATTACCCCTCCCTCCCCACCCTCTCCCCTCCTTCCCTCCCTCCCCCCATACTCACCCTCCCCCTTCCCGAGGTTCTTTCCAATTATACAACGACGATGGTAGATCCGAAAGAACAATAAAAAAAAAAAAAAAAAAATCAAAAGAAGAAAAAAAATAGAAACGATTAAGAAATATATAAAGCGCCAAGCGTTATAAATAATTGGTTGCCGCACAGAAACACACAGACGCGTTGGAATACGCGGCATGAGAGGTTTTGCGTCAGCCGCGCTGGCCCAATTTCTCGAAAGGGATCGATGGGGGTGAGGGTGAGAGGGCGGGGAGGGGTACGAAGGGGTTGGTTGGTACAGTAGTCCACGTAGTACACGTGCAGGATAGCGTCGCACCCCAGAAGCGAATGTTGGATGAGAGAGGAAGACCGTAGGAAGTGGCGAACCAGAAGAAGAAGTGCCGGCTGGAGAAGCTCGAATAGAGAGAAAGAGGGGGGGGGAGGGGTGAGGGGTCTACGAGCCACGTAACCGGAAGGACGTTTCGGTGAAAATTACGGAGCGCCGGGAATTCCGGCGAGGCCCCCCCCCCCCCCACACGCCTCGGAGTAAAGCACGAAAAGCGGCGAGGCATTGCTCTTTACGTAAAAGACCGGCCGGGCGCGGTGTAATAAGCTCGGGTTTCATCGGATCGAGCCGCGGAGCTTTCGAAAGCACGCAAATACGACGACGAGGAGGGCCATCGAGCCAATTGCCCGAAGCTCGACGCGAGAATCGCTTTGCCGCTTTGGTCAGATTGTGTGCGTCAACGTCGATGAGCCGAAATGAAATGCACGACGAATGTGGACACTCGGGGCGGAGGGTTGACGGGGTTGGGAGGGCTGGGGGAGGGGGGAAGAGTCAATTCAATCTTCGATCGTTAATCGTTTGAATAGGGCTGCAGGACTGCGGTCCATGGCCCTGTGGCAATATTAAAATATACATATAGGTATGAGAAATAGCACGAAGCGATACAAATGATCCAATTACGCGAAATGTTAATTTGCGTAATTGAATAAATCAAAAATGAATAGTGTAATAATAATGATAAATGAATAAATAAATAAATAAATAAACAAATGAATAAAATATATTTATGACGAATTAGATGAATTTGACGTAAATGTAGTTTCAGCGATGCTAATTTTTTCGATAAAAATGTTCATTGGAATACTTTAATCACCGAACGTTCATGAATCAGAAAATCAATAGATTTTCTGATTAGATATTGAGTATTAAAATCAGCTCGGACGATTTCCGCGAGGCAAGACATAAAAAGCATCGAAAAATTCATAAACCACGAACACATGGATTTTATTGCATTTTAAATTTTCAAAACCACAAATGATGCTGCAGCGACGTAAAATTACGACCATTAGGACAGTGAGAGTGACACGTTACTGACAATTATAGATTCCAGAACCAAGATACCCCATGTCAATGATACACGCGTTTTCCATTGTGTGCGTGCATTTTCCGTCTCGCAAAAAAACAATGCACCTAAAATAATTTATTTTTTCCGTCAAACGCCAAAGCCACATGAAAACTCTGTCACCAATATTCCCACACAATTTTTTTACCGCTCAACTAAGTACATAATTTTGCAACCGTAAAATATATTATTACCTTCTACGGCAGTGTCACGGGGCGAGTGAAGCTACCAGAATTTCACAGTCAAATGAAAATAGCAACAGCATACAGTTTGCTGCATAAAAACGCATAAAAAACGCGTTCAGTTGTCTTTATGTGTTTTTTTTTTGTTTTTCAGTCGGTAGTCACAGTTACGAGCCAGTAAGCCACAAGCACATTAGCCCGTACAGTAGTAATGATCCGTTTAAGTCAGACCCCACGAGCGTTTATCGTTCACTGCGAACAAAATTCTTTCTTTTGTTTTTTGTTTTGTTTTTTTTTCCTCCGTTATATCATCACGACGACTCGTTCGCTATGTTCGTTCTTATTCGTCGCTATTCCCGTTCGCCCGTCGATTCCCTCAATTATTCCGTTTCTGTGTACGAAGAGCTTTCGAGGACGCGCGAGGGGAGGCTCACGTACACGGGCGAATTGCACGAAACAGCGACACGGCCCATCACGTCCATCGGATTAGAGATTAATCGGGGGAAAAGCCGGTTGTTGTACACTGACAACCACCAGCCCCGACACTCCGTTAGCCGTACGACGGGTGGGTGAAAGGTTTTACGATTTGGAGCGAGGATAAACGCGAGAGAGAGAGAGAGAAAGAGAGAGAGAGAGGGAGGTAAAAAGTTTTTATGACCAATATAATCGATCGTCGAAGTGTACGTGGAGGTCGGCGTGAATGTGAAAGCCCAGTTTTTCCGGTCTCGTGTGCAACTCGCTCGACGAAATTTTCTCGCTCGTGAGATTTTCTCGAATCGAATGTACGAGGTCCAACGGGGCACGCCGTTTACACCTGGGACGTTCAACCTACGGTCCGACGTATCAGTAGAAACAGCCGCACAAGCACCGACCCTCTATCCATAACCTCCTCCCTCTCTCTCTCTCTATCTCTCTCTTTTTGTCGCACCATCCAAACTCCCTCTAACTCACGTTCTTCCAGTTCACACGGTGGATCTGCTGCGACACCCAGAACTACTGCAACTGCAACTCCTCGTGCTGCACACTGACCGTGTCCCCCGCGGTGGTGCTAACGCTCTAACGAGGGTAGTTTGTACGGGTGCGTTTCCAAGTTTCGAATCTTCAATGTTTCAAAGCCTCGTACGTCGATATATTTTTCTATTGGAATTTCAATTATCAATTATGTATCTATACACTACAATTATTTATCTATAACTATATATATATATATGACGTTTTCGAAATTTTTATGCATCGGGACATTGGCTAGGCGGATTCGTGATCCTTTGGAAAATTGTACTTTCGATATATTAGACATTTTTTTCTAATCCGAATTTTAATTTTCAATTGTTTATACAATATAATTATTTATCTATAGCTATACATATGTATATGTATATATATAATATATAACGTTTTTGAAATTTTTCTGCATCGGCACATTGGTGAGTCGGAGTCGTGACCCTTCGGAAAATTGTACTTTCGATACATTAAATTTTTTTTTTTATACCATGACCGTTTGAGATTTTGCCCGTTTTAATGGCTCAACTCACCTGAGCGTCTGACCAATTCCTGGGTAAACTACTTACCGGCCCACTACGTTTTGGTGCCATGCTCTCGGTTTTTTCTGCGATAAATTTTTCTTATCTTTTTTCCTCTTTCAAGAGGAGACACATAGACTCATAAAAAATCATCGAGCCTACGCATAGTTTTTCCACCCCCACCTGATGCAATTAAAAAAAAAAATTTTTCTTGGTTTCTTGAATTTAATTCTCGTCATCAAACTGAAATTGCTTTTTACAGTAGAATAAAAAAAAATAGATTACAAAAAAAAGGTTGTCGGTTACTCGTTGGTGAGTATGTTTAATTTTTTCTTTTTGTTGTCTTTTTTTTTCTGCGTACGTCATTGTAAAGCGTGACGTACGAGGCCGAGTGCACTTTTATTACAACGAAAAATGTGGTCTTTGAACGTCCGACGTTTTAAACAGCCGACAGGAGAGTTGCCATTTTTAATTGCAACCGTGTCGGGTTCTTTGTGGCACGAGTGACGAAAAAATTAATTTCGCCATACGATTTTACGTTTTAAATAAAAAGAATTGTTGAAATATTTAATAATATCAGGCAGTCCCCACGTTTATCATGCGATGTACAATATTTTTTTTTTAGTTTTTTTTTCGAGATAAAGAGCTCTCACGTTTGAATTCCTCCAACGTGATGGAAAATGAATCGTCACCGAATTCCGCGTTGTTTTACCGAACTGCTTACAATGTTTAGTCGTTATTTAAAAAAAAAAATTCTTTTTCACTCCCCCAAAATTCAATTAACGAGCATCATTGTGATCAATCGTCGAAATAAAATATGTACCCAAAAATTAACCATTTTATCGGATCCTGATTTCCGTAATCCAAGATACCTTGAAAAAATTCCTGTTGCAGAAAAAATAAATTTTTGATTACATTATTCAGAAAATTTGTTGTTTTCCTGTGAAATACAAATCTGTAAAAGAATTACAAATTTTTATTGAAAAAATAATTGGAAAAAATGTAAATAAAATAAATAAATATGTTGACCTCCAAATGACCTTGTCAACTGTGTTTAGCCTTCTTCGAGCCATGGAAACTTTTGTTCCAAACATCTTTTTCTCGACAAGCACGTTGTTCTCAAGATATTCTACTGTCTCAACGTAAATGGGCCACCCTGTACATATATATGAATATATACAATTATACATGTATGTACATGTACATACATATAGGTGTAGACGGTTGATTCGGATGCAGCACATTCCTACGATCGTGCACGACGGCCGGTGTTGGCCTACATTTCGCAGTTGCAAAAAAAAAAAAACAAACCGTCCGAACGAGCTACGGGACGAAACATCACGAGAATCGGGTTATCCGAATCGTCGTGACGGATTCACAACCGTGCGCCACTTTGCCTCGCGATTCGAGAAAACGGATCGCGGACTGCAAAAGGGATTTGTTCATGCCCGGACAGACGCGCTTACACACACACATACACACACACACACACACACACACACACACACACACACACACACACACACACACACACACACATGCACGAACTCTGCGCTCGATCCGTGTCGCGAATCTCGGAGAATTCCTCATCGACTGTCAATGAACTTTCCTTCGTCCTTTGACGGAAATTCATGGGAATAATTTACGCGTAACGAACGTTCGATGAGAATGTGCATGAATAATAACAATAAAAATAATAAAAGAATAATATAAAATGTTTGAAGAAAATAAATATGTCTTTGTTGGGGTATGTAAAAAAACCGGCAAAGTTGTTCAATCGTTATGACGTATGTTACATTGAGATATGTGCATTGCATTGAATAAAAATTTCGACAGTCCGGCGTGAGGGGTCATCTCCGTGATATTAAATCGCTTATTTCAAAAATTTACCACAAACGTTTTTTTTTTGTTTTCGAAATATCTCTATAAATATTGAGTTTTCAGAAAAAAAATTGTTTCAACCTTTTTTTATAGATAACTTATTTTTCTACAAAATTATTCTCATAGTTTTCCCCCCCAAATCTGCATGTTTCATCCAATTTTCCTTCTCCAGTAGAATATATATCTATATATACATACCATTACAATATGACTTCCCTAGGAAATTCCTTCCTACCACAATAATATCTCTTGTTACGATGCATTGTGTTGATCCAACTTGATCCACGTGCACTTTCATTCCTCCCACACGGGCCAATAATGTTCCAGTCATTGGGACACGCTTCGTTGGGTTATGACGAGACTGTCGAGTCACATCGGAAATTCGAGCTTCATTAATTTCACGTACCTATGACTCGGCCACTCGCCTTTGACGCCCCCGCCCGCCCCATTCACCCCTCGCCGTCCGCGTCATCGTCGGCGGTTCCCAAACGACGAGGAAATTGCCCTTGACGTAATTACCGCGGTCGACGTTGCGACAAGACTGTACACGGTGTACAAGTCGTATAACGATTTACGATCGTTACGCGAGAGACCAACGGGGTTTCTCCGTTCTTAAAGGCGATACCAAAAAACTTTTCTTTTTTCGTTGTCTCTCTCTCTCTCTCTCTCTCGCACTAATGGCGAACGTCAAACGTTTTCGCATCACCGTTAAAGAGAGAATCGTGGACCAACTCGACGTAACTCGGACGTTGGTAAAGGCGGTTGAGGGGGCGGGGGTGGAAAGGGGAGAGGGGTGAAAAGCGAGAGGAGGCTAGCCTTTTTCCCTCGGGGTCTGAACGCTCTTTTCCGAGTCTATTAGGAAGTTTTTATGAGGCAACCCCCCCGTCCACGTCTGGCGCACGACGTGAGGGGGATGTAACCCTCGCCACGGGGATGATCGGGGCGGGGGTGGGCAGGGGAAGGGGAGGGGGGTGCTCGACCGATATGGGCGTGCGTTCAACCGCACTCTGTGGCTCCGAAATTTCGCACGAAGCGGCGCTTGACTCTTGCTCCATCATTGAACGTGTTTCGTTTTTCTTTCCTTTTTTTTTGTTTTTTTTTTTTTTTCGTTGTCCGTTTTTTTGGCGCTTCGCTCGCGCGATGCACCCTTGTAAAAATTTGTCGTTCACCCAAATTGAACGACAACCGCGTGACTGAAATAATAACGCGTTTTGTTTGCTTCGAGTTGAAAAAAAATATATTAATAATGATAATAATGAATTTGTTGGAAATTTTTTTTTTTTTTTTGAAGATCGATGGTAGAGGGCGAGGCGTGTGGGTTGTCGTGCCACGTTGCTGATGACATTCGTTAATTCGTCTCGCTGGTTAAATTCGTTTCGCACACAGCGAAAGTGATTTCGTGAAAGTCGAAACTGAGGAAAATTATTGTGAAAATGCTTCGTATCGAATGGCCACACAGTGAAGCATCTCGAGTGAGTTTTTTTTTTTTTTTTTTTTTTTTTTTGGCCATTCACTCGGGACAGTTCCGAAAGAGATGAGAATTCCTTGAGTCGTTTCGAGTGAGTTGAACGCAGACTGTTGAAATATTCTGGCCGGTACTCCGGGAATAATTACGAATCGACTGGAGAGAGAACAAAAAAAAACATCGCACGACCTGTCGTGAAAGCTCGGAACGCAAAAAATAAAAGGAAATAAAAAAAAAATAATGTGAAAAAGGGTGTTTTTTTTCAGCATTCCGACGGAGTTACGAGGTCGCGGAAAAGTGCGAAAAGACGTGTTACAAAAACCGGGTGACGATTGGAATTTTTTTCCACGAACGTGAAAAAAAAAATATCCTGTCGATTCAACGAGCGAGAAGAATCTTTTTTATTTTTTTTAATTTCGTGGCTCGAAGTCACACTCGTGTGAAAATTCATCGAATCACTAATAGCGTGATAAAATTGGAAATCTTTATAAGTTCTGATATTTTCTTTAATTTTGAAACCATAGTATTTCATTATTATCATTATTATATTATACCGCAAATAATAATAATAATGATAATATCAATCAAATGTTTCTGAATACTAATAATAAAATAATATTGATTGGTATCTGAGACGTCCTGAAATTGATAATAATAATAATAGTAATATTATTTTCACAACATCTCGACGACCAATGAATAAACGCAAAATCAAATCTATCTATTTTTCATCCATCCGTATAATCTTCTCGGTATCACGAGGATCGTGAAAAAATCCCTTGCGGTTCGACGAGAAAATCCTGCAACATCATTTACGATGTTCCCAACAATCGCGTGGCTTACATCCGTCGAACGGCATTCGCGAGACTGGCTTTGGCCACGGCCCGAGAGACCGGAAGGACATTTGCAGATAGCGCGATCATGGACGAGACGCAAGCGAAAAAAAAAACGAGAGGAAAAAAACAAAAAAAATCCAGACGCAGTTGAAGGGGAAGGAACGAGAGCGCGAATTCTTTCGGTCGATTGATTCGGTTACCCAGCGGGGCGAGGGGCAGGAGGGGAGGGGGGAGGGGCGGATAGGATAGTCCTGGATGGTCCTGGGCGGGTATAAGGTAACGGCCAGAAACACGATAAGAATAAGGAGTCGAAATCGAAGAGATCTCGTTGTCGAAAGAGCCGGAGAGGGATCTCTCTCGAGCTGCTGGTAGCAATGCATACACATATATATATATATATATATGTACATGTGTGGGTGTTGTAGCGAAGGGTCACGGGTGACGGTGGTGGCGATACTGGGTATACCGATGCTGCTCTTTCCCGGTCGTGGTCCAGGTCCGGAGGGAGTGTTTTCTCATTCCGGGACACATTTTTTGTTTTTTTTTTTTTTTCTTACTTCTCCCTTCTTTCGGGAATCCTCTGGGTCATCCTAACCAGCAGCTTACTGCGTCGAAACGTTCTACTCCGACGGGTTTTTCGTTCCTGAATTTAGCTTCACCGTGAAACCACCCTTCCACCCGACCACCCCAACCCCGTGTCGGTTTTCCTGATACCTACGTCATTCTATCTGGAGAAAAAAAAAACGAAGAAAAGAGGAAGAAGAAAAAAACGTTCTCAAGAAACATTGGGATTTTCACATTGTTGAGGACTCTGAAATATGTATATCACACGGTTCGCATGAGGTCTGGCGTATGATGGCACCCTTTCGTAAAAAAAAAATTAAAAAAAAAAAAAAAATAATAAAAACGGTGGCGGAAAGATTATGAACAAAAAAATATTCTCAACATCATGTGTAGGAAATTTCTATGGCAGAAAGCAACTTGGAAAAAGCATTTGAACGTTAATTATTGCAATAGAAAATTTGACGAATTTCAGAATTCAACGAGCCCAACAACCACAATTTTTTTTCTTTTCGTTACACTTGAAAAAATAAAAATAAAAAATTTTCTTTGCCACATCGTATTCCAAATAGCCGATCGACCACCCAACTTACTTCTCAGCGGTAACAGAAAAGAACAAAAAAAAAAAAAAACGAGAAAAGAAAAAAACAATGGCGAAAAACAAATACAAAGAAACATAATTATTTCAAACGACTTTTCGTATTGTTTTTTTTTTTCAGCAATGCACAATGGGGACTTGCTATCGGGATTTAATGTTGCTTCCATTCATTCGCTATATCGTCGGTTCTTTCTTACAATCGCTTTTCTTCCCCGCTTGATTCTGTACAGCCGACGAAATAACAAACAAAACGAAAAAAAAAAAAATATGGAAAACAATAAAAACAAACAAAAAAATCAACCACAACGAAGCACAAGTGAGGGGTTTGAGTGAGCTGAGTAGGGCCGACGCGAGCGTGCCAGTCGGTTCGCGAAGCTTTTCGAAAGCGGCCTCGAGAAGACAAAGCGAGAGAGAAAGAGAAAGAGAGAGTGGAAGAGAAATAGAGACAGAGAGAAAGACAAAGCTTACCATTCTCTCGACGCCGAAAGAATTTACGATGCACCGCCGGCCAAAGACCCGGACCAGCTTGCGGCAAGCACAAGTCGGCCGAAGAAACGTTGCCGCCTTTCGCAACGCTCGCACGCGTACTTTGGCTCTTGGCCCCGCTACGTACATTGGGTCCCCCCGCCCCTGCAACCGTGAAAACTCGTTCGAACCACCCGTTTCACAGAGTCTCGAGCTTTCACGGAAGCTCGAGACTTTTTCGCCCCGTGCGTGTACACCGCCAACACCAACTATTCTACATTGCAACGAAATACACACACACACAGATAAGCCCGCCACGAAAATATCCCATCATGGTGTTCTACACGAATAATATATATATATATATATATATATATATATATATATATATATATATATTTATATATAAACTCTATAGACTATACGTAGGTTCTATACGGAATCTGACATATCATGCATAAAGACTGTACATAGACTGTATACAATGTACAGGAGATTCAAACATACATATTTTTATATGTATTATATAAGTATATAGACGGTGTATAATTTTATATTTAGGTATATATATATATTAGGGTGCCGGTACGTCGGAATGAGAAAACGTAACCCTTACACGATCAATTTGTCGTCCGTCCGCAACTCACTGATCACCAAAAACCACGGTATACTTCACGTTCACCAAGAATCTTGAAATTTGACACAAGGGAAAGTTTCTATACCACGAGAAAAGAAAGAAGTGGGTTAAAAATCCGAAAGATCATAAATTTATAATTCTACGTAAAATTATTTACGTAACAGTCTTTAAATTTGAGGTTTTTGTTTTATACAGTATCTAGATAAAGACGTTTGCGATAAGACGCCTTGGGAATAGGATTCACTCTGTCCACGTAACTGACTATTATCAATAATAAAAATGTTTTCAATCAACAAATTTTGTCAATAGTCTAATAATACAGTACAAAATAATATAATTATTAATAATCAATATGATAATGATAGAATTATCAATAATGTAATATAAAAATAGAATTATTATTCTATTATTATATACGACGATACAACTTAACTCTCCTTAACCCTCAGGACACGAGTCCGACCGTTTTTTCCACTTGGCTACCCCCCGTGCAACATCACGATGCTCTACACACACGTTTTACACGCGTGTAAAACACACGAAGCACGATGCAAAATATTTCACACTCGAGAGCTATGACAAAATGTATTTCGGTGAATGTTTTCAGCTGTTTCGTGTGTCGCAGTGGCGTGGAAAAAGCCCAGAGATTCATATACCAAATTGTCTGCCGGGACTCAACGACTACCCGCGGCGGAGTTGGGCAGAGGGAGCCGCGGGGGCGGGGGGGGGGGAGTAGATGAAAATAAATCCCCATCGGATTCATGAAAGTTCAACGATATCCCAATTTAAACATTTTTTTTCATCAGTACATATATATACATTTTTTTTTTCATTCGTTCTCCATGCGGTTGTTATTTTTCAGCGCGAGAGAAGCACACACAAACTGGGGGATGATCTCTGGGTATGTTCGCTTTACGATATCCGATCCATATTTCGAAAAGAAAGAAAAAATAAAAATAAAAATAAAAAATAAAATTCCTACAAACGTGCACATCTTTTTCCAATTTTCATTTTTTTTTCTACCAATTTTTTTTCACCCCCCTCCCCTCCCCAACGCCTGTTCCTCTCCCTCTTCACTCTCGGGGGCTCTCCTTCAGCGATATTCCGTTATCGAAGCCGTACTTTCAACAGCTTTGCGGTGGTTGAAAATCAAATGAATGAGAAGAAGGGAAAAGAATCACGAAAAAAAAAATATAGAATGAGAACAAAAAAAAAAAGTAATCCGGGAAATAAAAAATGAAATAAAATCAATGAGCGCGCGCGCGCGTGCCTTCCGGGGCGTTGAGAGGGGGCGGAGGGGGGAGGGGGAGGTGGAGGATACTCGAGGGATGAATATGAATCGATTTCACGAGGTTTTCCGTTAGCACCGCACGGCGGTGGGTACTGATTGTGTTGTCGCTGGAGGCCCGGGGATTGGCTCGCTGCGATTCTGTGTGTACGACACGAAACGAAACCGTGTTATTCGTGGAAAGTTGCTCTGCCACGGTGCTTGCGGGCTTTCTTCATCCTCTCGCGCTCCGAGCCAGAGAACTCTCCATTCTCCGACCACCGACTCTGCCTAACCCCCTTCACCCCCCTACTCGCCCCTCCCCGCCTCCGCCACGACCAGCCTCCACTCCACTGAAAGATCCACCCGAGCTGGAATCTCGTTACGTTTCTGGAAACCTACGAAACTCTCTGACACTCTCGTGCGGATTTTCCTCTCTCACTCTCGTCCTCTCTCTCTCTCTCTATCTCTCACTCTCACGCATATATATATATATATTATACACACACACATATATATATATATATATATATATGTATATATATATCGCCCGCAAAGCCGGAGCGAACAGGCGGATTCGATTTGTATCGAGACTATACGTGTATGTATATGTGTATATAGGACATATGCAGTACATAATGGTAGGCAGACGTATGTATAGACACAGATCTGGTCTGTAACGTAAACAGCGATGCGCAGGGGGAGGCTTGTGTTGCTAGCACACAATTTGGTATCTCGCATTTCGACTATCCGCATGGATATGTATATATATATATGTATGTATGTGTGTATGTATGTGACGTTTCGCGAGAAAAGGAACCTTGCGTCAGAAAAAAAAATTGATTTTCCCAGGTTTTTCGATGCTAGCCGATAATCATTGGGTCGATCGTTTCGAGAATAAATTTTTTTTCCAGAATTTTGGGAAATTCCGATTTGATATTAAGTTGCAAAGTGGAGATATGGTCATATATCATTGTATCTGGGTGGGCGCTTGGAAACCGAAATCCAGGCACGTGGAGGGCCGCCACATATTTCCGGTCTCGCGTTCGTGTGACTCTGGAAAAGCTTTTTTGGGGGTTACCGTCGGCTGTATATGATATTCCGTTACCGCCGAACAAGTGAGAAGCTCGCCTCGACACGCGAACAAGACGCCGGGTGAAGGTGTAATCGTGAGTGAACGGATAGCTGGAGTTTCCAGAGGTTCACCATCCTCCTACGACTCGCCGGTTGCGTGGATGATCGAGGACTTGCGAGTAAAAAATTCTATATTGTCTATTGTATATAAACTGTATTTCAAATTGAGCATGTGGAGTCTATAAATAGACTATGTATAGTGTCCATAATGAGTCTAGTATAAATTATCGTCTATAATAAGTCTAGTCTAATATATAGTATAAATTACATAAAGTCTTTGTATAAACTATACATAGAATGAAGCATATATAGTCTATATAAAGTCGATGCATAGATTATATAGTCTATGATAAGTCTAGTCTAATATATAGTCTAAATTACACAAAGTCTACACATAATCAAGTAAGAAAACTATATATTGTCCACGCCTAGTCTATATGGACTATGCAATTTTATATAGTCTATACATAATCTATGTATAGTTTCATATAGTCTATTCATAGTCTATTAATTGTCCATGCATAGACTATACAGAAACTATGCATAAACTATACATAAACTATGTATACGCAATCCAGTACATATTTTATATATAATTTTCTTACTCGGGCAATTCAATCGCTCCCCCTAAGAAAAAAATTGATCGAATCCCATTAGGTCCCATTTGTCGCAGAACGTCATATGTGCGAATGCATATGTGAATTCGTGTGTATGTGGAATGTGTTCGCATACACGTGGGCTTGGAACAGGGCGTGGGATTGGGGAGGGTGGGCTACAAGGGCGCGCGAATCCCTCATGGATTTCGGGAACCACGTGTGCACACATGCGTGGAGACACCTAGTGTGCTCCTCTCCCCCCCCCCCCCCCCCCACCGCTGTAGCTAGCGTACACATTTGCTCTATACCCTAAACCACAAGTGCGTCTCTATCACGTAACAGCCATCCGCTGTGGAACGTGTGACAAGAGTTTCTCGTATTTTCCGCAAATTCGCAACCCCCCGTCTAACGCCTTTCGCGCGGCGCTCTCGGCTCAGCGCGCGCGCGAGCGTATGGCACTTTCAACGGCGGTCGGAGTACGTACGGAGGATATGTCAATTTGTGTCTGCGTGGGCGTACGGTTAGGAGAGAGCGAGAGAGAGAGAGAGCGAGAGAGAGTAGAAAGCGAAATAAAGTGCGAGAGAATATTCGACAAGCTTCAATGTCGTTTCCGTTCGACGAATATCGCTTGGGGGTTGTTGTTGCACGTATGGCACACGGTAGTACTTCTGTCAGTATGTAAATTGTAGCATTTTGCGGGTAGCAAATGGACGATATCGCATATCCGTGGTTTAATATGCATATATATATATATATATATATGTATTTATATATATTATTTACACGACCGTCCAACGAATCCGTATACGTCCTCGCATATTTCATTCTCATTAACTGCATCGACATGATGACGTCTGTTGGTCGATTTTGTAATTCGATTTTACGATTGAATTACTTCGCTTTTCAACGAAAATATATAGATATTAATATTTGCCAAATTGACTATTTTGACTGTCACGTTGTTCATGTGGTCGGAAATTTGTAAATTGCATTTTGTCCGCATGTGAATGTGGTTGGAAAATTGTTAATTTCGATTGTTTGCATGCAATGTCGTATTACTATTGTCGAGAATTTGATATGGATATATTAATGTTTGATGTAGTGGGATGAGAACGAGAAAGGAGGTGAAGAGAGGAAGAAGGATGCGTGAATCATGGAATTATTGAGATAGTGGAACTTATGTGGGACTAATGATTTTTGAGTTTTTCAATTTGAAAAACAATTCGGTCGATGTTTTTTTTTTGTCCTGCTGATCAATGATGAATCTACCGTTTTTTGATCGATAGTATCAGGAATTATGATTAAAAGAGATTGATTGATTGATGCAACGAAGTCAGGGACAAGAATATTAAATATTTGAAATAAATTTTCAGATAACAAGAATAATTAAAATAAAAATATTTTTCACAACAATGATAATTATAATAATAATATTCTTAAGAATAATAATAACAGTAGCAATAACAATATTTTTAATATCAATAACAATGGCAATAACGATATTTTCTAATGATAATAATAATAATAATGATAATGATAATGAAACCACAGAGTGAAAGGAAAGAGAAAAAAAATCGGCAAAGGCGTTTGAGCTTGCGGTGAGGTTAACTGCCCGGACGACGTGAAGGATGTTCCGCCGGCAGCTTGTGACGTCTCTCGAGATTGCTCCGTACACGTGTGTGCGAAGTCGCTTCGTTGAAAGCCGAGCGGGGGAGAGATCGTAAAAAAAATATAACGTAATTGAAAAATCGCGGGCCGCGCACCCTTGAAGATCCCATAAAATGGCCGTTCGCCCGTCAAAAGCTCCGGGATATCGCTCCTGCGATTTTCTCGACGATCGTGCCGCGTTAGGTTCGGCCGCAACATGACGCGTCCTCTACGAGAAGATTGAAGTACGTATCACGTACGTATATGCACACCGGAGATCACGTGTGTGCCATATACACGTGAAATTCATCGTGTAACGGGGGGGCCCGTTTTAAATCCTCGTTTTCGTATCGCTCGGCGTGGATCTCTTCGTTTGCGATGGTGTGACCACCGGCCAGCCCGCATTGTCCGACATTATCTCAGTGATAAACGTGCAATTTTCACACACTTTGGTGAACCAATGGCAACCGTACAATTACGATCTCAAACAATGGGCTCTCACCAGCCTCGCACGATCTTGGATCTTGATCGCTGAATGCCAAATATATAAAAGAAAGAAAAAAAATCATGAATGAAAAAAAAAACAAGTTGTCATAAAAGAGGAAAAAAGCAATCACGGTCAAAAGTTATCACACCTTCTTTCAATTTTCGATGCCAAAACGATCAATTGAATGTAAAGGGAAACCCTCGAAAATAATTTCTGAGATGAAGCTCTGCTTTATCTTTTTTTTCAATAACCTTTTTTGAAAATTAAAAAAAAAAAAACGCACACTTGGTCAAAAATCCTAAGCCATGAGATTGAGAAAATCCGTGATAACGCATAATTACCCGGAAATGAAAAAAAAAAGATCTACCGAAATACATCTTGCTCGAAAAACCAGGAAAAATAAAATAAAAAAGAATAAAAACGGGAAAAGAAGAAGGAAGAGAAAAAGAAAACAATACGGAAAAACCTAAATCACGAAGAAAAAGAATTTTGTCTGACCACGGGTCAGGCCTTGGTACAGATTGATTATATTTGTTCTTTTCACGAGGCAGCTCGCGTGCCTGTTATTTATGGACTACATAATATATTGTCGGATAGCGCGGAAAAGCTCTGCTACATATATTCATATATATATATATGTTAGGGTAAACCTTGGTGGGGGTGTTGACGAATTTCGACAAGTGCACCCCCCAGGTAGGTTTAAAATAAATAAATAAAAATCCGTGCGAAATCCCAGTACTGCAGTCCAATGAGAAGACGTGGCTGTAAGCTCGTTTTGTTTCGCATTCGAAAAACATGGGATTCTCAGACTAATTCAATAATTATTTTTTCGAGTTGTCCCTGAGCAAACGGAAAATTCTTCCTTTACATAAATCTATTGTTAACGGGTATAACTACTCGCACATTTTTTTTACAAGATCTCATCTGTATATTATCGATAACGACGAACCGATGAACGATGATAACAACTGATAAGCGATTTCAACACAAATTGAAATTCATTTGTGTCAATGTCTTGTAAAAAAATGTACGAGTAGTTATACCCATCAACAATAGATTTATGTGAATAAAGAATTTTTCGCGTGCGCAGGGACAACTAGAAAAAATAATTACCGAATAAGTCTGAAAATCCCATGTTATTCCAATGGGAAAAAAAACGAGCTTACAGCCACGTCTTCTCATTGGACTACAGTGCTGGGGTTTCGCACATATTTTTATTTATTTATTTCAAACCTATCCGGGGGGTGCACTTGTCGAAATTCGTCAACACCCCTATTAAGGACCACCCTGACGTACATATATACACATGCCTTGCACGATGAGTTTAGTAGAAAAGCGACTATACACGAAGACCGATCGATTACCCACTAGCTGTTCTGCTCCGGGGCTTTCCGTTTCGACGTAGCCGGCGCGCAACCACGTTTCGTCTTCGCTTCGAGCGCATATACCGTCGAACCATCCCCGAGATACACGGAGATGGAGCAGCGCGGGCCCGGGCGTTTCGACGATCTCCCGACGAGCCACGGTGGAAGCTGCTGGGCCGGGCACAAGCCACAGGGAAAGTGGATTACCGCGGCCAGATCCGGGAAGATCGTTTTCGTTCTCTCGCCAATTGCCCGGAAATTCTCTCCGACCGCTTGTGGCGGATGGTGGATATCTCGCGTAAATCCTCGTACTCTTACTTTCTCAACCTACCCCTGCATCCCCCCCCCCCTCCCCGCGCTCCTCCCTCCCCACTACGCCTCCGATCCCTGTCTTCGTAGACTTTGTTGGAGATCCGCTTTGTACGTTCGCGAAAGCTCGAGACACACTCGACGGTGGCTCCGGTGGTCATGCGTTCGTCCGGGATCGGGACGAGGGGGTCGTGACGTTGTGGTCTGGCGAATATGGTGATGAACGAAGATTTCAGTCGGGCTACATCGTGCCATTTTGCAAAAATGACGCATTTTAACGATATTTTTTTTTTTAGTTTTTTGTTTTTTGTTCTTTGACGATTTTTGTTTGGTTATCAATGTGCAAAAATAACACATTTTAACGATTTTGTTTTAGTTTTTTTGTTTTTTTGTTCTTTGACGATTTTTTTTTGGTAACAATGTGCAAAAATGACACGTTTTAACGATTTTTTTTTTAGTTTTTTGTTTTTTGTTCTTTGACGATTTTTTTTTGGTTATCAATGGGCAAAAATTACACATTTCAACGATTTTTTGTAAAATTTACAATTTTTAATAAAATCGAACCAAAATGTTCACATCTCGATTTTGATGAAAAATTCATGCAAATCAATTAAATTACTACAATGTTAATCCATTCGACGTTATAGTTGCGAAAAAAAACGGGAATTCCAAAATTGAACAATATGGTCGAATTTCTTTGACGGTCAAACGTTTACCAACACCAGAAAAAAAAATGTCAATCGCTCGAGACGTCGATGTTGCTGCAACGATCGAGTCATCGCGAAATGAAAAAAAAAAAAAAAAAAAAATTCGCACGAACGAGCAACCGTAGCGAGAAGGCATTCGACGGGTAAGAATTTTCATTGGCATTTTTCGGCATGCACCCTTCGCGAAAATCGGTCATGGCAAAACAAAATGGAAAAAGAAAAGAACAACGAAGGAACAGAGGAACGACGAGCCAAAGCCGAGAGACAATTTTTCTTCGACCTTTCTGGACAAGCCCCCCGAACAAACCTCATTCCTTCGACATACGTGAAACGAGGGTGAATATCGACGAGGCGTCGATTTACCGAGTCACGGAATTAGTTTTGTCGGGAAAAAAGAAAAATTCCGATGTTTCTCGACTTCCCCTTCGTCGATTTCGGTCACACGTGCTTCGATTTTGGGTTCTGCATTGATGATCGAACAACTGCTAGTCCGTCGTTCATATTTCCGAACACGTATATATAATCGTTTCCCCAGTCACAATCTTAGAAAATGTTGTTCTTCAAAATTTTTATTTAATTTAATCTCGATTGTTTCGAGATAGTTATTTTTTTTTTCAAATTGACTTAATTACAATTGAATTTACAATTTTTCAAAATCAATCTAGAACAACAATTACTACAATTTCTGCGTTGGTCTAATGAGTTCATGATGTACTTATCGGAGCTATGGCGATGACGACAGTGTTATATTTTTAGTTTAAATATTGTCACATTCCTGAGATATTCTACTCAAGAACGTATTCAGAGAGAATCCTATATTATCGACATTATTGGACAGCACATTTATTTTCTTTTTAATTTCTTTTTGGACAGACAATTTATATTTGTCGATCATAATTTAACCATAAATCCATCGAGAATCAACGAAGAAAACACAATCAAAGATTTTAAATAAAAATCTAAAAAATATTTAATTGTCGAAATACAATCGACGAACTTCGACGATATTACAGCAATTTTTTCCCCCCCCCAAAGTTGACTGCCTCGGCAACGAAAATTTAACGACAACATCCAAGTGTGTGTATGTAAACGCTAATACGTCCAAATGTGTAACCAAAACCACCCCCGTGTGACAACAAAGTTCCACAAAAATATAATCAAAACGCTACGAATGAAGTACACTTCGGTATCCAATGACGACGAAAAAAACCAGTAGAAAAAAACAAAAAAAAAACCTCCAGTCGTAGAATTTAGCACCGCAAAAGCTCAACCATGACGTGCAATTTTTTTTATTTCGAAATTCCTTGGCAACAGCAGTGACATTTCCGAGAGGGTTCGAGGGTGTAGGTGGGTAGTGACGAAGGGTTGGGGAAAGAAGGAGAGGATGTTACAAAATTACGTCGTATATGGAACGAAATCAGTGAATTGCGTCCTGATTATTCTGGATTATGATGTTGTTGGCTCGGTCGACCCTGCTCGCAGTTAAGTTGAAGCCACAGGGGCGGGGGGTCGGGGGGCTTGCTCGTAAAAGCACCGAGTGAGGGTGATGAAGCACCCGGGGCCACGAATTTGGGTTGCTCGTGGCATGCATGAGCCACCAATACATTCGCACGCGGCAAAGACAGATAACGTTGTGGAGATGACAAAAGGATAAGAGCGCGTTACGGGGGAGACATATAAGGGTTTGCGTATGGGTTGTTCAAGATTAAATGACAGGCCTCGAGGAAGCTTTCTTTGTCGCGTCACAAGCCGAGCCCCGACTCTGAGCACCCGTCAAAACGCCCGTTTGTTTGTCAATTTCGTTGCTCGTTCGTCCGTGAAAAAATCCTGAGCTAAACAAACCACTGAAAAATAGTCGTTTTGTTTACCGTTGGAATTATAGGGGGTTGATGCGAGGGGATGTGACACTGTGTACGACCCTTAGCCTACTCCGTATGTAATTGTGCATACTAAATAATCTACACACACACATATACATAAATACATGAACATACATATATATAAACATACGTCCTTTAGTGGGACACTGATGCATCGTGCATGACGGTCAAAGATCCTAGATATAGATTTTACATCCTCCATTCTCTCTTCGGCACGTGTCTTCGTTGTTTGCACAAGATGATAATCCGACAAGTGGACAACGAGGTATGTATGTAATAAACTGAACTAAACTAAACTAAACACCTTCCAGCCTCGTACGTTTGTTCAATTGTCACACGTTCGTATGTGATTACACTCTAGCGTGTATAGATTTAGTTATAACTGATAATTACCGATGAGGAAACAAAATTTGTCGATCGATGAAAAAAAAACACCAAGATTTTTTTAACAATCGTCCAAATACAATTAAATCCGTGAATAACAAATGCTACAACGTCACGTATCGAATTATTGAATTAAAAAAAAACAAAAGACATAGTCATTGTTTTCAATAATATTTTTATCATTGAATCATCAAAGCCATCGGGCGTTCCAAAACTTTTTTTCATCGATGAGTTGGATATAGTTGGCTGAACGAGGTTCCATTTTGTAATGGGCGAAATATTCTAACATCTGCATTTGTTCGAGGAGGGATCTTCATGGTACGTGGTGAAAATTTGTATATGCAAACGCAGACGTTAGGTGGGGGGAGAGAGGGGAGCAAGGGAGGGGGAAGGGGGCACCTCTTTGTATCGCGAGAGCTTCCGAAAGGATAATTGGCACAGTCTTTGGGATTTCAATTTCACTCGGCACCACGGGTCCTTCTTCTCAACGACTAACTTATACAGCCACACACACACACACACACACACACACATGTATATGCATATATATACTCAACAACGTACCCGCTAGGTACAAACGCACATACGACCGTCGTCTACGCCGTTTGCACTAGTATTTTGTTTCTAGTTTGCATCCCTAAGTACTTCGGTGGGGCTCGGAAAACGCGCGCCGAGCGAAGCTCACTCGCATTTACGCTCTAGGGCTGTGAAAGCGGGGCGCGAGGAAGGGGGGGGGGCGGGAGAGGGTAGCAGTAGAGAGAAGCGCGCCATCGCATTTACACGTGCTTTGGCATAAATTTCACCGCGGACCGAAAATCGTCGCGCAAACCGAGAACAACCCCACACACACACACATTCTCATCGTGTAGGGTATATATCGGTGTATTGTTGGTACGTTAACTTCGTTTTACGTATAGTCGTTCCACGTGTATTTGTTATTATAATTCACAGTTACAATCTTGAACGGGCTCACGCGTGAAATTGCCGGAGCCTCGCCGCCCCCAACCCCCGCCCTGCGTGCTCGTCCCAAGGCTTTTATCTGTGCCGAAGTAAAATCACTATGCCGGAACCGTGCTCATATTCTTCGTCGGTCATATATATATATATATATATATATTAGGGCGCATCTTAATGGGGGTGTTGACCAATTTCGACAAGTTCACCCTCCGAACAGGTTCGAAATAAATAAATAAAAATGTGTGCGAAACCCGAGCACTGTAGTCCAATGGGAAGACGTGGCTGTGAGCTCGTTTAGTTTCCCATTTGAATAACATGGGATTTTCAGACTAATTCGGTAATTATTTTTTTGAGTTGTCCCTGAGCATGCAAAAAATTCTTTATTCACATAAATCTATTGTTAATGGGTATAACTACTCGTACATTTTTTTCACAAGACATTGACACAATTGAATTTTCAATTTGTGTTGAAATCGTTTATCAGTTGTTATCCATCGTTCATCGGTTCGCCGTTATCGATAATATACAGGTGAGGTCTTGTAAAAAAATGTACGAGTAGTTATACCTGTTAACGATGGATTTATGTGAAGGAAGAATTTTTCGCGTGCTCGGGGACAACTCGAAAAAATAATTACCGGATTAGTCTGAGAATCCCATGTTATTCGAATGGGAGACAAAACGTGCTTGCAGCCACGTCTTCTCATTGGATTACAGTGATGGGATTTCGCACGTATTTTTATTTATTTATTTTGAACCTATCTGGAGGGTGCACTTATCGAAATTCGTCAACACCACCATTAAGGTCCATCCTAATATATATATATGTATATACATATATATGATACATATATACGCACACACACACACACACACACACACGGTCTGGTAACTACTGGGTACTTTGGAGCCAACGAAGCCACCGAGCTTTATCACGCGGCGCACAGTGCAACCGAACGATAAAATTTCCCGAGAGTTACCGCGTGAAATTTCTCAAAGTTCACCCGAGACGGTCCCTCGTAACGAAACGAAAGAGAGAGAGAGAGAGAGAAAGAGACGGTAAAGTTTCCCTCGGTGGAAGGGTTACGAGAAAACGGACGATCGACCCGCACCAGCAATAATGTTACGAGCGTGAGAAGGGTTTTACTCGTGGAAGCTTGGAATTACGTTGTACAATTGATTCTGATTACAGTCGATGAAAAAGACGGTCGGCCGAAGGTGAAATACATATACACATATATATGTATATATTTATGTGGGTGTAGGTACATGTATGGAGTTACGTGCCGTGTAACTTGGCCATTCGTACGACTGTTTATAGGCGTAGTTGGGGTTACAATAGTGTGATATAATGGTGGGGTGAGAATTCGCGTAAGTAAGGTTAACGTTAATGCTTCCGGTTAATTCTCGAGTGCACGACCGTCGTGCGAATCGGTCGTCGTGTGTGAATGGGGCATTGTGTGGTCGTCTAGCCTCTTGCACTCACACACACACACACTCACACATGCACCGGAGGGTATTAATCCACTGCAGATATAACGCAAATGTCGTATTAGCATCCACTAGACCACTGTAAGTTGTCGGTGCAACTCCAATTTTTATAGTTATTTTTTTATTGTCATTGTAACAAAGATGATTTTTTTATTAATCAAATTTATTTATTCACTCTTGTTTGTCGATGGTAATATATATGCAATTGTATAGCTTCGATATAATTTAATTTGATTCAATAAAAATATACAACATCGATGTAATTTAATAGTACGAAGTTAATTCATATAATGTCAATAGTTAAAACTTAATTAATGTCATATAATATTGACAAATTAATGAAAAACGTATAAGCCAATAAAACAAAATAAAAAAAAAAACGGTTTATCGATTTTTATCTTATAATTTCACGAACAACACTGTAATAGCTGCGAATGACTGCAGCCGATAAAATTTTTGAATTATTTTGTTCAACTCACGAATCCCCGGACAACGATAATGAATTATTGTTGCTGCTGTCATATCCCAAACAACCCACGTCTAGCCTCTCACGTCGTAAAATCATACATACGTACATTCTCAACCAGTTTGCAACCATCGGAAAACGATGAGACACATAAAAGTACCGAAATCTCGAGGAATATCAAATCAATAATTTCAATTAATAAAACTCTCCAATGTCTCGTGTGTCACAAAGATTGAATTTATTCGATTGGAATTAATCATCAATAAATTCGGATGAATTAAGTGGTTGGAATCACATAAAATTCACCGACTTGCCATCTCCAACATTTTTTTTGTATGGAGCTTTCACATCGCTCGTTCCGAAATCGCTTTTGCAAAATTGATCGGGTTGGTAATTAGCGACTGGATTATCGGTTTTGTCATATACACACTCATATATATATATATATATATATATATATATGGAGTACGAAATAATGTCCTCATTTAGCCCGGCGGGGCGGTTCGAGTTTTTGGACCATCGATTAATGATCGCCGCCTGGTCTAATCGTTCCTCGTAATCGAACCCCTCCGACAAAAGCGTCAACACCGCCAGGAGCAACCGGATTGAAAGCAAGGCGTACCCCCGAAGCCCACGGGGGTGCAGTCGAGAACATGCGACATGTCCGAAAGGGATGAACGCGGAAGCGATGGGGTGAACCACGACCAGCAAAAGTGGCGGGGGGGGGGGGGGTAGGGGATGAAAAAGTGGCGTAACGAGAGCATCGCGTGTTCGTGGCCCATTAATCGTCGCTCTACCGTTTCCCGTTCGTCGGTTCTTGGACCCCCGTGAACTTACCCGCAATCCTCGAATCACTGTCACCGGGAACGTTAAACGCGATTGTCGGTGCAACGAGGATTTTACAAAAGTGTCAATGTCAACCAGGTGGTGAAGACTGTCGTGAAGGGAAAAGGGGGGGGGGGGGAGAAGGTTGACTTTGGACTGAATTGAGTCTGTTCAACAAGAAATATGTTTCCTCGTTTTTAGGGTTTCCAGGGTTTTTTTTAGGGTTGCCAAGCAGAAATAAGTGGAACCTTGATAAGATTACTTGCTGGTCTGTTCGTCTGTCCGTCTGTCACAACCGAATTTCTCGGAAACTATGCGTGCGCCTTATAATCTTATAATAATTTTTATATCTTACAATAATAATCTGATAATAATTTAATATCCTATAATAATTTTTATATCTCACTTAATTCGAGAACTCATGACTGTGATCAGCACGATGTTTTTTCGTTTCTTCAATGGTTTGTCATGTCGTTGATGATTTTCGGGGAGGAAAAAAACGAGCAATGTTTCTCTCTGAACACACTGTACATGCTTACATGTCTGTAGTCATGTATTCATACATATACATGTGTGTGTATGTTATACATCAATCATCGGGTCCTCAGTTTCCGTGACCAATATATCCAACGTTGCAATTATGACATGAACTTCCGAGGCGCACGGAAAAAAACGCGAAATCCTTCGGGACGGACTTCACGGAAACAGATTTATTACGCCCGAGTGTAATGTCGTGAGACGTAAAAGTTTGATTGCCCCAACGGTATGGATATTCGTTCGGTCGACAAGACCAACCCCGATTCCTCATTCGTTCGTTCGTTCGTTTTTTTTTCTTTTTTCGAAAACAATTTTTTTTTTCACCAATTTTTTTTCCATCGCTTCTGCTTCCTCTTTGCTTTCTGTATACTCTCGAGGTCATCCATTATTCATCGCGCCTGGCTTATTCCCCATCGAGGTTCCGCCACTTTTGGCTCGAACGAATATCTCATCACCGTTTTGAGATATTCAAAACGCTGTCGAATTCGAGCGGCTTCGTCAATCGTCGCGAAAATTGGTGATTACATGGGAATCATGAAGCACCACATGTTTGCAAAATTTGGACGCTGTGCCTCGAACCGTTTTCGAGTTATGGACGTTTGAATTTTTTAAGGGTTGTTAGGACGGTCTCTGCAAATGTGATTTCTCGATGGTTTATGACATTTTTAATATGTTAACCTCCAAATGCCGATAATATTTTTTTTTTAACTACCTCGCGGATTTCTCTTTGAGGAAGCAAAAATAGCGGGGCAACGTCGTTACTGCACTTACACACTCGCTTAGACCACACCGTGCTACCATTAATCCGACCAAATTCGTTTTGAGCGACTACACAGAAACGTTTGAGACTCTATACATATATATGTATATATATATACAAAAATTCGCCGTAGCAAAGTGGCCTCCCTCCACCCTCATCGTCCTCCCGACGGTTTCCATCCAACGATTACGCGAATTTTTCCCGACCGACCCTCTAATCCACACGAAAATATAAAACTCCGCCGAAATAGAGCTTTCCACCGCGCGACAAAACGTTCGACGAATTTTAAATTCAAATCGAAACGCCATCTCTTCAATCTGGTTTTTTTTTTTTTTTTTTTTTTCACATATCGCTCTCTCGGTTAGGGGGTCGAAATCCGGAACGATCGATGTTCAGAACGATAAAAATTCAGAACGGCACTGTGCTTCGAACGCCAATGCTTCGGAGGGACACAATTCAAAACATATATATATATAAATACACAGTCCAATGTTGTGGGTTTTTTAACCAAGTCAACGGTTTTCAATTAGCTCGAAAATTTTTCAAACTTCGTTGATCACACTATACAGATTGTCAAGAGTGCCCAACCCTTCGAATTGGCCAAACACAACAATCGAATCAATATAAAAAAAGCTTCCTCTATAAGGAAGCAAAATCAATGAATTTTTATTTTCCCGTACGCTACGCTGGCTAAACAACGCTACGTAGACCAAAAGGTCACATAAACAATGTTGTGGATAATTGAATTTCCTAAAAAAAAGTTCCTGAGCGACATGTATGTCACATCGATAGTTTGCCCGTGGGAAGGCTCGAAAGTCAGGAAATGTGAGAAACCTATCGAACAGTTGGCATTTTTGTCCTTCCGAACATCGATTGTTCTGAATTTCGACTCCTGCCCTTCTCTCTCGTTATCTCAAATTGTTTTTTCATTTCAATCCCTTTTTTTTTCGTTGTCTCCGTCGACGTTGGTCCTGGGCAGACCCAGATGTTCGGAATCAGGACGATCGAGCGAGTAAATGAAAAAAAAAACAAACCGGAAAATCACGAAGAAGAAAGTTCAAAGCTCGAAAAATTTTCGTTGCAGCACCGAAGGCCGACGTCGCCGCGTGGATGTAATTAGTTCTTTGTGATCGATTGATAAGACCCCGCGAAGCGAGAGAAGATGATGAGATAAAGAAGAGAGAGGCTGAGGGTGGGGTGGGGGGCTAACGAGGGTGGTGAAGGTATACGCGTATGAATAGTCTGACGGTAGGATTCCGGAGACGTTCGAAACAATTGATCCTTTCAGGATGATATTCTCCAAGGACTCGGGAGACATTGGTGGACTGCTAGCAGACTCTGCGTTCAAGACTTTGGAGCAGCGTCGTGGATGTGTGTGTGTGGCTATGTGTGTGTAGGTGTGTTCGTGTTCCTGTCTCTTTTCCAGGCTTCATCGAGGCTCCAAAGTCGTTTCTGTCCTCACTGCCTTCGGAGTGCCTCGCTGTACCGATAACTATGGATATATTTTATGTATACAGGGTGATTCAATAAAACCTGATAAAATAATTCAAATAAATTGATGAAATTATTTTAATGAATAAGCTGCGAAATAATTTGAAGTGGTAAGTTTTTAAGAAAATGTTATCTTTGGGATTTTTTATTCATGGTCGAAGGAGAAAAACGTAACTGTTTTGAGATCACTCGCCTGTCTGTACATTTTTATTCATTTTAAACAATTCAGGATAACTATAATATTAAGCAGTTTAAGTTTTTGGTAAAATAACATTAATTCTTGAAGATAGATCCAGTTAAAAGTGTCAACGAAAGTGATGTTGACGCTTTCGAGATCTTTATCAGTGTGACAGTGTTATTTTGTGGATATCAGGACAATGAGCCACGTAATTGTGATGAACCAAAGAACGTCATTGAGAGAGAATTTCGTGCTACACTTCACAACATGTTTACAGAGTCACCCTCAAGAAGTTTAATATCCAGAAGCTGTAATTAAATATATTAAAGGTGTTATGATAATTATATAATAATAATAATAATAATTATTATTTTTCTTCACAAAAAAATTAATTCGCTTCATTGTTAATTCTTATCGTTTGGAACAACAACTACAGAAAAAATGTAGTTATCTTGAAAATTGACTGTTTATGATAATTCCACCAGTCATCGGGTTTTACTGAATCACCCGGTATTTATATACATATATATTACATCGCGTGGCGTACAATGTTGAAGGAACTGGGCGGCCGGGAGAACAGCAGAGTGTGGGAGGAACCCAACGGGGAACGATAATACGGACGATGAAGTGGATAATGCCTCGTGCGAGAGAAGACGAAGATACGGATGGACATTGGGAGCAAGTGGAAGAGCCAGAGGTGCGCTGGCGGTGGATAATGGGAAGATCATTATTTCCAGGAACAAAGTCGTCGTCGTCGTCGTCGTCGTCGTTGGTCGTCTCTTGCGTCGTAGTCCTCGGTCGGTCGCGTCTCAGCGCCGTAGCCGTAATTAACATTTGGCCAAATCGAAAGGTAGGCTGCATATACATATATATATATGTGTGTGTATGTATAGATATAGGTGGGCAATGGTTTCGTACGGGTGAGCCAGCTTTCTCATCTTCAGCATGGAATAACACGTTCCCATCGTCTCATATTCAACCTTAACGCTTATTATCTCCGGCCGGATTTCACCCAATTTCTTTGAAATATCCTCATCCTTTTTTTTTTAATTCTTCTTTTGAAACTTTTGTTTTATTATTTTTTTACGCGGTCACCTTGACTTTTGTCACGGTTAAAATATCGCGAGGAATAATGTTATTCACGCGTTACAGGTGATATAAGAATAATAATGATAATAATAATAATAATAATAATAATAATAATAATAATAATAATAAACTGTAAATCGAAAAATATTCATGGACGTATTACGTTTAAATGTACTGTCGCAATTTTAAACTCATGAATATTGCATGCGCAATATTACTCACCTTCGAACAAATTGACTTTTCTACCGAATTACAAACTTTTTCCAGTTTCTTAGAAGAAAAAAAAAATAGTAGAAGCAGAAGAAGAAAAAAAAAGTTTTTCGCATCGTCATCTCTCTCGTGTGACCCCTGGTCTTGTCTTTTTAAGTCGCACGTACAAAACTTTTCATCACATTTTTTTTCGTACACGAGGACAAGGGAAAAAATAAATGCCCACACACACACACATGAACCCTGTATGCATCTCTATATTTGTCTTTTATTATCATACAACGAAAAAGAATGACATTGCACGACCAAGAAAAGTTTGTAATACGTTGTAGGTACAATGTACGACACGACCGAAATATCATTCGTGATTGTTCGACTCGATTTTTGGTAATTATTTAATTTCACAGCTTTAGAAAGTAAATAATTACCAAAAGTTTTTTTGTAGAACAAGATATATATATATATATAGTCCATATATAATCTAAATGGAAACTGCGTATGCCCAATCCCATATATAGTTTATATATAGAATATATACATATATTTTTTTACTTCGAAAGCGCGAAGCTGAAGTAAAAATAGTCGTTGTTCAGCGTTTCGCGCGATATTATCGTCGCACGAGGGGGCAGGGGAAGGAGGGCGGGGGTACGTGAGGCTATATATATATGTATATACATAGTTCCAGAACGACATGCAGCAGCTAGAGGAAAGTACATGACTTATAACACCGATATGCCCACGGGCCGTAACCTCCACGACTCTCTCGGCATCCTCTCGCGGATCCTTGAAACCTCGCGCGCAAACACGTACCTACCCCCCGAACCGGAAGAACGTATTTATCGTACGTGTTTCTTGTTACCCGAGTTTCCACGGCAAATTAGCTTTTCCGCGGAAAATGGATCGAAGCGGATGACGCGAATGCTCGGAGCACGGAAGGTCGTCGTGGGTCTGGGTTGAGGGGCCAGGGGGCGAGGGGCGAGGGGCGAGGGGGAGGGGGGGGGGGTACGAAGATATCCTCGAAAGCGTCACGACAAGTCGAGGATCCTCGAGATGGTGTCGACGATGTCGGGAAAAACAAAAGAGGGAAAATACGAAACGTGAAAGGTGGGAAAAGCTCGGTGTGTCCAAGACCATTAGAAGAGTCGGAGAACAAAGAAAGACTCGAAGGAAACAATAACGCTGACTGTGATGTTTCCACACAACGTACACAAGTTAATGGTTTTGGCATTTTATTTATTTTTTCTAAATTTTTTTTTTTTTTATGTGTCACATAAAGATATAAAATGTTCCATTTTCGTTTCACGTCCGGAAAATGCATGTGTGTGTATTGGTAAAAAGCGTTTCACAATCAGTTAAAAGCATTATCGAGTTTGCGGATTAAAAAAACGATTTATGTTCAGTTGATTTTGTTTTTTCCCTTTTTTTTCACTAATTCGGTCGAATAATCAAATTTGACGAAACGGTTTGCGTTGTGCTGTGTGTGTGTGTTTTGTGTGTGTTTATTTTATTCTTGTTCTACATAATATTTTATTCATTTTGTTTTTTTTTTTTAGTTTTTAATTCAGTGTGAAACGAAAACAACTCTTCAATTATGAAAATGAGGGTGAAAAGTTTTTTTTTTCACGAGCTTTTTTTGGGTTTTATTTTTTTTTCCTACTTCTTCTTCTTTTTCATTACCGCGAAAATGAAAAAAAAAAAAAAAAACTGTTGAATTATTTTAATTTGCATGCGGGGGACTGCGTGGCGCGCGTGCGGGGATTTGGGGGAAAAAATTTGTTGACGATTGCAAGCGCAGTCGGAGTTCGGGGGTGTGAGGAGCAGCGGGCGGCGGAAGGGTGAGGAAGAGGGGAAAAGTTGGCCGAAGAGCTATCACTTCCGTGCGCGTGATACAGCGAGTCAACGTGAGCGATGGAAAAAAAACGAAAAAAGTTCGAGTGGTGGGGCGAGGGAGGGGGGAAGGGGGCGGGGGCGCGATCGTGAAAAACTTTTTCATCGTAAAACGCGTTATCGAATTAACCGAGGGTCGTTTCCGCGGGCACTGTGATGTAACTAATTATCTCTCGTGAAAGTAGAACGTACGTGTGTGTGTGTGTGTGTGTGTGTGTGTGTGTGTGTGTGTGTGGGTGAACGCGCACGCGCAGAAGGGGGTGGAGGGGAGGGGTTGAAAAGAGAGAAGCGAATAAAAAGAGAGGCAGCAACTCGCTTGGTTGGGGTAGGCCAGTGAATGAGGGTGGAGTTTGAGGAAAATTCAAATTACCTGTTAAAACGGACTACTAGGTGGGCCCTCGAGTGGACGGGGGGGCGGGGGGGGGGCTGGTGAGGATTATCACTAATTGAAGGAGAACGAGTGCTCGAGCGTGCCGAATAACTCCGACACCGCCCCCCGGAGGGTGGCAGGGGGTGCTGGGGGTCTCGTTATGTGTATACGTCATCGTTGAATTCAGGCAACCTGCTTCCCATCCCCGAATTCACCTGCTGACGGGTTTTATTGCCCGACTTCGAAGGTTAACCACCGCCACCCCCCATCACCCGCCCCACGTTCTAAAAGGACTCCTAAACATCGGCTTTTATCGGTAGTTTGCTGATAGTTACCTTGATTCGCTTAACGAAGTGAATATATATATGTGTATGTATATATATAGATATATAGATATGTATACGCTCGATGAGAACGATTTTACTGGCCTTGTGTTGTCAATTATATTGTCGATAAAAAAAAAAAAAAAAAGGGAATTGAAATAATATGGAAAAATATAATTCGTGAAAATGGAATTTTTATTTTGAACGAAGTTTCGTAAGATTTTTGAAGCGATGTGTTTATTGAAATTTGATATTCGAATGAAAATGGATTTTTTTTTAAAATGGTTAATCTGTGGAAAAATGTAATTCAAGAAAATGTCAGATCGATATTCATTCGATCTGCCAGAATCGATATTCATTCATTCAGCTCTTCCATCGCTCGCCACGTCGAAGCAGGTACGTTTGTCACTTTTCTATTTTTATTTGAGAAAAAAAAATATATATTTTTCAAGTATCTTCCGTTCAACAAGGTGTCCCCACCATTGTAATGCAATTGGCAATATCGATCGAGGAACGCGATCGCGATCGCAAAATGTCCATAAAACCGAAATTGCCCGAGACGATGGCCTATTCGTTCGCAATTTCCACAATCCTTCCTCTCCCCCTGCTGCCCCCCTCATCGTTTCTCACGCCCACATCCCCCTGCACTCTGTCTTACCCAAGCACCGTCCAAGGCTTTCGACGTTTCTCAAGTTTTCCGAAACGCACTCGACTCGCAGCTTTCCATCGAGGGTGCTTCGAACATACGACCGAGAACGCATAAACCTCACGTTCAACATTTTTTCACCCCTCCGATCGTCATTTCCGCGAGTAAAAGAATTATTAATAAAATGATTTTGAAAAATGATTGATAAAAAAACAAACCGAAAATGTAGAAAAATCAAAATTAAAAAAAAAAATGACGAATAAAATGGATAGAATAAAAAGGTGACGGTTCAATTCAATTTTTGTCTTTTCACCTTTTTTTGCAATCGTCAGTCCCTCAAATGGGAAATCCACGAAATAGTTCAAACAAACTAGGAATGTAGATTCAAATCAAAATTAAAAAATCATTCTTTTTTATTGAAAGGTCCCTCATTTGTAATCTCTCTTTTTACCTCTCCAATGAGCTCCAATAATGCATTCGCAAAATTATTTAAGCAAACGAGAAATGCAAAAAAAAAAATCAAAATCAATATTAATTTTTGTTTTTTTAATTAAAATACTACCCTTCAATTTAATTTGTCCCTCTTCACCATTCCAATAATCATTCCCTCGAATAATGAATTCACGGAATAATTCCCCTCAACCCGGAAATGTAGAAATATTAAAATCAAAATTACATAGAAACAAAAATAACGAAATAGAGAACACGTTCAATTTCATTTATATTCTTCCGCCTCTTCAATCGACATTCCATTCCATCGTTTCGAATCCACAAAATTAATCAAACAAACGAAAAATGTAGACAAATCAAAATCAGAATTAAAAAAAAAAAAACAAAAAAAATGTACGTATACAAATAAAAACATGACCGTTCAATTTTTATTTCTCTCTTTTTCTCTCTTCGCGAAGCTCAAATCGCGGGACCCAAAACTTTTCGACCTGCTGCACGTCGTACAAGCGTTGGCGAAGCGCGGGGCGAGTTGGGGGAGGAAGCCTTGGGGGGTGGGGGGGTGGCTTGACGGAGAAGAAGGAGGTAAGGTGCGAGGGCCGAAATGACCGGAAAATTTCGTCCATCACGACTGCGCTTGAGGAGATCGTACCAGCAGCAGCAGCAGCAGCAGCAGCGCGAGCACGAGGACGAGCGAGGCGGACGAGACAGCGAAAGAGGGGGCGGACGGGGCAACGTTCCAGGGAAGAACGGAACGAAGAAGCGAGATACAGAGATCGAAGTGCCAAGCGATACGGAACGCGGCCGGGCAGTGAGGGATGGAAACGAGGGAAGGTTGGCGCGAGAGGGAAAATTGTTCGGGTAAAGGCTGACACTGCGCAGAAGAGCGAGACACATATACACACACGTATACATACAAATATATATGCATATACACATTAGGGTGGTCCTTACTTTGGTTGTTTTTTTTTATTTGGGTGTTCCCGGAGGATTAAATGATTTGAAATGACCCAAAAAAAAATATCCTCAAAATCTGAGGTCCCTACCTCAATTTTCAACTCTGCCACGAACATCACATATTTTGCCATTTGAAAAACACAGTGTTTTTCATATTTCAGAATTTTGTTTGTTATCATGACTGTTAATTAGATAGATACATTATAATATAATATAAATAGATAAATAATTATGTATTTCGAATTATTCTACATTGCAAATAGATTTTTTTTCTAGTTCGACTGGGCGAAGAGAATAATTGTTTATCATCTATATACAAAGAATTTTTGGTATTTGCTACTTGAGGTAAAGTACTAAATGGTATAGTCTTTTCTTTTCTCTAGTCATTTTGAACTATACTTGAATTATATTTGAATCAGACTATTGGTTGGTTCGAAATGACTAAAGAAACGATATCCTCAAAACTCAAGGCTCGTAACTCAATGATGAGCCTTCTCGACAACCTCCTATACTTTGCCATTTAAATAACACAATGTTTTTTTTTTTTGTCTTTGCTTTTTATATTTCAGAATTTGTTTTTTTTCACGGCCAAAGTACCGGACCAAAAAAATGCCAAACCTCGTAAGTATTCTACCAACAACAGTATCAAATACCTAAAAAAATGCTTGGAACACCCAAATTACGAGAAAAAAAAACAAAATTGTAAATAACTAGAAAATTAAAAAAAAACAATACAAGGACCGCCCTGATACATAAGTATTCTACCACCTACAGGATCGAATACCTAACCAATTCTTAAAACACCAAAATAAATAAAAAAAAACAAAAATTTTAAACAACTAGAAAATTAAAAAAAACAACACAAGGACCACCCTGATACATATATATATATATATATACATAAATATATACATATACACGGCAGTTTGGCTTGAACCCGTCCCCCCACTCATTCACCGACATTCCCTCGTGCTTCTCCGTCGTTTCCTCGCGCGCTCGTCCGCGCAAGCTGCGACAGGAGGTTGTGCAGGGGGTCGAGAGGGTGGGCAAGCCGCACGCGTGGCGTGCGAGTACGAGCGAGGCAGAGCGACCGAAGCGCGAACGAGCTGGACGAGGCCGAGCCCGAATCTCGGGGCTGAACGGAGCGGCGAAGGGGTAGGCCATGGGGTTGGGGTTGGGGCGGCGGAGGGTCGGAGGACCGAGGGTGGAGAAGGTTCCGAGTGATCGCGAGCGTGGAGCACGCTTGCGCGGATCCCGGGCGGGCGCGGGCAGTGCCACCGGAGCCCGGCGGTTCAGAGCTTCGCCCGGGCGTCGGAACGACGAGAGCGGCCCACCCGAACTTTCGTGTTATCCCGTAATCGTCGCCCATCAATCCGCCAACATTTTTTTCCGAACGGAAACCAAAATTTTTTTCCACGAAAAAAAAAAAAAAACCGAACGAACGAACGAACGAACAAGAATTAATTTTTTTTTCAATCGCGTGAAAACAATTTTTCGGGGTAAAAATAATTATTTACAGTTTCTTTTGTTGTGGGTTTTTTGGTTTTTCTCCGTTCACGTCGACGCTGCTTTGTTATTTTTCTTCGATCTGGTTTTTTGTTTTTTTTCGGAAGGGGTGGATTCGAGGGGTTGTTCTTTGGATCGTGAAAAGTGGTCGGTCCGAAGGATCGTCGAGAAACAATCGTGCACTGACGTTCGGTTTTGATAGAATTGTTTTTTTGTTTTTTTTTTTTTTTTTTTTTTGTGCAACAATTTTCGAGTGAACGGAATAAAAAAAACTTGAAAAAAAAATAAAACAACAACAACAGAAACAACATTGCGAGGTGTAATTACAAGTGATTCTCGAGTGTTATGTCAAATTCATTGGGAATAGTTTGAAAGACGAAAACAAAACAAAAAAAAAAACAAGGGAGTAGAAAAAGAACCTCCCTCCCCCTCCCCCGGACCGTGAGAAAAAAAAACCAGAGATCGAGATTAATAAGTGGGATACGTGATTAAAAAAAAAGATAAAAAAATTTGTTTCCATTTTTGAAAAACGAAGATTGTCCGATCGCATCGCCGAGACACCAAATCGAATCTCGTCGCAATATGTGAAACGACATATACGATTGTGCGTGCGCGCGTGTGTGTTTGTGTGCGTGTGTGTGTGTGTGTGACATGCACGAGTCTGACGAAAGTGCGAGCTCGCGACGACGAGGAAGACAAAGTGAAAACAACATCTCAGGCAGTCGGATTTGGTTGTGCGATAAACGACGACGAGCAATAATCACTCGTGCTATATAGTTTCTTTTTTTTTTGTTCTTTTCGTTCGTGTTTTTCGTTTATTTTTTCTGGATTTTTTTTTCTCCACGTCACACACGCGACGTTACGGAAAATTTTTCGGCGATTGTGTCGACGAACGTGTCAATAAACGGGGTTCGATCGTTCGTCGTCGATAAGACAGATCGTCGCAAGTGGGATCACACGGATGGACCGGGTAACGGCAAACCGGCGTTGCCAGCATTCTCGTGAAACGGAAATACATAAAAATACAAAAGAAACAACAACAACAATAACCGAAAAACGATAATAATAATTATTAAAAAAAAAATAATAAACAAAAAAAAAATATTATCATTGCCGGACGAAACAGTGAGATGGTAGTCGAACCATGGTCCTCGTCGTCAACATGAGGACTCCCTCATACGTTAACTATTACGTACTCTGCCTCGTGTGTTGGATCCTTCTCGGAATCACTGGTAAGATAACGTTTCTTTTTTTTTCAATCATTTATTCATTATTTTTTCTTTTTTTTTTTGCGATTTTATTTTCATTCAGCATTTTTCGTTATCGACGTGTGGCAAGGAAGAAAATACGAAGCAAAATGAAAAGACCCCCAAGAACAAAAATACAAAAAAACAGATAAATGACCAAAAAAAAAACTTACACACGTACGAGGACACAATGGATGGAACCAGAAGGATGCTTGATGGTTGTACGACGAATGGGTATGATGGATGGATGTCATGGATGGATTCGTACGGGTGGATCGTGAAAGGTTTTTTTTTTCTTCTTATTTTTTGGTGACGGTGGTGGAGAGCAATATGGGAACGTGCATTATGGGGACCTCGTACCGTAACGTAACCATGTTCCATTGTCCCTGTACCCCCCCCCCCTCACACACACATCCATAGATTATATCGCACGGTATATACATAGTGCAACAGGAAATTTCCACTTTGACGATTTCGATAGTCCCGTGAACCGGATGTCACGTTCGTCGTTGTTGCGGAGTTCACGTCATATTATGTGCGTTCCATGTACGACGTATGTTAGGTGTCGGGGATGCGAGATAATGGACGATGGGGGGAATGGGGTTTGCGCGCAGTGTGAAGCCAGTGGAAGATAACACAGACACACACATAGTCACACAGACATACCGGACCGTCGTCATAACCGACCGGCCATTAGCACTGCTCCCTGCATCCCACCTATACTCGTGAGATCAGTGCACCGTGCGAAATACAATGCACCCCCCCCCCCCGGCCCCTCACCACTCACCGCCTGCCCACGACCCCCTGCGATGCTGTGTCTTCCATTTTCCATTGGAATTCGATACCAGCGGTGCGAGAAACCCCCGGGTCACAGGGTCAACGAATTCCATCCGTTCTCCATTCGTCAGCCAAGCTAAATGCACCCAGAATTTTTCATCTGATCTTCTTAATTGTTTATCATTACATTTTTTTTTCTTTATTCTTTGTTTTTCTTTGTTTTTTGGGAGTTTGTTGGGAGATTTCCTATCTGGTCGTCATCTGAGCCAAATGGACCGAGAATTTGTCATCTGATCTTCTTAATTGTTTATTATTAACTCTTTTTTCTTTATTCTTTTTTTGTTTTTTGGTTTTGGGGAGTTTGTTGGGAGATTTCCAATCTAGGAGCCATCCAAGCTAAATGGACTGAGCATTTGTCATCTGATTTTTTTTAATTGTTGATTGTTATCTTTTTTTTGTTCATTTTTTTGATTTTGTGGAGTTTGTTATGAGATTTTGTCTTTGGTCGTCTTCTGGGCTGAAGCTACCCAGAATTTGTCATACGATCTTTTTTCACTTTCTATTATTGTCTTCTTTTTTCGTTTTTTTTTTGGTTAGGTGGAGTTTATTGTGAGTGAGTCTTTGATCTTCGTTGCTTCTTTTCGTTTTTTTTTTTCGCTGGTTCGAGATCGATCGCCACGATGAGGATGATGAGACGATGATGGAATGAATAAAATCGATGAGAATGTTGAAATTGAAGAATCTGGGGGTTGTCGGTGGCAAAGGGTTATAGCGAATTGGAACACGACTGGTCGCTATAGTTGGCTCGGGGGATGACGGAGGATGAGACGGTTGGAAATTTCATTGGATTTTATATCGACGTACATTGGTTTTTCGACGCAGTTATCCATCGGTCATACAACGCATGACCGATAGCAGTGGTAGTTGGTCGGTCGTGTATGTTCATACATATATATATTTTTTTCATATACAATATATAAATATGTACACTATATACGACTGGTGTTTGTCGATGTGTGTTTGCGTGTATTTATATATCCGTCGTGTATCGGGAGAGGAGTACTTTGGGGAAAGTCAGGGTGGCCGGACAGCACAGTGGATAACGTCGTATCGGATTCGGCGAGGGCGGGGAGGGGTCGGTGGGGATGGAAAGAGATTGTTGGTCGGACGGATTTGGGTCAGACGTACGTGGGCTGTAGTCCGAGCGAGACAGAGAGAGAGAGAGAAATGTAGAAAGAGGAAAGCGCAGAAGGATAGGAAAGGGAGAGAGACAGAGAGAGAGAGAGAGATAGAGATAGAGCGGAGGAGTGAGGGAGAGAGTCGGATGTTGGAAATCGAGCCGGATTGATCGCCGGCAAAGATTCGATACGCCCGTCTCACGCTCACACCCCCGTGGCCAACATACGCTCTCTCTCTTTCCCTCTCTCTCTCTCTCTCTCTCTCTCTCTCTCTCTCTCTCTCTTTTTCCTTTAGATCTTCCTTTCTCAATTTTAAGTTAATTTTAAGTTGATAACAAATACCACTATCAATGTACAGTATTTCAGCTAGCATCAATTTTTGGATTTTGTTGAACAAAAATTGCCTAAAGTAATTACTATGGCATAAATAAACATATCACAATCATCTCTCTCTCTCTGCAAATAAAATGCAAATGAATCATCTATCTATCCATCTATATATTTACCCGCAAACGCACAATGCAGCAAATGGTAGCAAATAAATTAAGAAAAAAGAGACATCACGTAATTTAAAAAAAAAGTAACGACAATCATTTTTTCCATTATTCTTATCATAAACGTATAAGGATTTTTGGTTGCCACAGAACGATCGAATGGCAATTGGGGGAGAATCTGGAATTTTCGAAAAAAAAAAAAAACCAAAGCTCGTCGCTTCTAGTCCTCATTAATTTTTCACGAGATACACGAATCCACGTAATCCCTGCACCCCACCAGGGGATGCTGCACAATTTTTTTTTTTTTTTTCGTTTATTATTCTTCATTATTGTTATTATTATTTTCTTAGTTTCCGTTTGTTTTCTTCAGCGACGAGAAATATATCTCGGTACCAGCAGCACGGGCACTTGAAAATGGAGGCTGTGTGTGCATCTGTGTCTGTCTGTGTGTGTGTGTGTGTGGGCTTCGTCGGTGGCTCGGTTGGTTGGTGACGCTGAGGTGTCGGATCCTAACCGAGCAACCAACGTCAGCAGCACCAACAGCAGCAGCAGCCTCACACGAACGGCTCCCTCTGCCGTCGATCTTCTCGCTTCCTCGCTTCCATCCAACCCTATACTCTTCCCCTCCCCCCCCTCTCTCTTCTCGTCTCTCTTTCTCCCTCGTTTCGTACCTCCGCGACTCCACACCGTCGCTCTTCATAATTTTCTTCGTCGGGTTACTCTTTTTTTTTCTTTTGCTCCTCATTTCCTCTTTTTTTTGTTTTGTTTGTTTTTTTTTCTTTTCTTTTTTTTTTTTTTTTGTTGTCGTCCCCCTCGTTGGCGTTTTTTCCGTGCGTGCACGGGATTGTGGGTTTCACGCGCGGTTGTGCCGCGTCTTTGGCTCGCACCCTCCCCGGGGGGTCGGTGGTCGTGATTGAATGGGACACATCCCGACGGGGTCTTTAGCCACCCCCGGTAAAACCCGCGTCGTCGACACGCGGGGCGGAAAAATCTCCCAATGCGATTTTATCATTTGTGAAAAGTCATTTTTTTTCTTTTTTTTTTTTTTGCGTTGGGTCGTGAGTTTAGATACGAACAGACTGGTGGTCGGTGGGAGGGTTGAGAGACGAGAGGGGAGTGGGGGGGGGGGGTAGCTGCTGTTGCTGGCTGATGTTTAAAGTTTGAGTATTCTTGGCCTCGTTTCTTCGGTGGATAGTATTTCCGCGCCCACGGTCGTTGATTCGAGTTCGATAACCCAGATAAACGAATGGAGGGTCGGTGCTGCTGCTGCTGCTACTGGTGGTGCTGCTGTCGAACCAAACTACCCCCTCAGCGACGCTGTAGCACGGTTAACGGAGGGTTGTCGTCGGGGTAGGTGCGGGGGGGGGGGCGGTCTACACGATATAACCGTTTCCTATAAATTCGTAACGACGGTGAATGGGCAAACTCGGCTGGGCTTCGGGTATCGCCAGACGTTAATAATTCTAACGTGAGATATCGCTTTACGAACGTGATGACGACAATGATGAACGAAAAGGGAAAAAAAACGAAAATAGATTTGACCCATCCGGTTGGGTCGAAACGATTTTCGTTGGAGATGGAATTCGACTCGTGAGGGTGAAAAATTATCGTTCGTTTTGGGGGGGTTGTTTTATTTATTCGAGGTAACGTTGAGGAAAACGTGCGATAATAGTGTGCAGGACAATTTTTCGTTTTTTTTTCTTCTTTTTCCAGTCCTAGTGACAAAACGATTTTCCTTAGGATGGTGAAAGCTGTGTTATGGTGCGAAATTTAGTTTTTCCTCGAGATATTTGTGTAACTGGTTTTGGAATGTGGCAAAACGTTTGGAGAAAGTTTGAGGAGGAAATGTGTGTAAGTGTTTATGTGTGTGTGTTTGTAATGGCCTCCCCAAAATTAAAACCTGTATAACTCGAGAACGGTTTCAACTCCAGCCCTCAAATTTTGCAGACATTAGCAGCAATTTGACTCATGACTCGGATTTTATGTCGTTTTTGAATTTACCAAAAAAAAAAAACGGAATTTATCAATCTAGCGATTCGACTAAAAAAAATACGATTATTCGTTTTTTTTCAAACACAGTACGAAAAAAAAAACTTCTGAAGAAAAATAATAAACTCAAAGGTGTGCACATTGCAATCTGCGATTATCATTCTCATCGATAACGAATGATAACAACAATCATAATTCCCCATTAAATCACACAAACTGTCAGCATAAATATGCAGGCAAAATACAAGAAAAATTGAATTGCCGGAATAATAATTATCTCAATGGCTGAAAACACAAATGGAAATTTGTGTTGGTTCAACCGATCGACACTCAATCGAATTAGATATGTGGGTGGATGCCGGGATACGTATCGAGAACGCAGCACGAGAGTCGGAAGAATTGAAAGCTCGTCAAGTGTGAAATTGAGAGCGATAGTTCGAAGCACTCGACACGTCGGATGAGTTTATGTATCAGGCCGACGAAGTTACGAGTGGTTTGCACTGGGTGCAGGAGGCTGGGGGGGGGGAGGGGCGAGGTAACGAGTGTGATTATTTTACAACTTCGTTTTACCATCGACGAGCTTGCGAGGTACACATCGAAGGTGAGGGGGGAGGGGAGGATCTCTATGTCCGTTAACGAGAGATCTGCTGGCATCGGGTTTCGGCTCACGAAACGGAAACGAAATCTATGCGCCACATCTGTGTTGCACCGAACGAAGCAAAACCCGATAACGCACGCACATTCGCACGCGTACTTATCCATTACACGGTAAAGAGGGGAAGTGGAGGGGGGGGAGAGAAGGGGGGAGTTCGCGCGGATGATAAACCGAGTTCCGACATTAAGCGGAAATCGATAACCGCCACTTATCCAACTTCGTACAACGCACGCCACAATCGTACAACTCGCTCGCAATTATCATGCTTATTATTGTTTTTTTTGTTTCTTCTTCTTCTTTTTTTGCTTTTCGTAATCAATCCGGCCGGATCGGAGCAACGATTATTATCGTGCTGATCGAGGTGTAAGGTTATTGTGTTTTTAATGAAATTATGGACTTTTGGATTTTTTTAATTAAGCGAAAGTAAAGTCATTGTTTTCTGTGAGCGAAGTGTACTTTACGGATTTTTTTTTTTTTTTTGATAATTTATTGCTTCACAATGATGTTTTTTTATTTATTGTTTTTCTTTTGTTGCAATTTGCATTTGTTTTTGTTATTGCGGTTTTTTTGCTAGAAGAAATTCCAGTTTCTAGTGCACTGATAAACAATTAAATACAATATCTCTCTTTAAACTTTTGTTTTAATGTAGTGTTTATTTTTATTTTTTTTCGTATTGCGGTTTTTTTTTGCCAGAATAAATTCCAGTTCCTGGTGCAGTAATAAACAATTTAATCCAATCTCTTCCTTTCTCTCTCTCTCTCTCTCTCTCTCTCTCTCTCTCTCTCTCCCTCTCTCTCTCTCTTTCTCTCTCTCTCTCTTGTTTTGCGCCTCATTTGAAAATCTCGTAAATAAATTTACGGGATCTAAAGGCGTGCAAGAATGCAACCCACAGGCAGGGTGGAAGGCGGTGGGGAAAGGGGGGTGGGGGTGGGGGAGCTCTCAACGGTTTACACACTCCCGCCATTGCTGTCGTTGTATCGTCGGCCAGTCGATCTCGCGTGGTTTAATTTATGGAATTTTCGAGAGCGGTTTGACCCGACCGCACGGCGTTTCCACACGCGTCGAGGGCGGCTCCACTCGTCGAGGATTTTGTTTTATCGCCAATTAACGCTTTTCCGGAGGGCGCAATTTAACGCCCACTCAGACTCGATCCATCTCGAGCTCTCGCCTCTGTCGTCATCGTTACGTCCAAATTTCCCATCGTCCCAAAAACGAGATGAATATTCTGTCATTCTGTCATCGGGCAGGGATGGAAATTTAGAACGCGCAATTCTGCGAACGTCAATTTTTTCGAACGCAAGCGGTTGCCCGACTTTGGAGCTTTCTCATAGGTAAACTGTCAAAGTTAGATGACATGTCGTCGAGGACTTTTTTTGTAGGTAATTCAATTATCTACAACATTGCTTATGTTAAGTTTTTGTCTATATAGCGTTGTTTAGCCAGCGTTTCAGAATATAGAAATACATTTATTTTTTTATTGTTTTAATATTTTCTAGAAACTATTCAAAGGGTTGACCTTGAAATTTGTACGGTGCAAAATCACCGTTGTAGATTTTTGTCGTTCTGAACACTAATCGTTCCGAATTTCAACCCATAACTCTGTTATCCATCGACGATCTAACTATAGTCGAGATATTTTTATTTGTTTTATTAAACTAAATTTTTTTTTCGTCGTTTTATTTTGAGGCCAACAAACGCGTGTCCATTTGATATCGCTCGATTGCACAATCGGCAAACGTATTATCTTCATCGAATTTTCCAACGGTTCGTTTTCGTTTACAACGGATTTTTCATCCGGCTTGAATTATTTTCGTGTTTTTTTTTTTTAATTTTAATTGCCACGTCGTCAAATAGCTATTGGAAGGTTATAATTAATTTTTATACGCATATTCAACGGGGGCCGATGTAAATATTGAATTTTCCGTACGCGGTTTTGGAAAAGCTACGTCGGATCGGGTCGTGGGCGTTGGATTACGTGAAAAAATTCTGACAAACCGAAATCGATAACTCGTTAAACTTCGTTCAACCGTTTATCGGTTGAGTGCGGTTCAATCGTTTTACGTTTACCGTGAAAAGTCATTTTACATGGGAAAAAAACATTTGGAGAGGCTTTGGCGCCTCGACACCGAGTATTAAAAAATAATCACGAATTATGATGAAAAATTACACGAAAACGAGAATCACCGTTCACAACGCTACTGGCATTCCAGTTTATTCGATAGACAGCCATTTTCCAAAGGGAATTTCGAATTTTCCATAAGCAGTTGTGAATCGAAAATTTTCCAAATGTATTTATTTGTCTCTTTCAATTTTTTTTTCATGCAATTTTTCCCCCACTCGATAAAAAAATGATGTAAGTTCATCGAATTACGTTTAAAATAGATTAATTCTTCGTATAATTTTACGAATAGCCCATGAAAAAGAAACACACGAGTTTTTGAATATTAATCAGAATTGTATAAGCTGAAACTGGAATGGAGCACTCGAAAATCATTTGAAGCACCGTAGAAACGACCGAAATAAGGAGAGACTCTGGATAACGATGAAGAAAAAAAAATTATTACAAGAACAATAATTTAAAATATGTGTATGAGTAAAAAAAAACCATCAAATTAACTTATAACAAATTCATTTTCGATCGTTGAGATCTGTCACCAATAAAAGAGAGACAGATAGAGGAAGAGTTGCGACCTCTCTTGCTAACCCTTTTTTATTCTCTCATTCATTCCACGGCTCTTCCCGTCCGCCTTCGCTCCTCCGATCTTGTGCACCTTGTTTTTTTGTATTTTTTTTTGTATTTTTTTTATGCATCTTTCGTAGCTCGTCCCATTTACTTTGGTATGTGATTCGACTTTTGCCATTTTCTCGGGGCTTTCTTCTGTGTTGAACGCTAAGCCGGCCCTCGAGGGAAATACACGTTTCCGTGGACGACGCTCTTCGCCTTCCGTTTCCGGGGCTTTGCTCCGGTGCACCGCGCGCTCCTGGTGACCTCTCTCTGTCTCTCTCTCGCTCGCTCTCACGACGACGCTCTGACGACGCTCTTTCGTTTTTTTTTTTCGCAAGCAATTGTACGTGCACCGGAAAAACGTGTGGATGTTCGTCGCGATGCTCGTGATAAATTTTGTCGACGACGTGTTTCGGTTTATTTAATTTATTTAATTTATTTAATTCATTTAATTTATTTAATTTATTTTACTTGAATAGTTCTTTACTCAATTACATCAATGATTCGACAATGTCGATTCTAAACGTAAAAATTTATTTATCACGACACCAATAAAAAATGTCAATTTTTTGACGATGATAACATTTTATCAAAAAATTCACAATCATTTTATTTTGTTTATTGTTGCAGAGAAATATTTTATAAGTACGTCCAAACTATAGAGCCCCTCTCCTCATGGGAAAAAGTTTGATTATTCAACCACAGGAATCAAATTCCAACAATCGATAAATCCGAAATTCATGTTCATCATAAAAATATGTTTCCAATTAGAATCGTCGGCTTGTTGAAAGTAATTGCTGTGCGTTTTATCGACACGGCTAAAAGCCCGTGTTGACGACCGACATGAAAATAAAAAATAAAATAAAAATTGCGACATCGAATTCGGTGTTCGATAAATTTTACTGGAAAATATGAATTCCCGTTAATTGTTATCGGTTTGCCGTACGATGTGTCGTATTTAGTTACGCCGTGAAACAATATTCATCGACACCTGTTGCAATGGACATTTTATTTCATGAATAATAAATCGTGTCTTGATAAATTTTCCATTGAAATTATCACGCAAATTATTCACAATATTTAGGGTTTTTTTTATACATTTTTTATCGCTAGACAATAACGGCAATTCATAATGCAATTTATCGTCGGCCCGTTGCTCGGCCAGGAGCAATTTCTATTCACCTGGGCTGCCAGAGTCGGCTGAGCGGATTAAACGAAACAATGAAATTAATGAAATTAATGTGCATACATGTATGAAATATACATATAGTCACGGAACTTTCAACGAAAATCACTTTGTCTGCTAGCAAATGAAACTTTTATTCAATATAATTCAACAAAATAAAAATAAAAATAAAAAACATCACTTACCATCGTAAGGGACCAAGTGCGAGCATCGCATCCCTCTAAAAAAATTTCGGAAAACCATTCATGAGTACGGTTCGAAATTCCGCAAGTCCAAAATTTAGAACGCACAATGCTTCGAACGTACAGAATTCCAAATGCCAACCAGTCGAGCGTGATTTCCCACATTGTCCGACTTTCGAGCTTTCCCACGCGTAAACCATCAATGCCAGATATATGCCCTCAGGAAACTTTTTGTAGAAAATTCAATTTTCTACAACATTGTTCCCATAAACTTCTGATCTATATATCATTGTTCAACCAGCGTTTGGACGGGAAGATAGAGTGCATACATTTTTCAATATCTAAATTGTTTTCGAAACTATTGTCAGTCAATTCAGTCAAAAAATATTAGTCCTTCACCAAAGCTCCCAAAGACACGAAGCAATTCGTTCCTCAACCTGCCCTCACCGCTATAAAAAAAATGAAATCGATAAATCTCTTTTTTTTTATAAAGGTAAAACTCGTTAAAAACTTAAATCCACAAGAATCGCTCCGTATTTGCAAATAATTAAAAATCCTTTTCAATAATCACGACAAAGATCCACGGATATGATAATCGATTTTCATGTCCATAAGATGGGAACCGTGATTGTGTTACGCGAGGGTTAGTCAGATATGGCGTCGTCGTGGGGGGGTCGGTTTTGCAACGTGAGAAACGAAACGTCGCTTGATCCGCTTGATCTCAACAACCCCTCACCCCTCCACGGGATTAGTATCCATTTCCGCCTGCCAGTATATACAGCCAGGACTACCGTCGACAACCGCCATCTTGCTCGGATAAGAGACCGACCGAGAGCTTCAACTGCAAGAACGAAGAAAGGTCATAAAAGCTCGTAGCTATGGGATTTACCTTGGAAAGTGGAGGAAGAAGGGAGGACGAGGTAGATTGTAACGGAGGTGAAACGGAGGACGAGGTGCAAGATGGCGAATAAGAGGACGAAGAGGGTCGAGGGGGTGAGGAGAGCTGTGTGCAGATATGAAGAGGGTCTTCGTGTCCGCTCTGGTATATTGTGCGCCTTGGTGCCCCGCGCGAAAGGATCCACCCGGTATTATTGGATTATTCTCCCAGACCGGATTATTCTTATTGGTTGGATGCCCCGCTTCGAGGCCCGGGCACTTTACAGCTCGAGCACTTCCGGTGCACCACTACCAACACCCCCCCCCCCCCCCCGGCACCCACACTGACGTCGAGGACGTGGACGAGAGAAAATAAACGCGAATAATAAACATGAAAGTACCTCTACAACCGATGTCGAAGTGTATGGCTTCCACTTCAATATTTATAATCAAGGAGGAATTGATATTAACGCCTTTTTTCCGAGCTTTTCCAGCCCCACTCGACGTGATTCTTCAAGGACGTTGAAAATACGCAGTCGATTCTCATAACAACCCCCCCCCCCCGCCCCTCGACTTCCTCTGTGTAATATTCATAAAGGATTGGAAAAAGATGCAATGGGGAAAAAAATGTTTTTTTTTAATTGAAAAAAAAATATCGAGGGAAGGGGATTCGTGGATCGAACGGATTTTCCTTTTATATTGAAATTTTTGTTATCGTGTATCGTGGATGCTGAACCCGGGGAGCATCGATGAAAGCCCTTTTTTGCATGTTTGCAATTCAATGAGCGTGTGTGCTTATATGTGTTTTCACGTTCGTCGGGTTTATTACTTGGAAAAAAGGGTTTTCGCGTGTTCGGAGGTTGTTATTGGATTATGGAGATTCGGGTCGTGTGAAATTTGAGACGAATTGTTGGGGTAATTCGAGGACGGCTTGTATATGTTCGTTTGGCTATTGGAAAAACAGATGATTCTGGGGGCGTAGTTTTGGTGATGGGAATCGAGATTTGCGAGATGTGGGATTCGACGTGATTCGATTTCGATAAGTAGGGTTCAATTTTTGGCTAATTTCGAGATCATGATGACTAGCGAGAAATGTAGTTTTGTGAATGACGGATTAGTGTAGTCGTCTGTGTTTAGAGGCTATAAAAAAATGCAGATCTCGATGACTCAACGACTACTCGATCGAATAATTAATCGAACAATTTTGACAAACTGGTGAAACAGCAGCTTCCCTTCTTTCTTCGATTTTTTTTTTTCGAATCAACTAAAAACTTAAAAACTCAGATATTCGGTTGAAATCAAATAGTATTCGAATTGATAAGATATTTTCTCTTCCTTCTTCAGCGAAAAATTTGTTTTTCTTAAATGCGAAAAATAATTTTAAAAAACAATATCTTCAACATTTAAAAATTGTGGGTGATAATAAAAAAGCAATATGCCAGTTTCTTCGCTTAATTTTACTTTTTGTTTCTGTTTAAATTATTTCCATGTACGATGGAATGATTCTTCGTTATCGAGATTCACTCAGTAACGTCGTTTTAAATTGAAAAAAAAAATACATTATTCTATAAAGATTGTTCGAGGGTAATTATTGTTCTCGGTATTTGAGCGAAAGTTTGTTTCTTTTTTTTTGTCTTTCTTTGTTTCTGTCTTTCGCAATCTTCGTCGGTTAATGCCGAGGTGGCTGAAAATAATCCTACGTTGGCTCGGTGCCTTCGTGACCCATTCACATGCTAATTCGCCACGGTTAACGACCCTAACCGTTGTTACGTTTCATTATTATTGTTATATATATATATTTTTTTCTTCGCATGAATTTTCCAGGGGTAAGCACGAGATCGCATTCGTTGGTGAAGAGATACAACGGTCTCTACACGGGACCCTACTTCGACGAGAACATTTCGAAAAACTTTACCGCCCAGCTCGGCACCCACGCTTACCTGCCTTGCAAAGTGCGCCAACTCGGAAATAAATCGGTGAGTGTGCATCCTATAATCAAAACAATAATGCAACTCCTCCCCCTCCGGTCTCCCTCCTTCCCCATACGCATGCCCGTGCCACAACAGCTTTTCCATTCGTTCCATTTATTCGTTTGACTATTCTCCCACTAATTTCCCCAAACTCTGGCTTTCGGATTATCTTTTGTTCTTCCATGGCAATCGTGGTACTCGATTTTACCATTCAATATTTTGATGAAAAATATCTGGAACCAATAGAACAGACACATCGCAACAGCGAAATTATTGAACAATCATTATGGCTGCTGTTCGATAATATGAAGCATATTACCATTAATTGGATTAATTGATATCCAAGTGAGGAATAGAAAACCGCAAGCTTATCTTGACGTGCGAATTAATCGTAAAGTGCTTTAGCCTGTGTGCAATCTATATACATTTTATCAAAATTGTTAATAATTTTTTTTAATGCATGTAACCTTAATTTTTTTTCAAATTAAATTTTATAAGATTATGAAATAATTGAATTATCAATGAATATTCAAATATACACAATATATATAAAAAATATATATCGGATGATATCATATTTTTATTGCATCTGATAACAATCTGCTTACAATTTATATAAAATATAAAAATATATTTTCCATGGTACCTATATTGCTTTAAATTAATTTCAATCAAATTGCATATCGTCTGGGTAATCGATAAAAAATATAAATACAATTCCCACGGTGTCGAATTCCGTGCATGTAACGTTTTTTATCTCATTCATATTATATTATTCATCTACATTTTTATTTTCACTCGACGGTCGATGGACTGTCAAACTGTTCATAGAAAGAAAAAAAGAAAAAAAAAATTCAACCGAATTTTTCTTATCGCGCAATAATTCTCGACAGCGAATAAACGAGGAAAATGCCCTCCGTTCACTTAACGACGGTACCCCCCTGCCCCCTGCCCTCCCCCCGGCTCCTGGTGGGTTCGTGCAGCCCTTCCCAGACATTCGAAACTTTTCTCGCCCGGATCGTCCGGGATGATACTCACGACGAAATATATTTTCGTTGCTTCACGACGAAAGACGGTTCTCTGTTTATCCGAACCAACGACACAGGCCCCTCGGGATCCGTGCGGGTGGTGGGAAAGTTGAATCGCGAAGGGGTGGCACTGTGACGGTCAAGTGGGGTTCGAGAGAAACTTGAGATAAGCGTACGTGGTGCTCGATCTTGCCGGTTGGCAGGGGTTGGCGAGAAAGTATTGTGGGACGAGCGAGCAGTCGATGCTACCGACGACGACGACGACGACGACGACGCAGTCGAGGCCGTCGTCGAGGATCTCGGAGTATTGTCCGACCGCACGTTGAGTAGAAACGTGACGTTTTACCGGAAAACTTACTCAACGCGAAAAAAAAAAAAAATCGATTTTTCGAGATTTTACATGTCACCCATAGTCATTGACCACCTTGCCCCTTGGAAAAAAACATGTAAACAATTGCTAGATTATATAAAGAAGTGGGCATATGTTTTTTTATATGCAGATTATACATAATCTGCATAGATACCATACGTATAAATCTTACGTAAAAACTTTGAAAAAAGGAAAAAAATGTATTCAATCTTTTTTGTAGAGAATTCAATTTTCTACAAAAAAGGTTATTTGCATTATCGTCGTATCTCACACAGTTTCCGAGTTATTGTGAAATTTATCAAAGCTTTTGAGAAACAAGCTATCTTAACTTGCCGATTCCCCGCCGAATTCGATCACTGGAAAATGTTTAAAATTGGCATCGAAGACCTACTACCCCAAGTGAAAAATGTGTGGAGTTCCGGATTTTTCGGTGCAATACTGCGGAAGGAAAAAAATATAAACTATCAGGTGCCAAAAACCCTATGTAAATCAAATGGCGAAATTCGTGGGATTTGAGGAGGTACTTAGAATTGGTCTACGATGCTGGGCCTTCGGCTATGTTAAAATTTATTTTTTTCGAGACATCTGAGCCCTCGGGAGCGCCAAAAAATGTTTTGACCCCAAATAAGGACCACCCTAATATATATATATATATATATATATATATACATATATGCATATGTAGACGCGATATTCGCAGCGCGAGATCATCGATATTCCAAGACTAATTCCGGGAAACTACGGTAATCTGGAATTCACTCCGGGCCGCTCGACCACTCCTTCATTTCTTATCCGAACTGGGTCATCTCCCCCCCCCCCCTCGCCCTTTCCCCTTTCCTCTCCGCAGCGCCGAAGAACGAATAATTTTACCGAAATTCAATTCTCATGAATATCGCACCCCCCCCTCCCCCTTATCCTCCCTCCCCTAATCGGGATTACCGGAGGCTTGCAAATGCGATGAAATCGCTTATCAACAAAGTACGATAATGCAGACACGCCGGCTGTGTAGGACGTTTCACAGATTGTGGGTCAACGATTGTGATAAAATTAATTATTGCCATATGAATTTTGTTGGCACCGGACGTTGAATTGATAATCACGTCAATTTTGTGAAAAAGAACGTGAAAAAGAACTAATTAATTTCGACGAATTCAAGGTGATGACAGGTAAAATAAGCGAAATGAAATTTTTGTCGAATTATCGCGTGAATGATTGATTTTGTTCTTTGCCGATAAAGTTCTCGGGGGTTGAATTTTAGTTTTGCACAACTTTCGTCGAAAAATCATTACAAAACACAATCAAGCATCCAATTTCGCGAGAATAACCAAAATTTTCGTCGACAATCTTAATTACCAAAATCAAATTCGATAATTCCTGAATGCCCTCCATTTCTCTCATCGCCGTATATTTTTTCACCATCGGAATATTCCACTTTTGTTTTTTTCCTTTTTTATTTTTTTTTCACGTGTGTTTTCGCGTCCGTAAGTTTAATTCCGCATCCGTTCTGCGCGTATCAATCGAAAAAAATAGTTTTGACGTTTCGATGGCGTCCACGATCCGCGATTGAAAATCGGAGAGTTTTTTCGACATCGAGTCTCGGGTGTGTGTGTATATATATGTATATATGTATGTCGGCGAGCGAAACTAGAGATTCACGCTATCCTCGGTCGACGTTGCATATATATATGTATATCTATACATACACACATTTTTTTTTCCAATTTTTATTTTATTTTTTGTTTTCCAACGTGTTGGCCGGAAAATGGATGCTGTATCGGGCTCTCGAACAGACCCGATGTGGTCCAGACGACCTCCGCTATGGTAAAACTTTTATTCAAACCGTTTTTTTTTCAACTTTTTTTTTTTTTTAATTCTTTTTTCAGGACTCGCATCGGCAAGGACGTCGAGTGCCTTTGCACGTTCCGCGAGACTCTCTGTGACACGCAAATTTTTATTCTATATATATATATATATAAATAAAAATATATATATATATTCGTATGTCTATATATCTATATAAGTTTTACTTTGAAACTGAGTGACACAGAGAGGAACGAGATGCGGAAAAGTCGTAAAAGAGAGCTCCTGTAGGCCATTCCCGGAAAATTAATTTTCACGAAACGAAGCGGAGACGAAGGTGGATGATGGGATGAGAAAGAGGGCAGGAGGGTAGTCGGGGGGGGGGGATCAAGGAGAAAGGGAGGAGACGAGGCAGAAACACGTGAATCAGTCACAGAGACTCGGAGACCTACCTTCGTGATCCTTTCGCTCTTCCACAGACGTCACAAAGGATCTCTCCCGCAAAATTTCAACTTTAAACCAACATTCCACTCGCTTCCCCACATTAATATCCGAGTGGTTAATTATTTTTTTCATTTTTTTTTTTTTTCTAATTCTTACATTTTTTAATTTGTTTTTTCTTTTTCGAAAACTGCGGGTTCGCGAATTTGTGAAAAGCTCGAAAGCTTGCGACGTGGAAAAAAAAACTCGGGGAGGACGAAATTTTTGACGTTGCGGGACGGAAAAGTCGCGATCGTGGATTTTTCGAGACGAGTCACCCGGGACGAGCCACGAGGGTCGAAGACCCCCTGCAACCCCTCCGCCGCGACACCCAACCCTGGAAGGTTGGGGGTGGAGGGTGGTAGCTACCCTCGAGAGAGAGACTCGCGAATGGGCGGCCGTCGCCTCGCGACCTCCTTGGGCCCATTGTGAATACCACGCGCAATTAGAGCACGAAACTTTTTCTTTTTTCTTTTTACTTTTTTTTCCCGCGGCCGAGCGAAACTTTTGTTATCACGACCCCGAAAGATCGCGTGTCGCGAAGCTCGTACGTCGTCCCACCGTCTACGACAATCCCAAACGCCAGTTCTCTCGTTTCTCGATTTTTTTTCTTCTTGTTTTTTTTATTTCTTTTTTCGTTTTTTTTTTTTTGTTTCTTTTTCTTTTCGTCCCTCGGTTCGTTTGGCAATACCGTGATCACCGCGAATCTTTTACGAATGTGACACGAAACAAACGTGTGGATATATATACATATATATGCATGTATTTATGTATATGTGTATATGAAACATCGTGTTAACGCCACTCGCAAAGTCACGATAAATTTCACTCCCCAAGCGTAAGTATTCGTGAATCGCGTGCTTTATTAGTTACGAACACAAATTTTTTCGTGCTACTTTTTTTGGCCCGACAATTTCTCTGTTCCACGATCTCTCGCCGCGCACCGTGACCGCTTCGTCCGAGCGAGCCGTCTTGTCACTCGTCCGCGCGCACGAGCGTGACCCGCACGAACTTTTCTGACTAATTAACGATCTTCGAAATGTTTTAATTTCACGTACACGACTCGAACAATGGTTGGAAAAAAACATTTTTGTCGTTCATGAGTCGAATTTTTCGACGACCTTTTTTCTTTCTTTTACATTGTTGTTTTTTTTTTTTTTTTTTTTTTTTTTTTTTTTTTTTTTTTTTTGCAATCGTATAGGCACGTTGATGGAGTCATGTGTGTGGGTGTCTGTTTTTTCCTTTCTTGATGCAACGTGTGATTGTAAGGAATTGCAATTACCGGACGTTTGGGAATGAATGCTAATTGAAGCTTCTTAATGATTTCGATTTTTTTGAAAGAAAAATATTAGGTTGATCAGGTAATGAAAATTGGTAATTATTTTTATCAATATATACTATATCGAATGATGAAGAAATCATTTTTCGTCGAAAAATAATTTATGAAAAAAAATGTCTGCATCATCCAATATAGCATCGATGAAAAATTCTCACTAAGTTTCACATTCCAAAAAGCCCCGAAGTTCACTGCAAAAAAAAAAAAATTCTCGAACAAAAGGCAACAGTGCACTCGACAAAAAAAAATCATTCAAAATACTTTTCTCAACGAATCAAAACTACGCAATTTTACCACTACAAAAACTACTACAATTTTCTTTTCTACATTTCTCCGACAATTTCTAACATATTTTTCATGAATAACTCGCTTAACGATGAATCGTACAATTTAATAGGCGTGATTATCGACGATAATTTGATCGTGAAAAGTATTCCGTATACATCATCGTTGAATTTTAATGCCACGAGGGGGGAGGGGGGGGGAGAAATAATAATTTGCCGTTTCATTATTTTCGTATTGATGAGACGGTGCGTGTAATACGATAGCGGGGCGGGCCCTCATGGAGTAACGAGAATATTTAACGCTCGGGTTTGGCAAAGTATCCGGTAGCACGCAAATTATAATAATCACGGTTGTTGTGTGCGGGACGGATTTTCGTTGGTACAAGTGTGCGGTGGTACACTCGTAGAGTGTATATATATTGGTGTGTATACGTATACACGGTTTTGTATACATTCATATACATATATATGTATACATATATACGTATACACAACCGTGGGTGTATGCCATTAGGCGCTATCTCGGACCATAATTAAATACGAACGGTAGATTCTACAAGCACGTTAATCCCCCCCCCCTCCCCCCGCCCCTCCCTCGGTGTACAAGCTTTCTCTCGTGGTATGATTAGGACTCTCCCTTTAAATTTATTATGAATACTCCAACGACGGGGGATAATGCACGTTTCACGAGGGTGCGATAAATCAAACACCGCGTTGCCGGGAAAATTGAATTTCCAGGCTGATGAGACGACGTTTTTTTTTTTTTTTTTTTTTCGGGATTCCATAGCAAACTAGGAAGAACCCTTATGGTTTTGATCACTCCGTTTGTCTGTCACAGCCCTCTCATTTTCTCACTTATGGACCTGTGAAGATGAAATTACGCACACGGACGTAGATTGATGAACCCAAAAACAGAAATGATGAAATTTTTGGGTTAATCATATTTTTTTTGGGCTCCTCTACCAAGAGTGGAACGTGGACTTGCATTTTTTTGTCACTTACACCGTTGAGTGGGGTGTCTCAAGGTCTTTTGAATTACCTACGGAGAATTTTTTAGGATCGTTCGATTTCACCCCTTCAGTTATGTGATAGGTACTTGCTTTCAAAGTCGTTATCGGAGCCCTCTCCTTCTAATTTCTAAACTATATGCAAGTAAAAAAAATATATATATATATATTTATGTATATATATACATTTTTGGTTATTTCACAGGTGTCATGGGTCAGAAAGAAGGACGCTCATATTCTGTCAGTTGATCGAGTCATGTTCATCGCTGATGAGAGATTTCAAGCGATGTTCGTCGATAGCACGGAAACGTGGACCCTCCAGGTGAAGTACGTGCAAGCGAGGGACCAGGGTGATTACGAGTGTCAGATCTCAACCGAACCAAAAATGAGCCAATTGATACATCTCAATGTCGTTGGTGAGCAAACAGTGAATTTTTCCGTGAACGTTATCGATGATAATAATAACAACCATTCAACCGACGTAAAATGATATTTTTGAATTGTGAAAGACGACGAGTTGAACTATTTCCTTATGTATATATATATACTTTTTTTAAAAGCAGTCTTTTGTTTTTCCAGACAGTGAGTCGATTACATTTTAAAAAATCATTGATTTATTTATTTATTCATTTATTTAATTAATTGGATTTAATTATCTACAGTGCCAAAGATCGAGATAATGGGAGATCGTGACAGATTCGTGAGAACGGGAAGCACGGTTTCGGTTCGTTGCGTGATAAACCAATCGTTGGAGGCGCCGTCTTACGTCTTCTGGTATCACAAGGGCGAACGCGTGCTCAGCGATCAGTACGGAAAACTCGACATACATCCGCCGACACGCACGGATAACAGTTTCGAGAGCAGTCTCGTGATACACAACGCGAGACCCGAGGACTCGGGGAATTACACTTGCACACCGAGTAATCTCGACAGTGCAAGTGTCACCCTTCATGTTCTCAACGGTAATTACGAAAGAATGAAAAAACAAAAAAAAAAAACAACAACAGCAACAACAAGAAAAGAAAATTAAAAAAAAAACAAACAAAATGTATTTATTTAAACATTTAGGAATATCGAGTGATATGGTAAATGATAATATTAATCGCATGATTCAACAGACAAATGTGCAAATCATGTGAAAGATCTTGTTTCAAAGTAATTTGGCATTTTAAATAGTCAGAGACAGTCGAGTGACGTTTTTTCAATTTCTGGACAGGATCTGGATAAGAAAACTGGCCAGATCCCGATTTTATGGATAACTCGTGAAATTCCCAGCTGTTAAACAGGCCGACGACCAGCCAGCATTGAAATGATACATACGGAAGTGGAAAAAAACTATCCAGATACTATTTGGAATTTTTATATCTCCGTGTATTACGTAAAAGCTTATTTCAAAGTTCTTTGACATTTCTAATATACCCGTGTGGATATGCCGACTCATCATGAGACAGATAACGTTTTTTTTTTCAATTCCTATACGGGATCTAGATAAGAAAACTGGCTAGATCCCGATTCTACGTGTAATTTTTCAATTCCCCAGCTGTTATACAGGATATCCGTTCGGGATCTAGACAGAACTTTTTGTTTTCAATCCGATAAGCTTCACCGACGACTAGCCATCGCCGAAATCGTATCAAACTAACACGAAATAAAAAACTGTCCAGATACTATTCGAGATTACTATATTGCTTTGTCCCTACACAAACTCACATATTTCGATCGATAAAATCCATTTTAAAAAATTCGACGACCGCGTTCAATCGTCCCAAAACACGATCAACATCTCAACGGTCACATTCCCAAATAAAAAAAAAATAATAATAACAAAATAATCCTTCGGGGAAACCATTATAGATGACCATATCCAAAATCTCGAACATTGATTTGATTTATCAATCGAGATATCAACGCAAATAATATAATTTGAAAAAAGAAACCAAAAACAACAAAAAAAACCCAAAAAAAAAAAAAAAACGAAAAAAAAATATTTTTTCACAGGCGAACATCCGGCAGCGATTCAGCGAGGGATAAGCGCAGCCCCGGACGGTTGTCGGGCTCTCTGGTGGCTCGCGGGTTCCGTCAGTCTCTCGTCCTATCACGGAAGACGCGTCTTCGTCATCGCGGTTCTCATCACAATGGCCCTGTTCACCTATCAAAGATCGTTTCGTCAATCGTTGATCGGAATCACGCCCGTCGTTCGATAATCGAGCTGCGCGACATTTCGCGAAAACGTATCGCAACGTTTTACATTGACGTTGTTCTTTTTTTTTTTTTTTTTTCTTTTTCTGTTGTGCTGAACGGGCTTCGTCGTACGAGTGGAAAGGGGGAGGCAGCAGCCCGCGAAGGAATGAAAAAAGAAAGAAGAAAAAAAAGAAAAAGAAAACAGATTCTGCGAGTGTGCAATATGGCAACGAAAGAAACTCTTCGTCGAGTCAATGGGGTGGGGGCGGGGGGGAGGGGGGAGCATTATCGTCGTCGCAACGATGACGAACCAATGGCTTTTGGCGATTATCCAAAATGCAGCTTCGGCCGCTCACGGATTTGAAAAAAAAAAAGAATAATAATGTAACGTTGTAACGGAATCTCGTGCGCGGGTGTCACGGGTTTCCGTTTTATTCGTTTTACATTACGACGAGCAAGACGTCCACGTGTCGTTGAGTGAAAGAATATAAAGTAAAGATGAAAAGAGAAAAAAATAAATGAATAAACAACAAAAATTGCAAAGAACGAGTGACAGAGTGAGAGTAAGAGAGTATGTGGTATGTTTCATGTGTGTGTGTGGGTGTGTGTGTGTGTGTGTGTGTGTCTGGAAGAAAGAGAGAGGGAGAGAGAGAAAGAAAGAAAGGAACGAAAGATAGGAGAATGCTTGACAGATAAATTTGTCAGAAAATGAAAAATTCCATTCACTATTCAGTCTCGGTTTCCCGTTTCAATTTAAATCCAATCAATTGCTTGTACTTGTCGTGGATTTTAAATTAGAATTTCCAAGTTAAAAAATTTGTATATAAGCTACATATATATATAGGACTGGGCATATATAGTCTATATTTGATTTATATTTATATATAGACTTAATGTATATTCTGCATAAAGTCTACATATAATATATACAATATATATATATATAGACAAATATGCCTAGCCCTAAATATAGTTTATATACAGGTTATTCATAATGATTTTCACATGGATTGCAAAATCCGTTTTTTTTTATTTGTCAGGCCTGCCGATCGAATCCGCCTCCCCCCTCCAAACCCCGGTTATTACGTCCGGTTATTGTATCATAGATATCTAAAAAGAACGTTATCATCGATCACGCGAGACTGTAACATTGTGTGCGAATTATCGTAAGAATCCAACGAAAGATATTTTCTCGATTAGGTGGAAATGGGATGAGGGTGGGAAAAAAAACGTTATAACGTATGTTGTTCAAGGTTGTTGGAGTGCGCACAGCCGTGCAAAGATTAAAAAAAATTAAAACAAAAAAAAACCCTGATTTGGAATAAAACAACTGTAACATCAGAATTTCAACAAACATCGAGATTCGGCTGAATTTATGAAAAATCAAATATCGTTTATTATGCTCAAACATTTTTTTGTTTTTTTTTTTTCTTTTCTCAATTTTCCAATCAAGTATGATTGGTAACGATAAAGAAAAATATATATATTCCACATTATTATTATTTTTCACGTTTTTTTTTAATTTTTCACAAAAATCTGCATTCGAATATCAGTTTTGGCCGAGAGTTCAACTCCAACAATCTTCGACATACAAACACACGAACGAGATCCGGCCGTTAGTAGTTTAGGTGCACACTTGTCATTATAACATACACGATCGCGACACATTCACCCCATCGCTTCCAAGCAATGGGAAAAAATTATTTAAAAATGAAAAAAAAGTAAAAAAAAAAAAAAATCACACTCGGGCGAGAGTTTATTCACGAATTAAATTCGAACGTACGTACTCGATTGTGGATAACGTCGAAGAAAGCTTGAGAAGCTCTTCGTGCGGAAACCTCGGTGAGAGCTTTCGCCCCCCCGACCCCCCCCCCCCCTCCTCCAGGCACCCCAGGAGTTTGGGTGGAAGAGCCGCGAAATCAGTTCGAAACGGAAGGGTGGAACGGGGGTGGGGTCGGGGTTTCGTGCGCGAGTCAAGAAGAAACGAACAAGCCGCACGGGTCGGGAGAGGGGAGGGGGCATTGATTTTACTATTAGGCGCGCCGGGCTTCCGGTTCCACGCCGGAGCGATTTCAATTTGACTACACTTGCCCGAGGGAGAAGGCTGTGCTATCCGAAAAGGGGTTCTCGTTCTTTCTCTCTTTCTTACTCTCTTTCTCTCTCTCTTTCTCTCTCGCACGAACGATCGCACGGGGAGCGAATCGCCCTCTCTTTCGACCATCAACGACGCATTTGCAAAACGTACGGCGTCGGTGTATTACGACGATAAGAGGAATCAGAATTTTTTCATTACGACCCTCCCTGCTCGTCCGTCATCAAACGACCCTCCAATTTGTACGCTAGTGTGTGTGTGTGTGTGTGTGTGTGGGTGTGTGTCGAAACACGAAGCCTATATTTCATTCTACGGGCAATGGTGACAGCTGCCGGTCCCGGCAAATGGTTCGAGCAACGGGTGGCGAAAAAAAAAAAAAGAAAAATAGAAAACACGTAAACCTCGATATACGAGTTTTACCGCCGCTTTTCATCGCGTTTTCTTCCACCCTCGCGAGAGAATGAAAAAAAAAAAAAGATAAAAAGAACCCAGTAAACATCGTTTTCGTGAGAGATATTCACGCCCGGATGATCGATGTGTAATAAATCTTTTTTTAAACTTTTTTTTTTTTCATGAGACTGTCAGTTGTGTCGAATATTTGTATCTGTTAATTCGGGGATGATCGATCGGATGGGGGGGTGCAACAGGCTTGAGGTAAAAAGTTAAAAGCCGGATGAGTCGGTGAGTCGGGGTGAAGAGATGTAACGAGGGGTTCTTGGTTCGGTGGTGTGATGATGCAATTGGTTGATGTCATGATCGGTCGTGAGATGTTTCCGGATGACGAGGGAAAAAAGAAGGTATTTGTGATAGTGAGAAGAGAGAGAGAGAGAGAGTGAGTGAGTGAGTGAGTTAGAAAGAAAGAGAGTGAGTGAGAGAGAGAGAGCGAGGAACGAAGAGAGAATAAATAAATGATAATTCGACTATGAAATGAAAAAAAAAAAATAATAATAATAATGACAAAGGTTTATAAAAACGACCGAGTTCCACCGTAGAATTGAAACTTGTTCGATAATTGTGTGAGATTATGTAGAAACACGAAGATCGATTGTAAAAAAAGAAAAAAAAAACAAATAACCGATCGTGAATAACCAATTAATGAAAAACAAATAACGATGAGTGTACGTAGTCGACGTCCACAGCAATTGCTTCTCGTCACGATTGGCCGCGAACGATGCAATTGTCACGCGCAACTCGTTCCGCAAGCGAACAAAAAAAAACAACAACAACAGCCAATTCCAACGTTGAAATAACAAAAGAATATTACGAATATGCGGAATGAACGAGTAACAAAAATTGAACGAAATAATTAATTTAAAAAATGAAAAAAATAAATTTAAAAAATTAAACTTTTGGCGGAGAACATTGTTGAGAGCGATTGCTGTATAATGAAAATAATTATCGCCATCGAATGGCACGGTACAGAGCTCTCTCGATGATTCTCGTAGGTCTCGAGTGACACTGAAGTACGAGAGCACAAAAAATTTTTTAAAAATTGGTACAAAAAACGAAAACGAAAACAAAAATAACAATTAAATCGCGAATAACAATTGGAACGAAGACGAGTTATATTCGAATAATCGAGACGAGATGCAACACAAGTGGTCGAATTATAATTATTATTATTAAACATTGATTGCGTACATTCGAAATAATTCGTGACTCGTTGAACTTGCCTAACGATTGAAAAAAAGAAATAAAAACACGTCGACGCGATAAATATATATATATAATTGATATATTCGTGATATCAATTGCGCGTGCGCGAAAACGACGTGGAAAATATGAAAATCGGTAGGAACGTTGCAACGACGAAAAAGTGGATCGAGGGATGTGGCAGTGTGATCCTATATTGCCACATTGCTCCACGTAAAACGAACAAAAATGAAAAAAAATTATAAAATTATTAGAAAAAAAAACGAAAAGAAAAGAAGATATGAATAAAATAGTTGTTATATCCGTTGCTTCTTTTGCGCGAGTCCGATAACGTTGCCGCACAATTGCAAACATTATAATCCGAAATATATATATATACACACACACGATGTCGCCCGCGTGTCGCGACATTGTACCCGGATAAAAACGAGATGTCGAAAGATAAAGAATTAGATTAAAAAAACAAATATGTATAAAATAAAACAAACAAAATGATATATATGTATATACGAAAGAATATAATGCGTGCGTGATTTACGTTTCGCACGCGACGTGAAAGAAAGCGTTTATTTTTTGTTTTTTTTTTGTTTCGTATTACGTTCGGATATTGAACAAGTTTCAGCTCTGGAAATGTAAACGCGGAGGGACTCGTGTCGAGGACGTTTAAACAAAACCAAAAAAAAAAAAAGGAATTCGGAAGTTGTGTTAGCTTGTTTTTTTAAATTTTTATTTTATTCTCTCGTCTCTAACTATTTGGATCGAACGTTCCTCGTTGATTATTCTTGTGTTTTTTTGTTGTTGTTTTTCAATTATAATTTCCTTTTCGTCGAATCGAAGCAGGTGGCGCTCTAACGGAGGACCGAGGAAACAAAGTTTTGTTTGTTTTTTTTTTTTTTGCGCGCTTTCCTCGCGTTGGGGTTGAATAAATAAAATAATTGCACGGTGCGAGATGTGGGTTCGGTCGCGCAAAAATAGCTGCGAGACGCACACAGGTGCGACACATGCAGCACAGATGCAGATGCAACAGCAGCAGCAGCAGCAGCAGCATTAGCAGCGAGCAAACTATACGAAACGATATTAGAATTACCTACGATTCATGTGATTGTCTGTAAATAAATTAGTACATAAATGACATAACGTTAATTATTATATGCCGTACGTGTTAAATTTAACGAAGAAGAAAACAAAAAAACGAGAATCTAAAAAAACCATGAAGAAACGGAGAAAGAACGATTTTGAAAAAAATTTAAAAAGAAGATAGAAGAAGAAGGGGAAAAGAAACAAAAATCCAAGAATTACCATGTAATTCATCCGAATCCGTAATGGCGACGAGCGATGGATGCGAAGCGATTGAAAAACAATGAAAATGTGACACCGACGACGAAAAATAATTGTAACGATGAAAAATAATTATAATCGAAGGAATGATATTTGGATGAAAAAAAAAAAAAAATTACCGCATTGGATGTGATTGTCTGGCCGCCTGTGCTAACCGGTTCGTAACAATACGCTTTTGGTCCCCCCCGCCCCACCCTTTTCCCCAGCCCGTGAAAAGTCGAGTGGGGATGATAATGGAAAACGATCGAGTTACGAAAACGCACAACCTAAAAATTTGTTATTTAAGAATTAAGACGAAACAAATGTGAATTATTCATCGGTGTGTTAATTTTTTCTCGATTGTATTTACTATATATATATATATATATATATATATATATATATATATATATATATATATTCAACCACAAAACAATGATGAAAATGTGTGAATTTAATTTTAATAATTTATTCGACGAAAAATTGTTGATTGTGATTATCTCGAAAAATGCATTGTTCCCTCGAATTGTTTTTTTTTTGTCATCCGTGTAATCAAAATATTGCTCAAGTGGAAAACGATGATCACTGTGCACGTGAACGGATAGTCCAGAAAAAAAATGAAAAAGAAAAACGAAATTTGAGAAAAGAAACAAAATTTAAAAAGATTGAATTAAGAAAATAAAGAAATAGGGGATGAAGACGCCGCGGGCGCGTACGAGGGTAGCACGGGCAGGCCACACGCGATAGATGTAACGCTAATTAACACCCTAGGGTAAGACAACAAAACAACAACAACCAAAAAAACAAAAACGAAAAGAAAATTAATTAGAATTAAAATTCAATAACACAGAGATGAAAGAAAAAAAAGGAATAAAAAAATAAAATGAAATGAAAATCACGGCGAAAAATGCGAATATTTTCCGATAATTACTAACCAACATTATGGGGAAGGGTGGGGGAGATGATTAAAAAAGGTTGCATCGATGCGGGGGGGGGGGGCTGAGTCGTGACGAAAGGGTGGCAGGGTGTGAACGGCGAGTACTACGGAAACGGAGATAACAAAGCGATTCGTTGGACTGACGACGTCGACATGGTCGTTGGTCGAATGACGCGACTTTTGTGTGTAAAAAGGGGCGACAGGGACTTTGCTCCATATATTTTTTTTCGCACAACTCGCCAAGTCTCGCCGGACCCAAAATATTCGAACGCGCATGCGCGACAATTGCCATCGGTTTTCGAACCGGGAATCGATTTTTCATCGAAACTTCGAAAAAATCTTTGGATGTCCGGGACGCGCGAGACGGGACGAGTCAACGTGTCCTCGTCGCTCCTTTAACAACAAAAACAAATCTAAAAATAAAATGAAAAGAAGAAAAAAAAACAAACAAATATATAATAATAATAATATATTGATAATATTAATAATGATAAATAATAATAATAATAAAAAAATACAAAACATTTGTCTAGAGATAATTGGTAGTGAGCATTGAATTTTTGTACCAATGTCTATTGTAGTACTTAAGTACGACGCCTTAAGTGTGTTTATTTATTCATTTTATTTTATTCACTTGAACAAATAATTTTATTTTATTTTTCAATTTCTCTTATTTATTTATTCTGTTAATTTTTTTTCTGTAAAGTTTGAAGTAGACTCGGTTGATTTTATTTTTCTGTACTTTATATTTGTGTTTTGTTTTGTTTATTTTTCTTTTTTTTTGTTTTTTACATTCCTATTGCGATTTAATTCGATTGAGAATTGAAGATAAAAGAAAAAATCTTTAAAAAAATTGAAAAGTCACGTGCTTGCGCTCAAGGGTCGTCGCGCGACCGACAAGATTATAGATGAACCGTGTGTGTGTGTGTGTGTGTGTGTGTGTGTGTGTGTGTGGGTGTGTGGGTATGTGGGTGTGAGAGTAAGCGTGTGTGAGAGAGAAAGAGAAACCGAGAGATCGATAATATTCGTTTGGTATGATCGTGAATGCAAAATGTGACGTCACAATTTTTCGAAAATCATGCGATAGAAAACAAACGGAAAGAAGGAAAAAAGACGAAAGAAAAAACAAGGTTTTAAAAAAAAAATCATCATATCGTCGTGCGCGACTCTCGGCACGGCAGAAGCTTGTCGCGTCCAAAGCAACGATCGCGACATTAATTGTAAAAAAAAAGAAGGAAAAAAAAACACGAACACAAAAATAAAATGAACATTCGAAGCGGAAAAGAATGAAAAAAAAGAACGAAAAACAACTCTCCATCTGCGTCTACGTGTGAACAAATAAGAATTTTGAAAAAAAAAATAAAAATAAAATATTGTGTGTCGATGTGGAGGCGTGCTCGCTCAATGAATCGCGAGAACGTGTCGATCGAGTGTCGATCGCGTTGATCGAGTTACAGACTGAGTGATAGGAATTAAAAAAAAAAACAAATTAATAAAATGTGAAAAAGAAAAAAACCCAAAGAATTGTGAAACGGGAGCTCCGACAGTGGAAACGAATGATCGAATCGACGATGTTTGTCCAATCCCGAAGGGGAAACAAAAAGAAAACGAAAAAAAAAACAACAGCAACAAGTACGTAAAATAAAAAAAAATAAAAATAAAAATAAAAAATAAAAATCACGAGCGATGAATCGCGTTCGCGTCGTCCACGGATAATAATCGTTACGTTTACATAGCGATTGGTCTAATTAATCGTTAAACCGAAACTCGTCCACTGATTCGAACGTTCGACGATCGTTAAATTATTATTATCTCATTATTATCGAAATTTTTTCATTGACTCTACGACAATTATATTCCACCGAATTACAACAACGTGCGATGATTCTCACGAAAACAAAAAAAAGTTGAACAAGATGAAAAAAGAAAGAAAGAAAAAAAAATTACGCGAGAGAATCCACTCGGACGAATTTTCTTCCCCGATTTCGGGCAATGTGTATTATATTATTATCATTGATAGAAATATAGATAAATAGATGAAAAAAAATAATAATAAATGAAAAAATGAAAAAATTGTCGAGCGAGCGAATAAGGGGACATCGCGAGAAACTTAAAACCTCGAAGCTTGCCTCGTCTCGCGGATTCGCAAAATCGAATGATAATTCGAACGAATTATTCAATCGATCATCCAACCACCCGAAACCGATAAATTAACCATCGAATCCGCGAGATGATGCCTAGGACAGGTGTGATGTGTGAGAAAAATGTATAATCGTGAGTGTGAGAATCGTGTGAATGTTTTACCGAGTGATTTGCAAAAAAAAAGAAAAAAAAACAATTCAAACCAAAAAAAAAAAAACAAAACGAAAACCCAAAAGATTGATAAATCGTAACGAAGAATGTAATCCACGTGTATTCGTTGTGAATGAATGAATGCTCGAGACACGACTTGAAGATAACGAAAAAAACAAAAAACCAGAAAAAAAAGGGAGAAAGAAAAAAAAATTAATAACAACATGTTACCGATCATGCATTCGCAATTTTAAGACACTTCGTTACCAGCATTTCGTATGCATTAGTTCAACCTTGGTTCTGAATACAGACAGAAGTAAAAAAAAAAAACAAACCCCCCGGATAACTTGTCGGAAAAACAATTTTGAAAAAATGAACACTAAAAAATAAAAAAATACAGAAAAAAAATCGACGAGACGTGTTTTCCGGTTTGGCTCGACTTCGAGGACTCTTGATGCGACAGTTCACAAATTCTCAACGACGCCAATATTCGTGGAGTTGTCGTCATTGTTTTTTTTCTTGAAATACATTTTTTTATCTTTTATATTATCTTTTTTGTTTTTGTTTTTTTTTTTTTTTCAAAAGCCATTTCGATGTTGAAACGAAGGCGTAACGAAGGCACACAATGGGTTCACGGGGTCGACGGAAGTCGAGCCGAATTAGCACGTGAACACGAAATCGTCGTTGAACGTAATCATTGCGTTCACAAAGTCGAAGAAAAAACAAGATAAAAAACGTTTCGTTGTGAACTATTGTGAAAAAAAATAAAAAACGGGACGAAGAACAAAAATTCCCGTTCTATGTGTGTAAGAACCATAAAGCTTAATGAAGAACATTATACTATGAAACTTACGGGATACTAAATAAAAGTAAGGGAAACCGTTGAAGATTATCAGTTATTATCGAATTTATCCCGTCCTTCTTGTCGATGCGCAATCATCTTATCGTTTGCACTTTTTTTCAGGGCCTCTTGTCAATTAGCCAACCAATTAGTGTCGAAATTCATCTCGATCAATGTTCGGGACGACGAGAATTCGGAACACCAGCAATACGTCAAAGCGAAATGAAAAGAAGTCCTTTTTTAGTTTCAGTTTATTTTAAATTTTCGTTGAGCATATTCAAAATTACATTTTGGCCATTGTAGAAATTTGTACTTGCAGAGAAAGGTCCGAAATATGGCCGACATTTCTTAAAAATCATTTTGTTGATTGGCATTATTTTTTTTATTATTACAATTCAAAGTCGATGGGTCGAATTTTTATGAATAAATCCAAAACTATTACGGGACGAATGATTCTTCATTTATTGACGTAACTGAAAAAAAAAGAAAAACGAAAAGAAAAAAAAAGAAAGCATACACGTAACACAGTTGTACGAACGAAGAACATTAGTTGTGCAATTGAATTTTTTTTTTTTTTAACATCGACGCCTGAAAAAATTCATCATTTCGACTTTTTGTTCATGTCACGTGTCTTCATGCAGCTCTCGATGATCTTTCGGAAGGACAGAAGATAGCAGGCGGAAACGAGTCGCATGGGACCCATTAAAATCGACTGTAGAATCAGATCGAACAGGGACACGACGGGTGACATTCCCACGCACAATATGCTCATGATAAACCCTTCGAAACCGAGAGTCGAAAAGAATTTGCCACTCTGTAAAATAAAAAATAAAATAAAAATGTTAATTAAAAAAAAAAAAAATTCCAAAATTTTCATATTGATGGTTCGTGAATGTCGGTTGGTAATTAGCGTTTATTATTTCCTGTTGATCGTCAAAGTTACCAAAGCATCGTTGATCAACGTTGCAGCGACGATTTCCGGATTCACCAAACCGCTCGTTGCCGATATGAGTTTTGTTTCCAGAGGTTTGGTCAATTCTTCATTGGCAAATCCGGGTGTGTCGGTATCCGGGGGCAGACCCAAGGTCACGGTAATGTCGTAAGGGCTCAGTTCCATCGAGATGCTTTCGGCAAGACCGCGAAGACCGAATTTCGTGCAGCAATAAGCCGAGTATCCAAATATGCCTGATAACAATTTAAAAAAAATCAAAATAAGATTTCAAAACGTTGAATTTTCATAATTTCAAAAGGATAAAAATTCAATCGATCGAGAAACCTAGAAGAGCAGCTTGAGAAGACGTCAGAACGATTATTCCATCCCTGGAACTTTTCATTTTCGGCACAACGGCTTTGATGCAATTGTAAGTGCCGATAAGATTGAGATTGACCATGAGATTCAGATCCGCGGGTCTCGTGTCCTCGATCTTTCCGCATATTGCCGTACCCGCGCAATTAACCAACATGTAAACGTTTCCCATTGTTCTTTCCAATTCCGCAAATGCTTTTTCCACATTTTCGTAACTGTCGCCCACGTCCAACGACAAAAATTCCACTCTCTGAGTTTCCTTGTTCGTGCAACATTCGAAAATTTCGTTTCTCGCGGCTTTCAATTTTTTCACATCGCGAGCTATTATCGTCACGTGAGCTCCCATTCTCGCTGCTATCATTGCAACGCTTTTTCCAATACCGCTCGAACCTCCGGTTATCTGATGGAATTAAATTGCGATTTTAATTGATTTGTCGAATCATAGAGATTTATTATCAATTTTTTTTTCAATAGTCGATTAAATCGTCTTACCACAACGTGTTTGTTTTTGATCGTTTTTTTCGGTCGACTGGAAAAAAACATACTTCTCGCTATGAGAGCGCAAACCAGAAGGACGAATCCCACAAGAAAGACGCCTAGCCAGACGCCCATTTTTATTTGTATTTAATACGCCTGGAATAAAAAACATAATATATTTAAAAACATGATATATAGTATGTAAAAAAATTAATAAAAATATATCTCGATATGTCGAGGAAAAATTGACGAAGTAACATTCCGAAACTAGAAGACAGAATTATTTTTTATGACCCGCGGGAATTCTAGGACCGTCAGTTTTGCTCCGGTCGATAATGTCGGAAACTGTAAGTATTTAAAGTACCCATTTGACTACTCGGTGAATACCGCCTCCCGGCAAATACTACACCGTAATTATTAAATAATTCATAATCGTCTGTCGGTAATACAGAAAACATAAAAAAATTATGCGATGAACTATGATCGGTATTAAGACACCATTTTTTTTTCTCTCGTAGTTCATGAAACATTTCTCGACAAATGTCCAATTACGATTTGGCTATAATACCGTGGAACGTCCGGCAACCTCGAAACAATGAAAATATCATAAATTACAGTTTTCGTGACCGACGGAGCCCCGAAAAGCCCGTAAGAGGGGGTTGCCCGACTCCGACGTAAAACATCGTAAAACCAATTCCGCGAGTGTTTTTCACTCGCTCCGCCGGTAATCGCCAATCGCTATTTCATCTCTATATCGCACTGACACCGGTTCCACACGGCCTCGAGAAAGCACGTACTTCCGAAAGCCGGCATTGTTGGCTTACGAACGAACGTAGTAACTCCGAATTAGTCTTACTAAACGAATGACGGGGACAGTATTGAAAAAAAATTAATAAACCAACGTCACTTCGTGATGAACGTGACAATGCATTTGTTACTCCCAATTAAATCCTATTTAGTTACGTGAATATAGCGAAGTGTGAGGTAAGTGCAGACAATTCATCACTTACCAAAAAATACGAGTGACAAATGCAGACAATGGGCGAGTTTATCGAACGAAATAAAACCTAACCGCACGTCATGACACAAAAATGTACCTTTACAACTTCACTCAGTACTACAAACAACTATTATTCTAAAAACTTATTCAATATATATATTAATATATATATATATATATTTTCTTTAAATATTGTAGGTTAAGAATTATTATTTTGATAACGTGTTAATCCGAAATTCTATTGTTGACGTTCTATATAATACTGTCGAATGTTTCCACGAAACAGCGGTGGCAGCAGAGTCGTCAGGCAGCAGGTGTGCGTGACACGTAGCCCCATCTCTGTTCGATCCCGCCAACCCGAACGAACCACTTCCATGATAACCACAAAACAAAGATATCCAAAAAAATCCAACATTTTCTCATCTGCAACAATCGAGAATGATTAGTTTTGTTTTACCTAAATTTCACATATCCATTCAACGTTGTCACATAAATTGTTCAGAGGATTTTTCAGTTATATCACGATGACACGAATCAATGGGGCCCTGAACGGTAGCGCCACTTTGACCACACGCCGAACTACTCCGACATCTCACCGGGTAACATTGCACATGTTACCGACCAACCAACCCCCCAACATAACCAAAAATCAATTCCTCGACTATCAACCCTTTCAACATAGTCACAAACGGATTCGGACTCGTTGAAAATCGTGCTTCGCGCGACCGGAGAGATATCTTGCACGAAGTCTGCAGATATCCCGATTACCTACCACGACGCGATCGATCGTTACCAACACCACATTTCATCACCGTCGATTCGCCACCCCCTAACCTCACAGTAGCAAAGGCGTCACCACCGTCGGACCCCCAGCAAATACAAGATATCGTGCAAATGTCCGATTCTCTTCATATCGCAAGTCAAACCCTCCGGATGAGCGGCAGAACGGCCATGAGAGGGGGAGGGGAGCATCGAAGCTCGTGAAATTCTCACGATCTGCATCAAAGACCAGCTTCATTCTCGAGCTTCATCGATCGACCCTTAGCCATTGCGCCTATAACTGTTTGTGGAGACATCGCAAAGATATATAACTCCACATCAATGATTCAATGCCACAGAACTCACTTACCCACTGTGCAGATTACGTTGCAGTTAATACTCGACGTTGATTCATTAATATCTCGAAGCTTCGACGATGCGCAGCAGCCGATAAAATGCGAGATGATGTGACCGACCATGTGTGTGTGTGTAAAAGCGTCACGATTAGAGCCTCACATCCGGAAGTGAGTGTCAGATGGATGGATGATGATGAGCAGAGGGGGCATAGGGAGAGGGTGAACGAGAGGGAGGTTTAATCTTATCGAGGACCAATTAGTATCGAGATATGGTCGTTGTACTCGTAACGGGAGTAGGTTGTACGTGCATTAACCTCGTCAGCGCATCCAGCCACCGGAATCACCGTTCGAGAGAGTACACATCTCCCCCCCCCTTCACCGCCCTGCTCTTTTCCCCACTCGCCCAACCTCCGAGGTTCCGCGTACCTCGGTCACCGCGAGCGCGGGGTGCCAACCCCCCCGCCCGCCGGTGCGTTAGCCTTCGTGCAAAAGGTCACGTCCCAACCCGCGTCGATCGTTCACCTCGCGTCCTCCAGGACTCATGCTCCTGCTACCGTTCCCAGCCAGGTTAAAGCCGAAGGTTCAAACATCCCCCAAACTATTCTCCCGATTATCACATCCGCCATTGAAAATATAGAAGAATGATAATTTTGGAAAATTTTTTATTTAAAAAAAATTATATTTATTATCTGGCCTGGCTTCGAAGTTTGTGGATGATTAGAAATGTATGGATAACAAAGAGAAAAAAACGTTTAATTGTATTAACGCGTGTCTCATTGACTCAGATGAAAATTGATTAGATCCAGAAAATGCCAATTCTTCTCTGTTATTCATTATTATCAATTTTTTTTTCGATGATGGCTTCGTCAAAAAAGACCATTTGAGAGATAAGAAAGCACAAACCAGTTTTAATAATAATAATAATAATAATAATAATAACAATAATATTTAAAAAATGATAAATAAATATTGTTCTCGTGTATATGGAAACTTCGTGGCTCATCAACCTCGCTGTCTCAAAATAATCCAATTGCCATTTGGCTAATCTTCCACAGAATCCGCCATATTATCACGATAACTCCAGTAACTCACAGCCCTGAAAACCTCACGACCGTAAATATCGGCCGCGTTTGATAATCCGTAGGATTGTTGCAGTCCGACGATGTGTCCACATTGGCAAAGTTTGTTAGCCGATGTTTCTGTTTCTACTTGGGCGATGATCATCGCGCGGTGCACGAACGGGCAATCGGATGGGGTTCGGCGATCGAGCGCGAGGAATTAAATTTTTCGTGAAAATTACGAAATGCGAGGGATGTTAGAAGGGGGGGGGGGTGGCATGGTTGAATTCGCGATACTGGATGGAAGTGGCGTAACGCAGTGTGAGAGGAGATGTTGGAGAGGGAGTGTCCCCGCACGTTCACCCTAGCCTAGCCAGGTGGCACTCGCGGGTTGCATAGGGATAGGAAACCAGAGTCCGTACGTATGCTGTACAACCTACCCCGCACGAATCCCCGGCTACGACCCTGGTGTGCAACGCCGGTGGTGTCTCTCCCGGGCTCCAGCGGGGGTTAACGCCCTCGGCTGACCCAGACTCGGAATCGATCTTCATTCGTTGCACGGTTCCGCGTCGTCACTGTGACTTACCTCAGGTCCTCTCGCACTCTTCTTCTCCACATCTGCCTCCGACTCTTACTATCTCGCTTTCCAAGTCACTCCCCCTCATTTTATTTCCGTAAAACTGACCCCAAGCTTCGATCGTAGCCGCCTAAGTCTTATCGCGACACTCGCAGCATCACCAGTTGAACCTCCACCTGCCATGTCCTTAAGACATTCCCTTTCCCAGCTCGACAACTTCCCGACCCTTCGAAAAGTAAACCCCCGCGGGGGTTATGACCCCCAAAAGTCTTTGCCAAATTTAATCGTGATCCAAAGTTACTGCGAATAATAAAAAAACCATCCACGACAATTCATCATCGACCCTGTGAAGACCTGTAAGACTTTATTGTGCCTCGATTTTACGGGCAACCGTAGTTTTTCCCATTCTTTCTTTTTTCACATTCCCCTTTGCCAGATTTTCATATCTCACACGAGAACAACCGGGTGAAACTTTGGGAAAGTCGTCCGGGTGACAATCCCCCGAATGGGGGGCAGTTGGCGATCGTTGGACCATCATTTTTGCAGGCCTAACACGAAAACAGGATCACTCGGAGACTCTCAGGTTCGAGAAACAGAAGTCGTAACTACGGCGAGGCTCGAGCGATCGTTTATATAAGACCATCCATATTCGCAGGGGTTCGCTTATGTATTTTTTTTTCTGCTTTTCTATTCCTTCCCGTCGTTATGGCACAATCGGGAGCACGGCTTCCCTCCCCCCCGTTTTTTCCTGTCCCTGAACGAAGGGTGAACACGCTGTGGGGCTCGTTATTACACGTCACTGTATCGAGTGGGTATCCGTGGCGTGTTGCTCGTATGCGAAAGAGATCCTACGGTCAAGCAATATTTTTCTTTTTTTCATCCCCTTGCGCCGGTCAGCTGACCCGTAAGCCGACGATGAAGCAGCAGCATCCCGAAGTCTCTTCGGATGCTTCGGAGAAGAGAGGGAAACTCAGGGAGAGAGAGGTGGTGTATAAATATATATATATAAATATAGGTATATATGTATATATGAGGGTGCGATTCGTTTGGATGCATGTTTCATCCACACTTATTTATCCTTCGGTGTGTCACTAGCATCGCCTGGTTTTCCCGCAGGGGATATTTCCTCCCTGCTTCGGGTCGAGGGGGAGAGGAGGGGGCACTTTGGCGCCTGTGAAACTCACGCTGGGGCTTGGAATTATTAACGGCCTGGTAATATTGCAACGTAAGAAGGGTGGGCCCGAGCGTATGTTACTCGACGCTTCGCTAAAGACCGGCTCGTTCACTCCGTCACTCTTTATTTCACGGACTTGCGTAATAGCCGTTCGAGGGACTCCATTTTTTTTTGTTTTTTTTTTTCGTCCGTTTCGATCTCGCGTTACATATCTGGCGAAACACCCCGAAACGATCTTATTTCCACGTCGGGATGTGGAATCTGCTCGTTAACTTTTGTCGGTAACGATTATGTTGCATATTCGTGTGTAGGATAAAGATAATTTAAATGGCTGATGTGATAAGGAAATTAAGATTAATAACTATTTCCAGTTGTTTGAATAATTCAATTGTGAGTGATAGAGAGATAGAAAATGCTTGATATTTAAATTCTATTATTCATATTTATATTAGGTTATTTATCTGAATATATGTTATATGATATGTTAATGAATATAATATTATTTTTTTGTGTATGCATGCATGTGATACAATATATATAATGGTAATGACAATATCGAATTTATAATACAATACAATAATATTATAATAATGTAGTATGATAGACATTATACAAAATATATATTAATATATCATTGTATCATGTAATTTACGGATATCACATATTATAATCAATTATAAAATAATAATTAATCCAAAACATTCGTTCTCATTCCAGAAATACAAAAAAAAAAAAAATGCTACATTATGATTAATCATAATTATTCGTTTAAAAAAGTATTCCGAATGAATTTTCATCGAACGAATGATCATCCCTGATTGCAACAAGTGACTCGTTGCATACGAAAATGATAATAAGCATATTACGTCCAGATATATCGCATGAAATGCGTCATTCGTTGTTTTCGACAAGGAATGAGAGAGAAAAAACAACAACCAGACATATCGTCCGGTCGAAGATAAGTGCAACGAGGACTCTTCAACGAGTGACTGTGGTGGAGCATCTCGTGCGCGCACCCCAGTGGCCCCGCATTGTCGGGGTTGATTTTGCTGCCGTGTGTTGTTCTAGCGATAAGCCAACGGAAATGGAAATAATAATACTTCGTGGAAAATGAAGTCGCGGGGCGAGCGTGGGTGAGCTGAACAACCGCGTGTGCCACACGGTACGTACCACGAGGAAAAACTACCCCCCGCGGTGCGAGAGTCGAGCAGTTACAACACGGCCGGGCCGGAGGGTACGAAGAGTCTTCTCGGAAACGAGGACATTGCCCGCCCCTCTTTTTTCCCCTGCGACCCTCCGGTGCGACGCCTCGCGTCGTCGAGATACGTCGTTGCCCTTCTGGAACAATCGCCCAGTCGATGCGGCAAACCGCATGAGTGTGGAGTTCGGTGCACCGGCGGAATATACCGAGAAAGCTTTCGCCCCCCGGTATAGTTTCTCGCTCGGCCGCCTCGTCGGCGTTTCACACAACCGGGGGACACGGCGAGGGACATCTCACTCGCTATATATTTACACCAGAGTGGTCCTTACCCAGCGTCATTCATGAATTAAAATTGCGTAACCCCCTACATACGTTTAGAATAATATTTGAAAAATGTTCACGAAGTCCTCACACCCCATCTCAATATTTACCCATGCCTGTGGAATTTTAATTCTTTCGAAATTACATACAATGAAATATGTTCATCAAGTTTATTTTTCATAGCTAAAATGTCGACGTAAGAAAATTTTTCTCAATATGCTTTATTCATCAGAAAGTTGCATACTTTACTTTAAAAAATTTGCTAATCCCAGAGAACAAAATGGCGGAACTCGTATGGCCGCCATTTTGTTTCCGGGGGATTAGCGATTTTTTTGAGTAAAGTGCGCATGTTGCTCGTGAAGAAATCATATTGAGCAAATTTTTCTTATGTTCATATTTTAGCTATGAGAAAATAAGATCGATTGACATTTCATGGTATATAATTTTCAAATTATTATAATTTCACAGGCATAGGTAAGTATCGAGATAGGATGGGGAGACTTCGCGAATATTTGTTTTTTTATTATTTGAAACCTATGTCGAGGGTTACGGAGAGTAAATGAAAAAATGACCCTTTCCAAGGACCACTCTGATGTACATGCGTGTACTCGTACGTGCCGTACGCTTGTCCCACCGTGTATGCACACACACGCGCGCAGCGGGGCTGCACTACCCCGTCAGCCGCAATTTTCCGCGCATAATAACCCCCCCGATCGATAAGCCATTTACCCGAGCAACGATAGCCAACCGAAGATGCAGAGAGAACTGGCGCAAACTTTCCAGCCTCAACCATAAACAAAATTCTTCTAACTCACCCTTTTTTCGGTTTCAATGATTCTCGAAACCATTTCAAATTTATTTTTTTTCCATTCAACGATTCTTCGATTTTCGTTTTGTTTTTTGTCTTTTCTTATGATAATGATGCAAGCAATGTCTGTTTTGATTCATTTTCGTGTTATTTAGATTTTTTTTTACTTCTAACTTTTTCGATTCTTTAACTTTTTTTTTGTTGTTGAAGAGTTTTTGAGATTAAAAATCTTTCGACAACCTTCGACTTAATCACACAATTCGAAAGAAATCCATCTCCGAATAACAAGGCATCATCCATCAAAAACCAACATTCCAATCCCATCGTAAACAGTCTCGATTTATTACCAAACTGTGCCAACTTCATTCTCAACGTTCAACAATAACGATAAAACAGTTTCGCAACATATCCGAAAATAAATTACCATCGCGGGTTAACCACGATCGTAAATAAAATAATAATGGAAATCCAATGAACGTATACTAAAATAGCGTGATATCCGCAAATTATCCAACTTCTTCTCATCCCCCGTCGAAAATTCGAATGCCTCGGTAATCGTGGTTACACCGGCACATCCCGCCCTCGCGCGTTCGTAACTTCCCTTTGTTTTACGCGATGACTCGCCGAACCTGTAGCGAGTGTTACACAATTGCGCTATTCCCGTTGCGCGAAGGATCGAAACTATATATATATTCATATGGGGGTCCTGAAAAAAAAAGAAAAATTTCTCCAAATCTCGCGTTACTCGTTCACTTCGAAGTACCTTGCATCCCCAGGATCCTGCGGAAATATAAGCCCGATCGGACCATTTTAAGGGTGCCCCGGATTTTTCAAAAGTTTCAATAACGTGGGGCAAATTTTTTTTCCATCCAATGAACATTAATCGTGCGTGATCAAAATGACCTTTCACAAGATGAATAACAAATAATTTCGTTGCATCAGGATCACCCGGAGTGACGAAAATTAAATGATAATATAAGAAAATAAAATTAAACAACATTTTCCACACAGACGAATACTAATAAATTTCAATCATTTTGAGGATGATCATTTTTTTTTCTAATCAAATGAGATAGAAAAAAACTTCAAAGTAAATAAAGACCTCGATAAAATCCCAAATTTTTTGTTTTTCTTAACCACCCTAATCCATATAAATACCTAAGGCCCACCACAAAGAGCTTCGTGAATCTTATTTGCGTGATAAACGTGAAAAGAAAGTCAAATTAAACGCGCTCGTAGCATCCGGCCTCGTGGATCAACCGGCGAAAATGTTCGAAAGCCCCTTTCGCAATCGCGCGAGAGCGAGGGAGAAAGAGACAGAGCCCAAGAGTTACACCCGACAAAACACGAAGAAGACGAAGATGAAGAAGGAGAGACAGCGCGCCAGCGAGAAGCGACGAATGGAAGGTGGTTTCCGGTCGCCCGCTCATGGCGGCGCGGTGGTACTCCACCCTCCACCCTCCACCCTCGCCCCCACCCCCCCCTCCCCCGCACGACCCCGGAGAGACCGTTCGACAGGGAAGCGTACGCATGCGCGGCATCCTCGCCCGTGACTGCACCGCAGGGCGGTTCAATGTTACCGGAGGCCACTGACCCGGGTACACCGGGATGTGGCAGCCACCCCCTCGATGCACCGTCGTGGCTACACCCCTGCCTGCCGATTATGCAGCGGTGCAGCGCCCCCGCCTCGGCCAACGTTGGTACACGGAACCCGGCTGCTGCAACCCTCTCCCACATCTCCATCCCCTTGCCTTCGTTATATTTCACGACTCTCGCGCATCCCCCCGTCCATCCCTCCCTGCCGTCCCTCGGTTCTACCCCCGGTCGGCTCACGCTAGCGCGTGCATAACGCGGCGAACGTGAAAGAGTGGGGGAGGAAGAGAGAGAGAGAGAGAGAAGCGAAGCGGCAACCACCCCCAACCCCCGTCGTCGTCACCGGTGCAGCTATATCGGACCGCAGTATCAGCGCAGAACCGGCCAACGCGCCCGGGAACCCGCGCATCCATTCCCCGGCTCTTATAAATTACCTGGACCACTCTCGTGGTAGTGGAACACGTTGCAGCCATCCTATGCTGCTGGTGGTGATGCTGATGCCCGTGCTGTTACTGATGCTGCGTTTGACGATCTTTCGATAACTCCTGACACTATGTTTCCCGGTTCGACGTCTGATGTTCGAACTGTAACGAAGCATCTGTATATATGTGTGTATATGTGTGTTGTTATATATGTGTGTGTGTTATTGATGTTGCCCGCGGCTATGCCCGCGTGGATTTGAGAATTTAGATTTAGGAGAAAATAACAAAACATTATTGGTTAATTATCCGAAGACTACTGTGTAATAATTTTGATAATAATCATAATTTTATTTGAATTATGTGATTTGAAAAAAAAAAAGCGAAACGTAGTTGGTTCATTATCCGAAAAGTAATGAATATGATTTGAATGATATTCAACATTTTATTTTGGATTATATATAGTCGAGAATCATTAAACATCATTTTGAAAATACATTATCGGAGCAAGGTACGTTTTGAATTTTCAATTTGATTTTGATTATTTCGATTATTTGCAATTCAATTTTGTTTCGAAGGTTAAAAAAAAGAATAAAACAATATTAACTTGTTTTCCATGATAGAACATTGTGTTCCATAGATATGTGTATATCTAGACATATTTCTAGAACGGTCTACCGAGTCCACTATTATTTTCAGATTGCGACGTAAAGTCGAGCGAGAAAGTGGCCGCACCCTTTGGGAATAAACGGCGTATAGTCTCTGACTGACTACTGCTTTTCGTATCGCTCCTCTGACGTTCCTTATCATTTATACGGTGCTTCAAACTTCATTACTGCCGTTTCTCAATTCATTGAAAACCATATTGTGCGACGTTGTAATTTTTAAAAATGTTTACTTTTATTATTATTATTATTATTATTATTTTGTTAAATTAAATAAAAGTATTTCGCTGCAACGAATTCTCTCCATTACCGTCTTTGACGGAATTGTCGTGATTCACGATGTCGAAGAGTGTGTAACAACAAAGAGTTATTGGGTCTCGTTAAGGCACTTCGTTTAAATAATTGGACGGGCTCTCGTTTCGCTCAATGGATATTGATATTTCGCCGTTAAAAAAGAGTAACGACGAACGAGAGAAAGAGAGTCTCGTGAGAGAGAGAGACAGAGAGAGAGAGAGAGAGAGAGAGAGGGGGAAGCAGAGTTGAACTGGTCTATCCGGCTGACTGATTTATAAAAGCTCTGTGCAATCGGTATATTTCCAACTCGAGTTGTCCCGGTTAACCCGGAAAATCCGAGTAAAACAGCGTGGAGTTTGATTCCGGTCGTTGGCCTTTATACGGAAAAACTGGATTTCAACGTTTCCCAGAAACGAAAAAAAAAAATCTGTATCCCGGCTAAATTTATATCATCGTCGGAATATCATCGTAAATAAAAATGGAATTTCAATTAGCGTTATTCTGGAAAATCGCATCGATAATCCGTATCCGATCCGAGACTCAATTGCGATCAAGCTTGAAATTTTCATGCGACACGCTTAAATATATCATTGACATTTTTTCGACCCTCTCCAATATGTAATAATGAATTTTGGGGAAATTTTTAGAACCTTAATCGTATCACGTCTGTCGATGTAATTTTGCAGAATGGCGTTGATTAAATTTTGATTTTTAATTATCACGATTCGACGAATTGTATAAATATAACCGCAATATTAATGTTATATATATTCACTGGGCAAACATGTGTATTGATTATTTTCCCTATGCGGTGATTATCCATATGGACAGACGACCTTTGAAACATTCATCTCGAATAAGTTTAAATAAAATTTTGTTGAGCACATTTAAAATTTTAGCGATCCACCTTTGTTTTGTTTGTTTGACTTTGACCAAACCTTACGATGCATTTTTTTGTCGCATGATCGACACGTGTTTCCCCCTCTTAGTTTGTGAAAACGTGTGTGACGAAAAATAATGCGGGGTCTGTGATTTTTTTTTTTTTTTTCAAACTCGATTCGTGATATTAAATTTCCTTCGTTTTTCGTTCGATTCGGAGTATTTGCGGGATTGTGTCTGTCGTTATGGAGAGATTAGGATCCCGTGCAGTCGACACAGCCGACGTCGCGGTCGCGCACTCGCTCGCCACCCCGAATCCTGCCGGGACGACGAGCGGGCGTGCGCCCGCGCCCAGCCGGCTCGGGGTTTTCGACCCCTCCGAGTCTGCCAACCCCGCGAACTCACATCGCTCTCTCTCTCGTCCCTTGAACCCATGGAAGACTCGTTCCCGCCATGCGCTACACGTTGCCCCGTTCTATATATAACACACACACGACATATATGTATAACAAATCCTTGTGATCCAAATGAAAAATATGTTTGAACATTGATTTTCATAATAATTTAAGATTATAATTTTGTTTAATTCTTTTTTGTTTTTTGCTTTTTTTTAAATTCGATTCGATGCGATGCGTTGAACAAAGCATTTTAAAAATGTTTGCAAAATAAAACATCGAATTAACGGATTTTTCTATCACAAATAAATCATTTTGGAGAATTGATGACAGAATAATTTCCAAATTCGAGTTTTGTTCAATTTTTTTTGTTGCCCTTTTCTGTTTTTTTTTTTTTTCAAATTCGATTCGATTGAATAAATTGTAGAAAAGAATACAAATATTTCACAAAATCATAAGCCAAATAAATAAATTATGTTGCTTCAATCAAATTTTGCTATGAAATTGATAAAAAAAAAAAAAGAATTCCCAAATTAGAGTTTTGTCCGATCTCTTTATGATTTAACAACATTTTCGATTCGATTTAAGATAAATCTTTGTGCTCTTAAAAAATTCTACAAGAACCTTGCGCTCTCGAAAAATTCTACAAAAACCTTGTGATCTCAAAAAATTCTACAAAAGAAACAAAAAAAAATTATTTCGGGGGTAAAAAAAGATTGAAGAGGGTTTTGAAGGGTGGCAGCCGGGATTTGTTTGGTGTATACGGGCTCGGGGGGCTAACGTTATATCAGATCTCAGGTCGCATTGATGCCTAACTGGCACTCGAGACGCTGAGTAACCCGGCAAGGGGTTTCGACTCGACGTCGTCGTCAGGCTTGACTCGGCGGTTGGGTCGATTCCCTGTTATGCTAATTTGTCAACCGTCGTGGGGTCTGTTCACGAAAAATAGCGAAGCGGCGAAAGGGGCAAGAGGGCTTCCAATCCAGTACCTACAATTCAATTATTCTTTCCTCTGTCTCTCTCTCTCTCTCTCCTTCTCTGCCTCGTTATTCATAGAATATGCAGATATGAGATCGAATCGTCCTCATCATTTCGTCCAGTATTGCAACAAACGTTTTATCGTCATCTGACAATTTTTGATTCTATCATTTCTTTTTTTTCCATTTTTACGCATCTTCGATTCAATGGACCATTTTGCGGAAGGATCAACGAAAATTATCGTCAATTATCGTATGTCAAAAGAAAAATCAATAAAATACCAAAATTATCAAAACCCGTAGCTTTTGTCATTGCAAAAAAAAATTTTAAATTCCAAAACGATTAACCCACTCGGTTGAAAGTTATGGCTGTATTAAATTCAACGTGTGTTCTTATGGGAAATAGCACACATTGCGATAAATATGGGCGATAGACCCATAAAAATAAATCTTTTAGAAATTAAAAAAAAAAAAATCCAGTGTGTGGAATACAATTTTTTAAATATTTACAAAAAAAATGCAGATCAATCAACCTTCGATATTCAATATTTAATATCATCAATTAAAAAAATGGGGGGAAAAAGTGATGCAAGATCTGATAACGTCTATTTGGCGATATTCGATGATCATACATTTTTCTGGCATTCGCAAAACAGTTATAATCGCTATTTCACAGACTCCACTGGTTTTCGCTGGGATTGCACGTGTCATACACCCTTGACCGTATGGCGTCTAATCTTGGCACGCCCGCGACGATCTTCTTCGTCGATTCCACGTTGCTTCGAGCGTTAAATTTCTCCGTCTTGTCTTGAGTAATGCACACGAGGTCTTGAAATTAACCGGCGCCTCGCGAAACACCCCCTCGAGGGTGGACGGGGCGCCGAGGGGGAGGGGGAGGAGACGAACGATTGCACGAGACTCTGAGGAAGCGAGGGTGTCCCATGGGCGATGGAAAATCACTCGCTGGTTCTCGTGTCGTGTCGCATCCAGCGCGCGTGCAGCCGACTATCTGGAAAATATAAGAACACTCTGGAATGCCTCTCTCGAGACTGGAAAACCGTGAAACGAGCATCTGCCACTAGTTTGTTCGTTGAAAGAGCTCGCGGGGGTTCTACGACCCCGAGTTCTTCCACCCTCTCCCCTCCTCCTCGCTCCTCCTAAATTGCCAAATTGCTCGAGTGCTCGAACGAAAATTCTTGCTCGCGCCATCACCTCGCAAATAACCCTCACCGCCCTCCTCTCAACCTTCGACGAGCTTCCTCGGACTCACAAATTTCATCCACTCTCGACGACACCAACCAACCTCATTTTTATTCATTTTTATAAAAAAAAAAACAACAGCAACAAATTTTTGCGATATTACATTCACTGATTTTCACCACGCCATTGCATTAAATAACATACGTTATTACATATTCGAACAAGCAAAAAATAATGATTTTACGTTTTGAGATAAGATCACGAAAAACCATAAATTGAACGAAATATTATTTTCATTAAAATGAAACAAAAAAATTACTTTGACGAATGATTGTGAAAAAAACTTTCATCTCGTTAATGACGATGAAGAATTTAGTACGTCGATATAGACTCGCCGAATGAAATCGTCTCTCTCTCCACGTCGCAGACTCATGATTCTCATCGGTCTGCGAGAGGGAGGGAACGGGGGAAAAAAAAGAGAAAAAAAACGAAACAGAAGAGAAAAAAAAGAATGTTATACATGCACAGCTTGATTATATAGAGTGAAAAGGATTTGTAGGTATATATCTGGTTTTGTGTCCTGGCAACGGATCGATCGGCTGAGCGCCGGAGCAGCCGACAGTTCCTCGTTGGGGTGAGAGGAATATGGACAGAGTCGCACGGTTGCCATTCGGATGTATATATATATATATTATATATATAAAACTTTTTACGCTTCGCGCCGTGCTGCGAGCTCCGCGGATTGAGCTGGGGCCTACGTCGCAAACTCGCTCTCGCACGATTTACACGCGCGAATCGTTGACTTCGGATGGAGGGACGGACACACGGCCGTATAGCAGAGCCCGGCAAGCCAGAGGCCCACATTAAAAAGGGAGGCTCGATGAACGTTGAAAAAAAAAGAAATTTAAAAAAAAACGACGACGAATCGGATGGAATAACGGAGAAATATGGAAGAAGAAAGCGCTAAGCTTTCTACTCGAACGGGATCGACGGGTTTAGCTTCCATCATGACTGGCACTGTAGCTATACATAGTGTAGTATTATCGTGTTTATATATATATATATATATATATATATATATATATATATATATATATATATATATATGTTTGTGTGTGTGTGTGTGACTGTATTTTTTTAGTATGAGAAACTATGAAGCTATGATGGACTCGTGGCGTGGATCATACATATATTGTGTTGTTTTATTATTAGTATTATTTTTATTATTATTATTCTATCATAATATTACAAATTTGATATATTATCATTCAGTAATAATAATAATATACATTGCACAAAAAATGGGTATTCATATAACAGCAACGTATTAAAAATGTATTTATTTTTTTTTGGATTTTTAATTCATTCCCAATATTATTTAAAAATTTATTCTTGCAATGATTATAAATAATTAAGACGAATCTAGTGTTCCGCAATAGATTGTCGTATCTAAAGCGCGTTATAATTCACGACTATTCAATGATGAAGGTATTTTAAATACATTTCCATTGAATAGGACACCCCCCATCTGTGTACGTCACGGCAAGTAAAACCGACGACGAGGGAGCACGCGAGAAATTGCGTTCTCGCCATCAGCATCGTCTGGAATATATTACGCATCGGAGGACGGAGTAAAAAATAAAATCCGAAGGGGCTGTTGCCCGAATACATTGCGGCATACATATATATACGACTGTATAGTCGCATTTCCATGATTTCTTTCTCACCAACGACGAGGGATGACAGTGTTATCTCTCCCGTGCACCCAGCTTACGAGCGAGACTGTGCAGATGAATATTGAGTCTATCGATATTATTATTATTTTCATTTTTCAAGTGTCACAGTTAAATTATTTTTCCACCCAAAGTAAATTACGACTGTACTTGTTACAGATATTTTTGCTATTTGTCCGTAATATTTTCCGGCAAAACCAGACTAATTGGAATTCATTTAACCGAATAATGAAGATGGGAAAAGGGGCAAAGTTTGTGAGTAAAATGATTCATAAATTGCCAAGTGATTTTTTTATTTTTCCATAAGGAATATATATTTTTTTAAAAACGTTAAGCCTTTCTTTCTCGCAAAACGGACATAGACAGTCGCAGATTCCATTTTGAGATTAAACTCTAAAGCTGCACCAAATGCCGAAATAAAGATCTCTAGATCATAAGATAAAAATGTACCGCTCTTAGAAGCCTGATTCTAGTCCTAATTTCCGTTGGATCTCGATTTTTCGTTCCACTCTTTCGACTTCCATCCTGGGTCGCATTCGACAGATCGATCTCAAGTCGAATCGTCGGAAATCTCATCTGAAGCTCCAATTTTTAAGATAAAAGCGGCGCGACTGGAGATTCGGCCCTGATGAAGCGAAACAGCGTTGAAGCGTTGGGGGGTGCCGAAACGTTGGTGAACGCGTGACTCGAGCCTGTGAGCCCGATCCCACTGCATCCGCAACGCTGTGCAAGTTGTCCCTCGTGAGCTGCGTGGCTCCATCGGCACGGAGGGGTAGCAGCAGCAGCAGCAGCAGCAGCACTAGCAGCAACGGCGCACTACCACAACCGTAGTACTACCACACAGGCAACTCTTGGCGGGCGTTACTTCGCGGTGGGATGCTGCGGGATCAATAGCGCGCGCGGAGAGCCGTGGAATCGTCGAGCCGGGGTAGCAGCACTAGCAGCAGCAGCAGCAGCAGTGCGAGAGTCGGATTCGCCGTGGCAACGAGATGAAAAAAGACGGCAACTCGATTCACCGACGAAAGAGAGCGAAAACGTACGGTATTCGACGTTGAAGATCGCGGAGAGAGAGAAAGAGATGACGGCATCGCGGCTGCGAAGTGAAGAGGGATGACCTGAACCGAGCGAGAGCGCGGATAGACCGAGCTAGATTCGCCGGGGTCGAGAGAAAGATGGAAAACTGTTGGAAAAAACGAGAGACTGCCGAATGTTCGAGAGAATGAATAGTGCGAAGGACCGAGTCGAAAGATACGGAGGCTTTGTGGGAGCGAGGGAGAAAGCGACGGACCTCAGTGGCTCGGAACTTGTGGAAGAGCCTGTGCAAGGTGGTCCATGTACCTCAACTCACTGTCCTCGTTATTTTCTCACTCTTCCGGGACTCTTGGAAAGACGTTAGGGCCGAGAATGAACACGCGGAGAGAATAGCTCAGTTGGGACAACTGAGGAAATTGTTGGATGTTTGTGTAGGATATCTCAGGTGGATGTCAATTATCCCGCTGTATTGTCCAATTGTTTAGGGGCCGCTAGCTGAGAGGCTTTCTGTTGGAAGGACTCAAGGCAATGAAATTAGTTGGACAAGCTTACAAATTTCGTGGGACAACTACGTCCTAACATCCAAGAAATGTTTTGTCCACATGATTGAGTCGTATCATCCAATTGTCCAGAGGCCTGCTACCTAGGAGGCTCTCTGTTGGAACGAGTGAGTCAATAAAAGCACCAGGACAAGCCTACTAATTTCTCGAGACAAGTATCAATGACCATCCAAACAATGTTTAGTCTATATGAGCGAATTGTATCATCCAATTTTCCATGGCCCATTCGATTGTGGTTGGTTTACCGAAAAATTGGGCTTGAAAACAATCCATGCATTCCGCTAGTCATGCCAACCTAAATGGCTCGGGGAGGAACACGTGGCGTTCGTGTAGATTACAACAGCCGAGGCTGGGAAAGGTGGGAGACGCAGCGATTGAGGCCCATACATCTGCACCCCGATGGTGCACGCTGTCCCACACGTCGCAGCACCATCGTAGGTACAATGTGGCGCTGGCACTACCACCATCGCATTATCACAGTCACCGTTGGCGGGCGTACGTCGTTATTTCGCGGTAGATGCTGGGGGATCAATAGCGCGCGCGCGGCGGACGGCCGAAGTGTCGGGGAGAGAGCGGGAGCAGCACGAGAGTCGGGGTTCGCTAGTAAAGAACCAGCGATGGCGGGACATTGGTAACGGCCGGAGAAAGAAAGATGGAGCCCAAACTCGGGGGGCAAAAGAGATGTAGACGTATACGGGGAAGCGGATGTGAGCGAGATCTCGGAGAAATTGCGTGAGGCTCACAGCGGCAGAGGGAATCGTGCGAGTGAGATGGAAAGATTGGGAAAGGTGCCTAGAAAGATACCGAGGCTACTAGCGTGTGTGTGAGAGAGAGAAAGAAAAAGGGAGACTAGGCTATATCGAAATGGCTGGCTGGCTCTAGGCCTGTACAAGGAACATGTAGCTTCCACGTGGTACCTTTCGTTGTTCTCATTTTTCTTCCTCGTCCCTCTTACTATATTGTGCGATCCTTCTCAGAGTTGAGGGGTCCACACACGCCTGGACCTCTGGAGAAAGCGATCCTACATGGCCTGTCTTGTGGGATCTCGAGACATCCAAAGGCTCAAATCGTACAGTTCTAGGAATCAAGGAATCAAATGTAAACCTAACTAAATTCCCAACCGACGATCCAACGAAGGCTGCCAATAACAATGATTCATTGCAAAATGGACACAGAAATAGAGATAGCCTGTGAACTAGTGAGGGAGCTAAGATGACTTACAGGATATGGCCTACCTGACCTACAGGCTGCTCCACATCGCTCCCTGCGTATCACATGGGCGACCACGTGGCACGTTGGGACGTTGCGGTTGGTGCATAGAGCTGTGGGACAAATTGGGACGAGCAAGGACCCCGAGATAAGATTTCACGGATCGAAGGATCCCGGGCTGACTGTGTCCCTAATAATCACCGACTCGTAGTAATACTGCACAAACTGTAGAATTTCTCGTCGGTTTTTTTTCCATCTCACTTGAAAATTCGCTATCTCACTCGCGCCCTCGATACTCCATCTCACTCGCGTCACAGCGGATTGATTCACCCTCTTCGTCTCCTCCCTCTTTGGTGCACATACGAACGTGTAGATGGAGAGTATGTAGTATATATACATACGTGTATGTATGTGGACATTATATACGTATATACGTAACCGTCCCGTACCGCACCGCTCACCCTTGCCACCGAGCAACCCCAGGAGTCGATGCATCCAGGGTCGTTGCTACCGGCAGCGGAGAACGATCCAACGTACCCGCTACGTCTATATATATATATATATATATATATATATATATATATATGTATATATGTATTTACCTCCACGCTCTCGATATATCTATCTCTCTCCCTCACTTTCTACTTCACCGCTCGTGTATTCCGTTTGCCACCCGGTCTACATATATCCAAGTCCACCCTGTATACAGGGTGGGGTGATAATTATGATCACAGGAAAAATATTATTTCGAGCTAACTGGTTCGTGCGAAAAACAATATGATTTTTTTTCACATTCGTTACTTGCTATATACGTTGTTATATGAATAACGAAATTTTTGTTTCACCTTCGATTAACAGTTTTCCGAACATCGAGAGGTTGCAATTTTCTATTAAAATTTATTTGATGATTATCGTCGACGATCGCTAATTCTCAAGTGAAAAAGAGAAGTATAAATCAACCGGATATGTAAAATGTATCTTTTAGTTTTGCGTATTGAATAAAATTATAAAAGGAAATGGATATATCAATTCTATACATAAACTGTATATATTATAAATGCAATTCGAAGGGTATTTAATATTAATTTCATATGTATCGCATAAATAAAACCTATGTGTAGTCCATATAACATTTTATATAAAGTATAAATATATTTTTCATAGCTTATAAAGTCCATATAGCGTGTACCCAAAATTCAGAACCCCAATTCCATGTATAAAACTGTTCATAATTTTCCATAGTCCATGAATATTACATGTATTTTCTCACTCGCATTGATTTATCTATTTTCGCATAAATACGAATATACATCGTTCGAATAATATATTCTCGTTTTAAAATCAATTTTCACCATATATTCAAATTTTCAAATCTGGCAAAAATGAGATTTTTTCATGGACGATAATTGTTATCGCTACACCCTGTATAACATGCGAACGAGACCATCCCTCGTCTCGCAACCATCGTTCCCTCCTTCGCCCTAGCACCGTTTCTGCCCTGCATCCGTCCTTCGATCGTCCCCCTTTCGCTCTGGCTCACTCTCTCGCCTTGTACTTTTCAACCCTCCGACGTTTCACCCTCCCAACCACGTAGCATCCCTCTCTCGCAAAGCCTAGCGGCCCGCTTCGTGCATTCACGTGTGATGTTTTTTTTTTTTTTTTTTTTGTCTTTTTTCAATGTTTTCTTTTTATTATTCTTCTCTTTACTAATACGTAGGTACGTATGTGTTACCGCTGGCTGTGCATCTCCGCGTTCTCGCGGCCGAAGCAAAGTGCTCGCGTATTTCTTTTTTTGTTTTTTGTTGTTTTTGTTATTTTTTTTTCATTCCCCGATGCCACGGGCGCTCGGGCGTTCGTGCCTCGCGCGCGCATTTATATATATATATATATATATATATATATATATATATATGTATTCGTGTGTGTTGTGCGGCTATACATTGCTCGGGCTTTTGCGATCTGTCTCTCTGTTACGAGAAGACTATACACACGCGTGGCACACGCACACAACGTGGGAAAAAATAAAAAACTTACTACCCGCAGTCGGTTACACGTCGCGACGATAGCGAAGAGCATTCATTCCGCTCGAATGCTCCACCGTTGCCGCGAGACTCGCATGTACGCGTCGTTTCGCGTCACATCGAACTCTCACGAATAGCTCGATTCGTCTATCTTGGCGGATTTGTTTTTTTTGTTTTTTTTTTTCGTTGTGTTTTTTAAAGCCCAGGGAGGACATATTAGTTATTGAATATAATATACATAAAATGACTTTGTTATTTATGACTTAATTCGCACTGACTCTCAATCAAGTGTTAAGTATGGAAAAATAAAACTGTATCTTTTTGATATTCACGGAACTTGAAGTGCATGTTTAAAAAGAAGTTCTCAAATTTGTTCAGAGTTTTTTTTTTTCTAGTATCGTGCCTACTATTCTATTTCTTTTTTTTTCACTTCTTGTTTTGTTCAATGTATTTTTTCTAGATCCTTACGCTGATGAGAAAAAAAATTCTCAATCTATTTTCCACGTGAAATTGTCTCGGCTTTTTAAATGAAATATCAGTTTTTCATTTGGACCCTCGAAATTCCACCAAAATCGAATTTGAAATATGAACAACTGTTTTTCGGCCATTATCCAAATTTTGAGAAACCTGTAAATATTGTTTTCGAAAAGCTGAGACAAAATTCTACAGAAAATAATTATTTTTCGAGTTGGGACCTCGATCAAGTTTTCTCAGAATTAATCAAACAACAAAAATTCAATAAAAAAGATTTTACAAAAAAATCAATCAATTTTTCATTAATTCTTTTTTTTTTCAAAATTCATTTATCATCTTGTTGTATCATCCCTTGGGCGGCGGAGGGGGCGGGCTATGCATCTTTATCATTATTACTGGCTATTCGAAATATCGCACGTGTCCGTTTACGGATAATTCGTCCAAAAAGTCGAACAAAAAAAGTTGTTTTATCGGAAATTTCACAGTTTATTCGAGACCGGATGGCAGGCGACGACTGCAGTAGTCTCAAACGTCAAAGGCAAACGCTGCGAAGGGCGGAAGGGGGGGCAGGTCTCTCTCGGGTTGTGAGAAACCGAGTCCTCCGGGAACTGCGTATCCGAGGGTCTCTCTTTCCAAAAGGGAATGGGATGTTCTCGTGCTCGGAGACGCCGATGCAGTTACACACGAAGCACCAACCGGCAGCAGCGGCAACAGTCGGAGTTATATACACGGGCAACAGGACCCCTATGCACATTGTTATCCCGGATTCCTCTATACCTGGCGCGGTTCCTTTCTATACGTTCTCGCGTCTTCGCAAACGTTTCACCCGGCTTCGTAACAGACAGAAAACGCGAACTAAACTATACCTGATTTTCGTCTCTCGACTCTCACGTTCGCCAACGCGAACAAAGGAACGAGAACGATCTGTATACACGCCTCGAGAGAGGATTTCATCATTGCCACACCGAGTGGCGAGACACGAGAAAACGAACGAAATTCCGGAGTTAACCAAAAAAATTATATATTTAGTCGATGTAGTACATAAACTGTATATATAGACTATATAGTGTATTATTAATTATTATTAATATATCGTAATATATAAACTGTATATTATATTTATAGTCTATTTAATTAACATATCTATAGACAGATATATATCATAATATAGTCTATGTATGAATTATCTGATTTTAAAGCCAAGGGAAGACATGTTGGTCATTGAATATACATATTATTATTATGCACTAATGTTTCATAAACAAGTTCGAACACAGTTCCAATATACAGTGAGACAAAGTTCATGACCCAAGCGTACGAGAAAAAGTTGGAAAAAAAAACTGAAAAAAAACCTGAATACTCCGGCTTGTCATTACGTGTTTAATTAATTAAATTTGTAATGTAACTACGCAGCTTAACACGTGTTAAACGTGTTTTTTCTTCCTTCCTGAATTATCGAAAATAATATGTATATATATGCGACGATTCGTCGTTAGAGTTCACGAGCGCATGCGCCTGTTGGTGAATTAAATGACGAGTGAAACTCGCGGCCGAGAGTATAGTTACCTCCGCCCTTGTGCTTTGCGGCCGATGTGGCGCAGTAGTCGCAGGCATTGCACGCGAGGGCTTGCGTTGTGGGATAACTCGAACCGTATCAACGCTCGCGCTCGCGAGAGGGCAAAATCGAGAGAGACAGATGGAGAGAGAAAGAGAGAAAGGGAGAGAGACACAGAGATGATATTAAAAATATACGCACGTATTAATAGCGTTAATGATGCAATATTACAGCTTTTTTCGAAATTTCATAATTTCCGCAAATTTTTTTATCCCCGACAAGTGTGTAACTTGTTATCGAGTTGAAGAGACAGATGAGAAGCGACAAGCAAGAAATGTTATAATTTTTTTTCTTTTCTTTTCCGTTTTACAATTTTTTTCATAATTATTTTCCATTTGTTTTGAAAATTTCTCGTAATTATTTTTACATCTCGTTATTTCTTTTTATTTTTCCCAATTAATTTTCTTTCGTTTTTGAATTTTTCTCAACAATTTTTTCTTCGTTTCTGAACTTTTTGGAATGATTTTTTTTTATGGCCGATTCACGTGAATTATTATCTTACAATGAAGTAGCTACATTCTTGAGACTTCTACGTTCAACTCTCTGTTCGAGTTCGCAAGGAACATACAATTTTTTTTCACACGATTTAATTTCCATTTACATTAAAAAAAATAATCGTTGTTTCCACTTTGCTCCATAAGTTCTCAATGAATCGATGAGGCAAAGTATAATCGATAGAAAAAACATAAAATTATTTCCAAAAAAAAAGGGAAGAACGATATAATAGCTATCCAACAGACATCGGTGATTTAGGACTCCTTGAACTCGAACCAAGAGTCGAACATGGAAGTCTGAAGGGGGTCGCCTAAAAAATAAATAATAAACTTTTTTTTTCGTGACACGATCAATCCAAATTTTGAATCGATTTTATCCTCAGCTATCGTTTTAATTTTTTGCATAGTTATACAAAGCATCTGAAAGCTGTAAGATCTATCACACACTAAATTTCCAATTTTTCAGGTGACTCAGCCGTCTTGAGAATGATTTTCGAGGATGTCGGGTTGGCCCGTTGTGTACACAAGTTGTCCAGGCTAAACGTTCGAGAACAGAGAACGTTAACTTCGAGATTGGATCGTTCAATCGGGGCAGGTGACACACGCTTCGGTGTACGCCCAACCGGATGGACTCGCTACCGAGCAAAACGATCGCCACTTCGACCGCGTCGTTGTCGTCGAGTCCTCTAGGCGCCCATGGTCACCGCGACCATCAGCACGCGTCTTCGTAGGGGCACGTGGCTATATACTTTCGGATAGGTACACCCGGTCGACGGATACCCGGATCCCGATGACGAAGGCGGCGTCCCGAGCTGTTCGTAAAAGGTGCCCCGAGTCGGTAAGACGATAAAAAAAAAAAGACGTTACCACAAACCGGGCACTCGGAATATTCCAAATCCAACAAACTAACAGGGTAAAATAATTCTGAGGTACCTTATGGTCGCTACCTTCGTGGCTACAACAGCGTAACGAAATTCTAACGATTTGGGTTTTCCGATAAGACTCGAAATCCACTCGTCCGACTCGTTTGTGTGTTTTACATGTTTCACAATCGTACAATGAACCAAAAATAAATGAATAAATAAATAAAATCGATGGACCGATATCACAGCATTGTTGTTGTGTGACTTTGAATATAAATATTCAACCGTACAGTTATAACAATGACACACTTGCGTGACAGCGTAACAAATTCATTTCTAATTTATTCTAATTATTTCTAATTTATTTCGTTCGATGTCTTTACAAATATTTCTGAGAGGCAACACATTTACTACTCTTTCACGTAGCTTCGATAAAACGTCTTGATACGCTTATTTAAGTTGAGTTTCATAATTTTTGAGCGTACAGTGAAACAAAATTGGCACACCCATGACTTCATTGTTTCGTTGGATATCTTTGTTTAAAAATTTATTTTAAGATATTTTGAAATATCGATGTCGTGGACAAAAGTATTGACTTTCTTGTGTGAAGAGCAAGTCGGTAAAGAAGAGTATACGTTACTATGGAAAACGAACAATATTGACCTCCAAAATTACCTTGGTAACTTGCATCGAATGAGAATTACGATAGCGAAGGTTCTTGCTCCCTACAAACCATGAAACTTTTTTTCAACTAGGACACCCTGTCTATAATATATATAAATATATGTATTAAAATTATCATTACTAAAAAAATGATTTTGTCTCAGACTATCAAAAATTAATTTATCCAAACAATTGTACCTGTAAAACAATTTCATATTAAATTGATAACAATTGAATATTCCCTAGCGATCTCGATAATTGTTATTGACATCAATTATTCCATCTCCACTAATTAATATTTATTATAAATTATTTTTTTTTCAACCGACCCAGCAATATCAAATTTACTTATTGCAAAATAAAAATTAATTCATCTTTTCTACCGACAAACAAAATAAGATGAGTTATTGGTTAAAATTATACGTGAGATTCGGAACATTCAATGCAATAATTTTTATTGCAATCGATTATTCCATCTTCACTGACTACCATTTTTTAGTTATTTTAAAAATAAAAATTAATCACTTGTTATTTACCGACAAACAAAATAAAATTTCAAGAAAGAAACAAAACAAAACAAACAAACAAAAACAAGTACGTATTCCGAAGGGTTGCCGAGGTTGCATGTGGACGACGTGCGTGAGTCGCGTGGCTCGTGTCAGCAGCAGCAGGCGAACACCGAGGCCAAGACGCGAGAGAACGCGCCCTCTCGCGCGTTTCCGTCTCCGTTATTGTACACCACACGCGCGTCTTCGTGAAAAAACGTGTCCGAACTACCCGAAAATTACGTATGTTAAGGCTCACAACAAATGCAATGGTACCAAGCGCCGCATGTGCGCGGGTTATAGGCGCGCGCGCGCGAGCGAGCGTTCACGGACTTCTGATCACGGAAACGTTCGCCGGTACGTAAAAGTGGGCCATTACAGCCGGTCCCGGGGCCGGCCATTGTCGTTGCTTTTTCCCCGTGTTTCACCCGTTCCACCGACACGAAACACGAGACCCGCGGGCGTGCACGTCGACAACCCAGACTACCACACTCGAGCCTCTCGGCCAGGTGGTCGTTCTGACATTTTCATAATTTTTTTTCTTCTAATTTTTTTTATTTCCCCATCTCGGTTTGACCTTCGTTCATCGGCGCCATCGGTCGTTTTGTCATTCGGCCGTGACGAATTATTCTGTCACAGTCGTCACGCGTAATATGTCCGGTATTCACGGTTGGGGTTCTAAAAGAGTAATTTTCTAATTAATTATATCAACGGTTTTTCAATTTAAATTCATCGGAAATTATTTTTTCTTCTCTTATCACGAAATCTAATTTTTTATAATTTTTTTTTTTTTACAAATAATTTCATCGGTTCGCCATTTTTTCTTCTTTACGGTACTAAAGATATTTCGTTCTAAATGTTTTTTTTTTTACAACAATATTGACGGTTTTCCAATGGAAATTCATCTTTGATTTTTTTTCTGATCACAAAATTTGATTTTATAAATTTTATAAATATTTAATGTTAAAAATATCGTAATTACATGGGCTCGTCATTTTTTTTCCTATGCGGTACCAAACTTTTGATACTCTATTCTAAAAACATATGTCTTAATTTAATTCCACAACAAGTAATCACAGTAATGCATACCTATATTTTCAATTTTTTTCTAACTCTCATTAAAATTTCACCGATAATTAAAAAACCAGAACAACAAACAAAACAATTGTTGCAAATGACCAATTTAGTGTCTGACGTACAAGGTTGAGGATTTCGAGTCAAGGATCTATCGGACGTCGAGACACCTCTTCGAGGTCCCTATCAATTACCGTGTATGTGTGTGTGTGCGTGTGTGTTTGTGTGTTTAGAAGCTGCGCCTACGATTTTACGAGAATTCCTTCGAGCCCCAAAGGAATCGAACGAGTTGCAAAAAGTCGTCTGGTCTGGACGCCCCAGACGCCGAAATAAAAAAAAAACAACCAACGCATCATCATCATCATCATCATCATCGTCGTCATCATCATGACCATGGTCGTCGTGGAGAGGGAACGGAAAACCACTGGGCTGTAAGTTCCAGGTGGGAGGCAGCTGCGAAGCGTACGAAAACGATCGTACGAACCAGAGGGCCACGAGTCTGCGTCCGCCCCGCAACACCTGCCCTTCTTATTTTTCTCTCTCTCTCTCATCCGAAGGGTACATGCACCTTTGGCAGGCACCTACCTGTATATCTTCTTGAACCTTTCACGAATGTTTCGGCCCCGGACTTGTGCTGTTGGGGCGCCTGCTGACGCCCTGTGTTCCCGGCCCCCTGAAAACCTCCGAGACCCTTCTTCTTCATCATCTTCTTCATTTTTTCCCTTTTTCTTTGTTTCTCCGTCTTTCTCGTCTCCATTATTTTATTTTTTTTTTCGTTGTCCATCGCTTTTTCACAGAATCGCGAGAGCGAGAAAGACGAGAAATACGAAAGACACGAGTCGGTTGCAGTTGCAGTTGTTGTTGTTGTTGTTGGTGCTGGTGCTGCACTCGCCACTTGCACACGGTCATGCGGGTGCTTCGAGTACGCGTGGCAGGTGCTCTCGCCATTCTCGATTCCATCGTCCTCGAACCGACGAACCCATTTCTTTGTACCTTTTTTTTCTTCTTCTTCTTCTTCGCATTTCTTTTTTTTTTATCTTTCGGTATTTTTTTTTTTTGTTTTTGTTTTTTTTTTTCATTTATTTAGTATTCTTCCATTCGCGTCGGCTCGTTGTTCGGGGCCCGCCTCGTTCGAAGGACTTTCGGGACTTTTATTGCGGGCCCGACCGACGTCCGGCTATCCGGCACGAGGCCGGATGGACCGACACCGATCCGACCATGCGGTCGACCACGCCATCGCGGCTTGGCTCGCTATGTTCGAGATATACGGCTGTATGGATAAATATTGGTTCCGTGTTAACGATTAATGACATTGAACAAATATGTATTTACACACGATAATTTATATCGTTCGAATCGTCGTTGAGTTTGAATAATTCTCAAAGTAATGGAAATATATATATATATATATATATATATATATATATATATTGTCAAAATTATATTATATTATACACGTTGAATATTGACATGATTAATTCGAAATTCGAGTTTTCCAGGCGTAGAATATTCGAATATCCTCCAATCGTCGGGCAATCTAGTCAATTATCCATCAGACTTTATTTTTTTTTCTAGAATTATATTATATATATTTCCAAAAAGTGGTGCAGACAAAAATATATATTCAAATGTCTGCCAACTGTCTATAATTATTTTTTTCGTTAATTTTCATAATTCGAACAGATATATTAACCAAAAATGATGCTATCGTTCGAATCCTCAAATGAAAAAAAAATATAAACATAACAAATATTTTAAAAATAAGACACCATGAATATATACTAACTTTTTGCAAATTTTTTTCCAATCCCCAATTTTCACTGAAAATCTTCGTCCGAAATTATCAAAGTCCGAGTATCCTATATAGCCAAGACGATGAGAAACAAAGAGAAACCAGTGATCATCGTGATACATGTACACTCGAAATTTTTCGTCGCATTTTTGTTTCCCCGCCGTTTTGTGTATCTCGTCGGTGTTCAAATGGCTTAATCCACGTGAAACGAGACCCGCGAAACCATGTACGTATTACGAAAAAAAAATACGTGTCGTCTTACGTTATTCGGTATCCTCGTCACATCGGCATTTTTGGCGATTGGGCTGTTTCGTCCATCTCTCTCTTTCCTTCTCCTTGCTTTTTGAATTCCGTTGCATTCGTTCGTTCTTTCTTGGTGGCTGTCGGGAGGCGACTGGCTGAGACGAAGGTTCGAAGCACGCGCCATCACCTGCTTCCCATTATCCCCGCAAAGTGGGCGTGAGACGAAGATCGAGACCGAGAGAGAGAGAGAGAGAGAGAGAGAGAGAGAGAGAGAGAGAGAGAAGGAGAGAGAAACGATGGAAGAGAATGCAGACACCGAAGGCTAGAACGAAACCACCTTCTTCGTTCTTACCACGGGAGACCGCAACCTCCGCAGATGTCGGGGCCGCGTATCGCATCGTTTTTTTTTTTTTTTCATCCCTCTCGCACGCCCTTAACCTTAAGCATGCGGAGTTAGCGGTAATGCGGCTCGGCCCAAGGAATATCACTCGTACTGTACCTCGTCCCAGACAATCGAGGAAGAAAGAAAAATTAACTGTTTTACAATTTAATACATTTATTTTTATATTGCTCAAAGAGAATTTATTATATTGCCCTTTTTTTGTAGAAAATTGAATTCTCTACGAAAAATATTGAATAAGATTTTTTTCTTTTTCCAAAGTTTTTGAAATATTTGACAAAATGAAGCGCTTCATTTTTTCAACTCGAGAGGCTCCTCACACATCTGAAAACGAGTTCCATCGATGAAACATAATCACGAAACTACCCCATTATCTCCGACGGTTCTTCGATCGCACCCTTCTTTTTCGGAATGCTTGTTGATAGTTGTGTGTGGGTGTGTGTGTGTGTTTTGTATTTGTGTGTGTGTTTCAGACAAAAAGTGAGCGGAATTACGATTAGACACGGAACGTTACTGTGGATACGGATGAATATTCGATAGACGGTTAAACCATGTAGCAACCCGTACAACGGACGGATGACACCCCACGAAGGCTTATTAATTGCATTGTCTCTGTTGGCACAGGCGCCCCCCATGCCGCTTCCTTGTACCGAAATCCGTCCCTCTCGTATTCCCCGGCTCGGCTTTCACAGTCGGAAAATTGCGTCTTGAAATATTCAGCGAGGGCGCGCATCGGCGGACGAAGGGTCGCGCGCTAGCACGGGTTTGTGGGGTGACGATGGCGAAGGGTGGAGATGGGGAGGTTAGTGCCGATCTGTGTTCTACGGTGAAACCCGGCGATACGGGAAGACGGAGAGGAAAAAATAAAAAAACATTTAGAAAAAAAAACGAGACGGCTGATGCGCGATCCCGGCCGGCTGGATGTCGAGGGTGGGGGGGGGGAGAGAAAAACGATGGCGGCAACCCCTGCACGGGCGAATATCGACAGCCCCCCTCAGCCACGACCTACCCCTATCACATGCCATACTGACGAAAAAAATTATATGAAAAAAAAATATATATACATATATATGAGAGAGTAGTCTTTGGGAAGGGATATTTTTGAATTTCAATGTTACCAATCCGTCATATTAGCTACGCCACTTAGTTTTTGGGGATTTAATTTTTTTTCCGTTTGAATTAGCCATTTTTTTGAGGAAGAAAGCATATTGGGTGAATTTGTCACTAAATGAAATCCGACAAACATATTCCATGTTATTTAATTGGAAAGATAATAAAATTCCCTAGGAACGTGTTGATATTGAGATAGGTCGGAAGGACTTCTCGAACATACAAAAAAATTATGTGGAACCTATGTACGTGGGAGGGGGGGGGGCGAGTGATAACATTGAAATAAAAAAATTATCTTTTTTAAGGACCACCCTAATGCATATCAAAAAATATATCCCCAACTGCTTTTCACGAAAAAAAATGTGTAACTTTTTTTCAATTTATCAGCATTAATGCATTTATGATTTTTTTTCGACATTATCCGACAGTCGTTCGCTATTTATAAATCGAAATAAAAATAATATCGCGAGGATAAAAAAAAATCAAAAAAGTAAGGGGAAAAATGGATAAAAAAAAATTATGGCAAAGGTGTGGGGGGGGGGGAATGTAGGCCATAAGGTATTCGTGCGACGGAGCATAGACCCTCTCGAGAGTTGGTCATAGTTGCGACATTACGGCGTTCACGGTGTGTTAACGAAAGCGAGAAGCCAGGGTGTATAGCGGATTTACGTCGGCTGCGTGTATTGCACACCGGACAAAGTGCACTGAACAGCAACGACGTCGGGGGGGGGGGGCTAACGGGTGCGGCTTCGACGTGTGACGGGCTCTGCTCGCGATTGATCGATATTACCACGGTGCGATGGTCGTCAACGTAGGCTAGAAAAGCAGTGGCATCGCGTATATTAACGACCGAACGGAGCGCAGGAGTGAGACAGAGAGAGAGAGAGAGAGAGAGAGAGAGAGAGAGAGAGAGAGAGAGAGGTGCAATCTCTGGTGCAGCAGGCCGCGTGTCGGACCGCTACGGACCATAGGCCGTTCGGCCGTAAAGAGTTTTAAACGCAACACGACGACGACGCTTCGGAGCGCGCGCTCGCGACCCCCGAGCCTCTTTACCCCGAACCCGGGGTGTTGGAAAGTAGAAAAAGAACCTCGAACGACGTTCGCCCGAGCTCGACCGAACGAAACCACAAGTGTGCGCTCTAACCCTCGTGGCTTCGTGTCGCCAACAATTTACACGATTAATCTTCATTATTTTTATTCCATTTTTTCATCCTCACTTCGTTCGCTTTGTTCCTGGACGATGGACTTTTTTTTTTTTTGTGGAATGGCCGAGTGAAAAAGTTGGATACATTTCATGTATAAGCTATATATGGGATTGGGCATACATAGTTTATGTATATAGATTATATATAGGCCATATGGTTGATTCGAAATAAGTTTTCCAGGCGTAGAATAATCGAATATCCTCCAATCGTCGGTCCATCTAGTCAATTATCTATCAGAATTTATTATTTTTTTCTAAAATTATATTATATTGTAATATATCATATTATGTATTTACAAAGAGAGGTGCAGACAAAGAAATATTCAAATGTCTGCTAACTGTCTATAATTTTTTTTAATAAAAATTTTTATACATTTTTTTAAATTAAAAATGTTTAATTGTATTTTTCTAACTGTCTATTTTTCTTTTAGTTTATGTATAGATGATATATAGTATGTATAATCAATACATAGACTATATATAGTTTATATAGAATTTTATGTGATTTTATTTATTTTAAATTTAATTATTTGTAATTTTATATTATTTCGTACATCTGTTGAAAAATGAGGTCTCAGTGGGGATACGTTTTTGTTGATACGTCGTGGAGATGTATGGAAAATAGTACGTGCCCGATATAAGCGTTACGATAGAAGTCCTCGGTACCAATGTCTGGACAATAATGGCGCACGAGTGGAAAACACGTCGTACGCGTAACTAGAGGCAACGCCACGGAGATCGTGAAATATATATATATATATATATCGGTCGAGTCGAGAATTTAATAAAATAAATGCGCGGCGGTGCGGCAAACAACTGCAGCAACTGCAGCAGCAGGAGCAGCAGCAGCAGAAGCTAACCATCCGTGTGGTTGCGAGAGAAAAATATTATTTGTGGTCGATCGCAAATTGCATCCCGGGGCCCGATAGTGGCGTTGCATTCTCGACAATTGCCACGCACACACGCTGTACCTTATTTTTCATTATTCGTTTTTTTACATTTCTTTTTATTTTCAGTAATATTGTTATAAGGTTTTTTGTATGACCTCTATGGCGGCTGACACCAAAAGAATGAAATTAAATGAAATAATTGGAAAAATATAATATTTATGATATTTCTCAGTTTGCGGCATTCGCGCGATGCAGTGCAATTGAATTTTTTGTTAATTTTTTTTTTTTTTGCAATCTACCAAATGAATCGAAACGAAATCTTGTTTGTTCACAAATTTTATTTGCGTTAACGAATATAATTTTGTATTTTATTTGTATGAAATCAAATTTTTATAGAAATTTTATTTCTTTATTATTTCATTTATTATTATGATATTTTTTATTATTTTATTCAATCACAAACAAACGAATTTTGAAAATTAAAAGCTGTCGTCAAAGGCTATAGATATGTGCCGCGCTTGATCGTCGCGATAAATCGTTCAATCATTACGCAATAACAAAAACGAAATATATATGTATATATTATTTCCACTCTAAATTTTTATTATTTCGATCGAAAACCGAATTTCAAAACGAAACTCGCCAAAAAACATTTTTAAAAAATAGACCAATCGCGCAGGGACAAACTTTTCGCACTAATATCCGGACGAAATAGCAACCAATGAACGCGTAGAACGTGAACTCGTCAAAAAGAAAATAAACATAAATGAAAAAATATTTGAAAAAAAAACCAAATAATAATAATAATAATGGTAAAGCAGGAACGAATGTTTAAGCGTTCGAAGAAGCTTTTGCACAAGGGCGAGACGAATAATTCAGAATACGGATGCGATGCGCGGAGGGGTTGTTTCGTGGATGCTGCTGATGCTGTTGCTGCTGCTGCTGCTGCTGATGTTGCTTTGTAAGAGACGTCGACCCGTACGTTGTAAAATTTTACGTTGGTAAATGTAAATTTGTCACATACGTGTGAGAGACAGACAGACATTTGGATTGCTGTGTGGGGGGGTTTTAGCGCGACGAGGGTGAGCCCAAGCTCTCGGTCTGTACCAGAGGGGTTCGAAAACGTGGTGAACGCCCTTCCCGTAAAGTCCGCCGTGGGCCACGTTTCCCGGGTCCGCTATTTACGAGCGGCAACTACTACACCACCTCCCCCCTCCCCTTCCCCGCCCCTGTACCACCCCCCGCGTGCAATCCCTTGTTTCTCCGGCTCTCATCGTTCCACGTCTACGTCTCTCCCTTCGCATGGAAATTACCGGCAGCGGCTCTTTTCGTTAATCGATACCACCCCCAACCCCCCGTCGCGTCCCTCCACCCCCAACCCGCCCCCTCCTGCATCGTCCCTTCCGAAGTCGATAAACCAGAAAGCACAATGAAGCAACAATGAAAAATTTTTTTGCGTGTTTGACATTTGCGAAAAATGGAAAATTTGTGAAGTAGAAAAAAAAAGAGGGGGGGGGCGAAAAAATTGCGACTGAAATCCGCAGCATCGTAAAATCGGATTTGATAGGTTGATCCAGTGACGATAGAGTTGAACGTCGTTGAAAGAGACTTGAGAAAGACGAAGCGTGGATCATTTGATAATATTCTCTTCAACTTTTTTTATAACACGTATAACACGTATAAAAATAGCAATTTTTTTCGTGAACTGTTAGTGCTATATGCAGTATTCGTTATTGTTTTTGTTGAAAGTAATAATTTAAAGCTACATTCTAGAATTTTTTCCAAAATTTACCATAAATAGTTTCGGAATTAGAGTTGAGGGGGGGGGGCGACTTATATAACGAATTTGAAGGCGAATATCTCGTTACTGAAGGGTTTAAATCAAAAGCCCCACGAACTTTATTCATTGCATTTTAGGAGACCCATTCAAGAATACCCCACTCGTTCGGGTAAACGGAAAAAAAAATTAAAATTACACTTTTCACTCTGCGACAAAAATATCTTAAAAAAATGTGTCTTTCCACAAAATCTCATTATTTATATTTTCAGACCGTGAATCCACGTCTGTACGCAAAATTTCATGCTGGTAGGTATGTGAATGAGATAATGGGAGGGCTGTGGAATCCAGACAGACATATAGACAGGCAGCCGAAACCAGACTAAGACCATAAGGATTCTCAGATTGCTGAGCAACCCTAAAAAGGCGGAAAGGAATAAAAAAAAAACATCGGGAAAGACGCAAGATAAAATAAGAACGTATCTGTACGAGGTGGAGGAACGGATAAAGGGGGAGAAAATTTGGTGTTGGACTTATGGACGATGGTAATCTCATGTAACGACGTTATAGTCTTGAAGTTACGAGGGTGCAGGGTTTGGTGAAAACGTGGATGGCAATGGGGAGAAACGTTGCTGGCCAGAGAAGCTGAGCGAGTTACCGGGAAACGTTTCGGGGGGGGTGGAAGTAACGTGTGTGTGTGTGTTTGTGTGCAAGAGAGAGAGAGAGAGAGAGAGAGAGAGACCAAGGGAGAAAGAGAGGAGAGAGAGAGGGAGAGAGACAAAAGAGAGAGCCAGCGAGCATGGAGCCGGTGCTTATGTAGTGGATGGATGAGAGAGGGTTGAATCCATCGAGGTACCGGCAGCCATGCACCTCGCAAGCTCTGCCGGGCCCGTCCGTCGGGGTGGATGCACCAACGTTCCCGCAGCACCGAGCTCGCCGTACAGGGCGGAGATGGAAAGGGCGGCCGCGGAATACACACACACACACACACACACACAGAGCTATACGCGATAGCTTCGTGAACGACATAGGACGAGAGAAAGCCCTGGCTGGCCCTGGCAACGTGAAAGAACCGGCTGGAGGAGGCAAAATCGTCGAACCATCGCCAACAAGGTCCGGGGAATAAAAATCTTCAACCATGCATCCACCTTTAAATCTTAAACAAGAATATATGTATACCAAAATTTACATTTCAATATTTGCAAAATGGGGATTATTTCTTCCTTTTTGTAATTTGATATATTTATCACCCGTGGAGGAAGATGGAAGAAATGCGATTTTGGTTTGGACTACGGTTGAATAATTTTTCTTTTCGATCAAAAAAATTGATTTGTGAGAAAGAGTGGGGGGGGGAGGGTTTCTGGTTAACGTTGGATCGTCATGCATGCAAACGTATTCCATATTTTCCGAATGTCCGGGTGAACATTTTTATATGTTGACGATGTGTAAGCAAGATTTCGAAACGAAACGACGAAAAGCTCGCTGTCCCTTTCTCTCTCTCTCTCTCTCTCTCTCTCTCTCTCTCTCTCTCTCTCTTCCTCTCGCTTTCTCTATTGTATATTATAATATATAATTGTCTTAGAACAAAAAAAAATAATAATAAACAACATTTTCACCAATCTTCACTCACCCAAACTCCAAAATCGTTCATAACCACACATCCCAAAAAAAAAAAGAAAACTTTCGACCTCTCAAAAACACTACAACACAAACAAAATCAAAACAAAAAAACCCTAGAGAAAATAAAAATAAAAGCAGCAGCAACAACGAAAAAATCGGACAAGCGTTTGATTAAATGGCGCGTGCGAGGAGCCCGGCGAGTCGTGTCAGTGAATACAGAGTCATAGATCATAGTTTCCGGGGTCGTTCGGTACGAGCTACAAGCCGTGGGTACAGGCCGGAGGGCGTCGGAGGGGCAGAAGGGTTGTTGCGAGTGTTGCGGAAGAGCTCGTGGATGCGTGAAATATCCAGGGAGGTTTTACAACGTCGAAGTAGCAGCGCAGGAGAAAAGGAAAGGTGCGTCGCGGTGGAGTTGGGAGGGGTGAAGAGACTTGGGAACCGTGAGCAGCGCAAGAGGGTAGCTGGTTGGTGAAGGTCAAGACTCGAACGAGCGTGAGGCGAAGAGGAAGAGAGAGAACGTTACTCGCTGCTGCTGGCTCGCTTGGTTGGTAATGGTGACTACCGACTCGTGCATGTGCCTGGTGGTTATCGGTATTGGTTCGGGTGGTTGTTCCTGGTGGATATTACGTTCAGGGGATGAAGAAGAGGGTGGGTGGGGTGAGGTCTTTCCCCCGCAGCTTCCGCCGGGAGCGAGTGAGTTAGTGAGCTTGCGACGCGAGTTTCTGCAGACTTTGCCCTCCTCGTCGTCGTCGTCGTCGTCGTCTATTCGCGCCGGGACGAATCCGCGAAACGGAAGGGAGTCTCGTCGCCGCAGCCGACGAACCCACCACCCTCCACCCTCCCGCCTCATGGCGTAGCGCAATGCTCTACCCCTTCGCGCTCTCAAAACTCTCCCCTCGATCCTCCCCCCCCCCTCCCGTTTCCAGCAGGGTTCGTTGTCGCTCGCCGCCGCATCGTCCTGTGCTCTCGTCCCCCGCGTGCGACTCGCAACCCCCCCGCCCACCCACCCACGTTCGGCGATGCGGCATCCCGGCAAGACCGGCCCGCCCGGCGCGCGGCTCACGGAGGTGGATGAACCGGGCGAGAGAAACTTCGCCGGTAGCCGGTAGCCCGCGCTTACGTACACCTACACTACCCCAGATGATATATATGTACCCAAGTGGAAAAATTATATATAATCTATATGTAAACAATATATAAACAGTCATATGAACAATATATGACCCAATCCCACATATAAATTATATATAATTTTTTTACTTGGGTATATATATATATATATATATATATATATATATATATATATATATTTATATTTATATTTTCTTTTCACATGTATTAGGGTGGCTGGGAATAAAATAAATTTTCTCCGATTTTCGAGGCCTGACATTTGTTTTAAAGTGTATCTTGGATGTATCTATACGGAGAATGTTCTGCAGAAAGGTGTGCCCGGTAGGGGACCTTTTTTGGGGGTTGCCCCCCAATTTTGCAAAGTTTTTGGGTTTTAATGACATTGGCGCAATAATTTTTTTTTTTTATCGAACAAATGTGAATCGCGAATTTGAGTAAAAAATTTGAGTAAAGATGATTTGAGTTTAAAAAAAAACATTATCATCCACGGAATTGTTAAAATTGATTAATATTTGGTCTGTGATAAGATGTTAATTTTCTCCTTTTATATTATTATTTTATTCACGTGGCTTCGCGTGACCATTGTACAGGTGAAATCATTTGTCGGTAATTTTGTCAAAGCTCATGTTGTTGGCACGATTCATGGTAAAGAAAAAACAACAACAACAACAAAAAGACGATGAAAAAACATTATTGTGCCATGTTATTTGAATTTTAAAAAATCGTGGCCACTCCTATGAGGGTCGGGAGAATCGGAAGACATTTTTAGTTTTCGACCCGCCCTAGTATAAAAATGCATTAAATATAATAAAAATACATAAAAATACAACATATATATATACAATTGTAAATTACAGTCGGAAGATTTTTATTACAAATAAAGCAAAATCATTATTCCTCAAATAAATCGCGAATCATGCGATCGCATTGAATCTCGTCAACCCTTTTCCTTCCGAATCCGTACACCGCAATCGTAGCAAACGGAAAAATCTCATCCGTCACGTACGAATGACCGATCATGCATTTATTTCGAATCGGCTGAAAGAAAAAATTGGAAAAAACAAAAATAACTTCTCGAAGATTAAATTCGTTGATTCGGTGGTTCTCTTCCGTTTCCGGGGTCCCGCGAGGAAACTCCGGGAAAATTTTGCGAGTCGCTACGTCGCACCGACGTCGTCGACGAAGCGCCCGCTGGCAGGCGGAGGAGTGGGGGAGGAGGAGACGCGGAGAAGGAGTGAATTTCCGCGACGGGTAAGGGTGGTGCCGGCTTGGCTCGCGGGTGGTTCGTGCACCCTGCCTCTGCGATGCCCGCGCTGGCTGGCTGACTGGCTGGCTGGGATGCGGTGGTGTTGGTGTTCACCGACGTCGCGTCAGTGCCAACAACCAGCCGATGCAGCGACCGGCAAACGATATATTTATAGGAGGCTATAGACACATCAGGGTGGTCCTTATTTTTTTTGGTTTCTTCAATTCGGGCACTCCCAGAGAACTAGATGGTTCGAAATGACTTTGGAAATAATATATCCTCAACATTTGAGGTCCCTGTCTCAATTTTTAACCGTCCCAAACCTCCCATACTTTGCCATCTAAATGACACAATATTTTTTCATAGTTCTGATTTTTCCATTTATCAGGACTCGAGTGCCGAACTATAGATGATACTGTAGATTATAAACAATTATATTAAAAATAGGTTTTTGTAATTACAATAAAAAGAGGTTTATTACTACTTAGTTTCTATAGCTAGTAGAAAGCTCACGAAGTCTAACATTTATTGGTGAAGTAATTCAATCATGATAATTTTTAAAAAATCCAGAAACATGAAAAACCATTTATATTATTTAAAGGGCAAAGTGTAAGGAGATCGTTGGCAAGGTTAACGATTGAGATAGAGACCTCAAAATTCAAAAACATTTTATTTCACTAATTTCGGACCATCTGATCCTCCGGGAGTACCGGAATTAAGAAAAAACAATCGAAACAAGGACCACCCTGAGACAATGTATATAGTACGTGGCGGTAGCGAGCCGGCGCTGCTAGGAGGTGGATGAACCGGGCAGCGGTCGGGGAGGGAAAATCGAGGGTGAAAGCGGGACCGAGCTAACCGACAAGGGTGAACAAGGGAGTGAGCTCGAGACACGGGGCTGAGGGTGTTGCCACCGAGTGAGTGAGAGAGAGAGAGAGAGAGAGAGAGAGAGAGAGAGAGAGAGAGAGAGAGAGAGAGAGAGGAAGAACGAGCAAGATATATAGTAGCTGGGTTTCCTGGGTACGTTGCCATGACGACACCGCGCCGTTTTCCAGACCAGACAGAGATTCGCGCGGTCCCCGACATCGCCAGACTGTACGGCGCACAACCTCCGCACACACAAACCCCAAACTCTCACACACATAACTCTGTCTCACTTCGTCTCGTGGACCCGCAACGCCAGAGACGATCGTCAACCCTCCCGGCCGAGCAAAGACCCCGCCGGATTCCAACATCGACGACGGGACGGGTCGCGGTTCGTAGGAGAACGGCCTCGTGGTACAAACTCGAAAACTCCGGCGCAAAACCGGCAGACGTAGATCAACCGGGAAAGAGGATGAGGAACAACCGGGGAGAAGAGCACAAACGTGTTCGTGCTCTCTCTCTCTCTCTCTTTCGGCAACGAGAGAGAGAGAGAGAGAGAGAGAACGAACGAGAAGTCGGATAACCGGGGCCGAGACACGAAGAGGAAAATTTTCGAACGAGTGAAACTCGCGGCAGGGTGCAACCGGGGTAACCAAACCCTTCGGAATCGATCCACGGTGGGCCAACAACGAGCGCCATCGTTGGCCTCTCTTCCTCTTCGTACCTACTTCCCCGTCCGGTCTCTCGATGATCATCCGTCCTTTACCGTCCTTCAGTCTTACTCCTTCTCTCCCTCACTCTCTCTCTCTCTCGCTCTCTCTCTGTCTCGCTCTCTCTCGCTCTTTGCACCCTCGAAACCTCGCCGGCCACGTCTCGGTCGACAATCACGTTGCTCAGACTCCCTTCGGGGGGTTCCTCCTCTACCAAATCCCCAGACAACGCGGAAACAACAAACTCTCGACTATGGACTTTGCGAAACGAAACAATGAACCGCGGATATTGAAATTGTTGGAACAATTTTTCGTTTTTCTTTTTTTTTTTCTTTTTTATGTTATGGGAGCTATTGGGGAACTTTTTGGGAATCGTTCGAGCACGGAATATGAAACTTTTCATGCAGGATCTTGTCGACTGGCGATGCATGGGGTTGTGATTGTTTCTATTGGAATGTTTTTTTTTTTTAATTGATTTTCTTTTGAGAGGTAATGCGGTGTGTCACGAGTGCGAGTGAGATGCATGACGCATCTTGCGGAGAGAAAGACGAATTGATCGGTAAACGATGTTGGTTGGTCGTTGGATTCTGACGTCGACTTTGGCTATATCGCGTGGTTTGGGGAGATGATGGAAAATCGTTATTCACCACGTGGGTTGCGATAATTCGGTCGGTATGGAACGTAACTTGTGGGAAACGAGTGATTTGATTTCGAGCCACGTGGACAAACTTCGAGACTGCCGAGAAATGTTGATTCTCGTCTGGAAATTGATTCTCGTTGATTCTCGTCTGGAATTTTTCTCCCGGTGCTTCGATAATTTTTAATTCTTATTTTATATTTGGTTATCGAAGGAACTTGATCATGCCGATGGGATTATGATTAACACAATTCCATCTCTGAGCGACTCATCGAAGCCAAACGAACAAACGACGAACAAGATGATGAATGGAGACTTTGGGGTGGAGAAGATGTCAGAGGAATCCGGATATCCAATGGAATAACGACAGGCTTAGATATGATATTATTTATTAATATAATGTATTTCGTAATATATATACATATATAAGTGAGTGTGTATGTATGTATATATATAATAATAATAATAATAATAATAATATATATTTATATATTTATTTATTCATTTATTTTTTTTCTGTTTTTCAAATTTATTCATATATATATACATATATATATATATATATGTATATATATATATTTATATATTACCGTTAAACATACATAAAACCCTGATAGATTGGGATTACAGCTGTCGATTACTTCGATTACATTTTCTTCATCATTATTATTATTTTTTATTTCCATTTTCATTTGCTTTCGATCAGTGATCGACGGGGGTTCAATAATCCAACTCGTCTTCGATCGATCGGTCTTCATGTGATAATATTCAAATACTCAAATTTTCGTCTATTTAATTTTTTTTCTCCATTTATATATTTTATTTATTCAAATTGTTTTTGAGAACGAGACAAGAACACATTCGGACACAATCGATCGATCGGTTGCAATTTTATTTTTTTGTTGTTGTTATTATTTATTTATTAATTTATTAATTTTTTCGGTGATTCGAAAAACGAAGCACAGTGTGTGTGTGTGTGTGTGTAAATTTTTGTGGGGGCGTGGAGAGTTCGTGGTGTCGCATTAATCGGACGATCGTGACGCGATTGACGCGTGTGTGAATGTTTACCAGCGTCGTGCTCCCGGACACACACAGACACACGAAACGATCGATAGACACCCCGGTCATCGAGACCCCAGTCGCTCCCGGAAATGGGAAAAAAAATAAAATGTCGAGTCGCGACGACGTCGTACGTTGTGCCGGACAATCGCGAGTGTGGATACGATAATATTGTGACCTCAGCGCGAACGCGAGAGAAGGTTTGCGCGGATTGGCGGGCGGCAAAACGACGGGGCCATTGTACCTCGCGGTGGCCGTAACTGACTGCCGCATCGTTGACTCGTACTACTGCGGGGCCGAGGGCCGCGGACCAGACGTCTTGGCGCAACGGCGGTCAGTGACCACTCTCGCCCTATCGCGAGATACTTCCGTTAAAATGACTTTTAATGTTTTTTATATATATATATAGATTTTTTTTTCCAATTTTATTTTTGCAACTCGCATGTGCGGACTAATCGTTAGTATTTATAACTATTAAGATTATCATTAGATACCGAAAAAACGATTATATAACCCTCCTCCCTCGTGGAACCTTTGTAAAAATATATATATATGTATGTATATTTTTTCATCAATTTTTATCCTTTATTTCATTTTTTTGTGGTTTTTCGTTTTTTTATCAATTTTTTTTCTCGTAATTTTTAATTTTTTTTTTTCAATTTTTCGTTATCATTGGAGATTTGCTTTTTTCTGTATTTTCAATTTTTTTTTTTTTTGTGATATCGATGTTATTGTTATCACGAGAAGACGATGGATATTATTTTTCTGTTAAAAATGGATTCTTGCGATCGTCACGGAGGTCAAATATACTCGTTAGTTCATTAAATTGGAAAAGGGTGCGAATTAGTTGGCGAAGAGATCGAATCGTGCGTGTGTGTGTGTGTGGATATTGTTCTGAGTCACGAAACTTGGTCGAAGATTTATGATCGACTGTCGTGTTGAGACGGCTTATCAATCTCTTATCTCGTTATGTAAAGGTGTGTGTGTGTGTTTGTGTGTGTGCGAGAGACGTTAATCGATTATCGAACATCGTTACACACACACACAAACACACACACACACTCTCATAAGTTTAGTCCATAACGTAACGTGAACACGTGTATACAATCGCGTATAAACGATTATTACAACACATTAACGACATTGTCGTGTTTGCATCAACAACCGGTGGAATTACAAATAATCTCACAATCGGGCTAGTTTCGTCCGACCATACGCATGGTCGATCACTTATTTTCACACGGTTCGTCGTTCGTCCACGCCCTCACACACGTTCACACACACACACACACACACACAAATCGCACACGATCTTATCCCGATCACCCCTAATGTTCAGTCCAATTCGAATCAACGATTGAAGGAAACTAACCCCCGTCGAACTTACACACTTCCGAACGCAAACACGTTACACATTTTTAGGAATGTCATTTTTATTTTATTTTTTCTCATTTTTTTAATCATTATTTTACTCTCTCTCTCTCTCGCACATTATTATTTTTTATTTCTTTATATTTGTTTGTTTATGTGAAAAAAAAGTTTTGGCACCAATTTTTTTTTTTTTTTTTTTTTTCATGTAGCTGTGAGGGTCAGTATTTCCGTGAGTGTGCGTGTGTATGTTTGTGTGATTGTGTATCAGAATATCTTCGAGTCTGTATCTTCGTCCAATGTCTCTCTGGATTTTCAATTGTCCATTATAATAAATATCTAAATCTGTAACCGTCTCTCGCATATCATTTCATTTCACGATTTTTGCCTTCCACTCGTTCTCCGGCTGTTTTTTTTTTCGCAACTACAGTTTGTCCCTGTATCCACATTCTTCCGTTCTTCAATAATTTGTTATTCAATATTGACAATCATTAGCACATTCTTTTTTTTCGGATGCCTATTGCGAGCGAATTCGAAACGAATCAACGTCTAGCTTTTATTATTTTCTCTTTTCCCTTCGTTTAATTTTAGTTTGGTTTTTTTTTCTTTCTCGACCCGTCAAGCGTCGACAGTTCCATCGCTGTGGTGGCTGCTGCTGCTGCTGCTGCTGCTGCTGTCTGTTACGTTCTTTTCTTTTCTTTTTTTTCTTCTTTTCTTCGTTTTTTCTCTGCTCTGTCTGTATCCCCGAGGCCCGAACGACAGGATCGATACGGACGTTCGACGGATGGCCGAGAGAGTGACTGTCTCTGTCTCTGTTTGCGACCCCCCCCCCCCCCCCCCCTCAGACCCCTTATCGTCTACAGCACCGGGCGATCTACGTGCAGCCACCACACGCCGAACTATCTCGACTGAGATATTCCACCCCTATCATCCCTCAAGCCACATCTTTTCTATTTTTAATTTTTTAATTTGATCGAAATTATATTTTTTTCTTTATTTTTTTTTTTTTGCTTTCTTTTTGTCTTCTTTTTTTTGTTCCTGTCATCGAATTCACTCGTTCGTCGTGGTATTTGTGATATTCACCAACGTGACTCGTCGCCACGCGTCTTTCCACGAATTTTTCAACCGGATAATCCCGATAATCTCTCGCCATCTCGCTTCATCTCCTTCGATCGCAGATTTTTTCTCCTTTTTTTTTCACCCAACCCGTTCCCGATATTTTCCATCGCTCCTCGTGTTATTAGAAAAATGTGGTGATATTAAAAAATGTGTCGAGAATGCAAATCCGAGCGGTTACGCGGGAATTTACGTGCCATCCCTCTCGTGGGGGGTAGCTGGGTGGGAGGGGGGGGGGATTACCCGGGTTATTGGATCCCAACGTGAGATTGGGCCAAGGGTGCTCTTGGACATTTTTCGGCAAATTTTCGTCGTTCACGACGAGTAATCGAACGATCGAATACGGTTTTCATTTTTTTTTTTATTTTAATTTTCATTTTAACGCGTTGATTTTGCTTTTTGAATTTTTTTTTTTTTTTTTCATCGTTTAATTCTTATTTCCTAAGCGAGATTCCATGAGTCGCGATTAATTTTTTTTTTCCACAAAATATATTAAATTGCTATAGCTTAGCATTGTTACTTTGTTGAAGCCGATTAAATACGAATTATCGCGTGTCGCGAATTTTTTGGAAAATTTGATTCTCTTTTTATCAAATTAATTTTTCGCGATGTTAATGTAATTCAACTATCAAGTGAGCCCAATGAAGAACGATTATATCGATCATCATATGGTGCATTTGCTTGTTTTATTTTATGTCGTCATGTTTTTAAATTCAATTTTTTTTTTTTGTTGCCATCCAATGGTAAAATTGGACGATACGTGTGGGGGGTGTGGTCACAATTCATCCGACGACCCGCGACCAAATATTATCCAAAACTAGATTTTTTCGATCAATTTCTTTGTTTTTCAATGATTTTTCATTCGATAACTTACTACGCGACATTTTCTTATTCCTCAAGAATTGAATTATCATTATTATTTTTTTTTCACATTTAAGCCTCGAATAAATATTGCAATGCACACGCCAAGAATTTTATTCTCGTATCTCGCTTGTTTTCATTTTTTTTTTCTAATTGTAAGTTTATCAAGTCTTGTTGGTTCGATCACCGTTAATTTCTATTTTATTACATTTTCTTTTTTTTCCGTAGCACCGTGGGGCTCAGCGTGATTTTCGTGGGTACGCCGTGGAGCAAGAGGAAAGGGGGAGGAGGGTGACTTTTCGTTTTGGCGAATTTTTCGTTACAGACGATTTGTGCGTATCTCGAGTAAAATTTGTGTCCGAACAACAATTGTGTCTTTACGTGTCGAACAAAATAATTTGATGTGTGTGTGTGTGTGTGTGTGTGTGTGTACAGGGGTGGATGATCGAGGGTAGTGATTACGCGAAAAGGCCGGAAATGGATCTGTGCTGACCATGGCACAGAAAATATCGATCATGGCGTGCAACCCTTGCCAGCGAGATTACAGTCTCACAATAATGTTTATCATATACATATATATATTTATACGTGTTTACATATATATATACATATATATATGTATATACGGCCCAGCCTCTCCGTAAATTTATGCACTAATTGTAAGTGAACTGTTTTGGATAATCGATGGAAAAATGATCATTGAATATCATCTACAGATCGAATATCGTCACGTACAGTCGTGACAAGTAAAATAGATATATTATTGTTGTAATTTTTTTCTGTCATACATATTATTCACTGTTTTCTTCATATTTTATTAATAATCCATACATCATATATATATATATAATTGTCTATAAATCACCGTAATGTAAACTAATGAAAATTAAATACATATTTTCGTCTCGTAATATACCCTCTCTTCATAAATATATAATATGTATAATTTCGTATAGTTTTTATTTCATACTCATATATATATATATATTTATATTTATATATCGTTTCGTTATAATATCAATCTTGTCTGTCCCTTTCTCGTATTCCCCTTAGTCTCTTTTTTGTTGCTGCCATTTTCACGGTACTTCCTCATTTTTATTTATTTTTGTTTCATTTATTTATTTGTTATTGTTATTTTTTTTCAGAGTGAGAAAGGGTCTTTATGGTTTGTTGTTGTTTTATTTTTTTGTGTGTGTATTTGTAGTAGTCACGGACAATATTTATATAATATCTATATGTTGGGAGTTTTTTTTATTTTTTTCGGTTTTTTGGAACCATCGAGTGTACTGTGAAGTTGCATACTGACTGAATATCTCTCTCTGTCTCTCTCTCTCTCTTTCTGACGCTTTTCTTTCTCTGTTCTTCGATGGAATCACTTTGTCGATGTCTTCGCCGCTTATTCCACGAGTCGCACAATAGTGAGCAGGACGCGAGAGCAACTGTGCATGAAAAAAAAAAAAAAAAAAAAAAAAAGTTTTTGAGTGAAACCGAATAATTTTCGTATATATATCCGATTTCCGCGTTTGTCAATTCTTATGTTTGCTTTTTCGATAATCTTTTCGCGATTTCTCCTTATTTTATTATCATTTCTTTTCTTTTTCTTTTTACTTAAAAAACGTTTTTTTTTCATTATTTCTTTCCCCCAATTAAAACGGATGATCAGTCTTCGTGAATCACAGAAAGCTTTGATATGGCCTTAGACGAGATTGATCCGCGTGTTTCTTGAGCACGGACACTCAATTCCCACCAAAAACACCCAACGTCCTTTCGGCGCGAGATTCATCCGGTCATTGATTTCACAAAATTGAATTTCGCTGCATTGGAAAATGCACAACAAATTTATTCGGCTTCACAATTTTTTTTTTCTTTTCTTTTTTTCTTTTTTTCTTTCGGCACAGTCGCATGATTGCGAGTACATATTGCTTTGGTTTCGTGGTTGAGTCAATAATATATTAATTACATTTATTTTAGATTTCTTTCTTTTTTTTACGTTGTCCATTACTCCAGAGCCGGGCAACGTTTTCTTGCATTCAAACATTTTCCTTACCCCGTCATTCATTATAATACAATATTATATTTTATATTTGTTTGAGTAAAAAATATTAGATATTAATCGTCAAGATTGTGTTTCTTTTATTCTTTTTTCATTTATTTTGCGAGACTCGGAAATTTCAGCGACAAAGTGATATTTTTCGAAGATCAGCACAGTTTCACCTCCAGTTCCACAAAAACCGTTCAAATTACATGTGCGATTGACAAAATAATAATAATAATAATTTGTATTATTATCATTATGCGTGTGTGTGTTTTGATGATTTTTGTTTTAGTGTTTTAATGGAATGGAAAATAGTCGAAAATTCCAACGACGAAGAAAAGCGAGAGAAAGAAAGAGAGAGAGAGAAGAGCCGAAGAGAGCGAGAGGTAAGTCCGAGTGACGACACGAACGCGAGGTAGGACGATTAAAATTTCAAAGACGTTATCGCGACAATATTTATTTTCGACACGAACGACGTGAGTGTGAACGATTGAAAAATCATACAACCCCCGGAACAATAAACAATCTCGAATCATAGTTCATTTCGACGGAACAGACAACTACGATGTTATCGAGTTTTTTCTTCTCTCTTTACTTTCCTTTTTTTTTTTTGTCTTTCTAATCTTTCTACAATGCGGTTGTTCGATATATTATATGTTTGTATCAGTGTTCGAGGATCGTGTGTGTCATTCGTCTCTCATAATTTTCTTCACATTTTCACCGTCATTCCTCATTTATTAAAACAGCCTACGGATAAATCTTACGTAGATTCTTTATTTTTAGATTTTTCGTTTTTTTTCTCAATTTTCTTTTTTTTTTTTTTTTTTGTTTCATACTTATTGCTTTGAAATTCCGTATCGAAGACGTGTCGTTTACGTGAAACCGAGTAAACGTCGGGTTGGGGTCGAAGTGGGAGCAACGAGGAAATGGGCAAACACGGGGAAGGGGTTGGTTGGGAGGGAAGGGGGAAGGTCCAATTACGAGTCTAGTTAAGGAAACGATAGTTAAGTGTAATGATTATTACAGAGATAGATATATATATATATATATTTATACGTTAATATATAATATTATCTATATAATAATATTCACGTACGTACAAATACTTATCAGTGTACCGGTGTCCATAATGTTATTATTATTATTTTTTTCTTGTATTCTTTTTTTTTGTTCATTTATTTTCCATTTTCATATAATGTATACGTGTGTCATTTCATTCATCAATTATCTTGTTTTTTGTTTTTTTTTTTTTTTTGTTTTGTTGTTTTGTTTGTTTAGGCCTTAACCATGCATCATAAGAATATAGATATACAATATGTTTATGTGTTTTTTATATTCGCATTAAATGCTCGTTTTCGACTTATCATCGTGTCGCATAATTCACGTTTTATCGGCAGCCCGAAACCCCGTTGTCGCGTAATTAATTACACGTCGGCGCGTAAGTTCGAACCTGGAAATCGTCTTCTAAATCTAAACGTTATTTTATTTTTATTTTTTTTTTTTTTTTTTTTTTTCAATAATCTTTCGGCGATACAAATTTTATCGAGAATAAAATGATAATGAGATTAAAAAATTTTAGTCGTGAGAATCCGAATCGACGAATCCATCGATCACAATCGATTCACGATCGCTGAAAAGTTTTCAACGCTCAACTGGAAACGGATTCATATTTTCAATTTTTTTTCTTTTTTTTTTCGTTTTACGTTTCGTCGATTTATTTTTCGTCTTTTTTTTTTTTTTAGTCACCGATTTTTAGAGATCGGTGGAAGGGGGTGGGGGTGAGGGGGAGGGCGTTGGGAATCTCATTCCCCCGCGAATTTATCAAAAATAATTTACGGACGATCAAAGTGCGTCCGGCACGAATTTTTTTCGTTTTTTTTTTCTTTCAATTTATTTTACTTATTATTTTTTGTTGTTTTTTTTAATTCCAGGGCGAACGTGACTTATTCTTGATTCTCTTGATTGAAGAATAAGAAGCAGACTGTTGCGTGAACTGCCCTTGAAAATCATTTCATCCTCGGCACTGGGTACGCTTAGGGGGCGGGAGGGAGAGGGAGGCGGAGAATTTTATATTCTCTTTCATTCATTCATTTTGATGCCGGCGATTTTGTCAGCCACGATTTTTATTAATTTTTTTTGGGTCGTAATCCTTTTGCAACGTTTTTCTCCTCATTATCATCGTTCGATGGTTGTCATTTCAATTCTACTCTGTCTTTTATGTTATTCTTTCTTTTTTTTTCATTATATCGATTAATTTCCAACGACGTTTACGATATAATCAGTCGAAATAGCTACGAACGCATTGAATCTATACAGTCCGCCTCACGATCATGAGCCAATATGCAATACGAGAGTGCCAACCGTTTAATTACGAATTGCAGGATGAGAATGTTGGAAAAAACAATGCATTTGCTCTACTCGTCGACTTTTTTTTTCAAGCTCCGTGAAGCAGTCCGTACATCTATGATACAAATGAATATATAAATATATGTATATTCGCTTACGGAGTATACATATAAATATATTTATGTATATAATACAAAGTAACTTTAAATATATAGATATATTCATATATATATATATATATATATATTTATATATAATATATACGTGTGTATGTGTGTGTGTGAGTGTTAGTGTATAATACATCTATATAATAATATGCGTATATCACAAATCATTACGTTAGCCATTACTTTTCAATTAGTTATGCGGAAATACGTGAGTGAGTGTGGAGATTCGGTCGATCGATGATCGATGATTACATTGATTGATCCTGGTTTCTATGTTCTCCGTGTGCTATCATTTGAAGAAAAAAAAACAATTTTTCATTTCATTATCACCCCTCATTATTATAATGATAATTATTATTAATAATTTTTTTTTCTTCAAACTTTTTTTTTAATATTCGACGATGGTAAATCGTTATTACAACCGATCTCGTTTACACAATTACACAGTGTGTGACTTACAGTGTGTAGTTCAAGCCCGTAGATTCGGAAATTCGCAACACGCAAAATTCGCATCGTCGAAAAAATCCATTCACACTAGATTCGATTTTTTTTTTCACGTTCACGATTACATATCTACGCTCAGACTCGCTTAGACGAACTAAACCTAAAGGAGCATTGGGCAGTTATGTTTTTTTTTGGTTGTGATTTTTCAATATTATTATTATTATCATTATTATTATTATTATTTCTTTTTTTTTCAATTTTTAATTTTTTCTACAATTATTTAAATGTTTGACTGGTGCGTTTCAGGCACGTCCCAGCTCCCTGATGCTTCGACAAGTGTACTGAATCACTATAATATCTCGTTAAATCGTTACACGACATTCAAATACCAATGGTAATTATTATTATTATTATTATTATTTTTTAAACTTTATTTTTCAGTGCAGTATTACGTTACTATTATTAATATTATATGTCGTTATATTGTTATATCCATTATAATTATTATCATTGGGCCAATATCAGTTTCGAGGGAATTCCAGCTGCGACATGCGTACGTAGAGAATGACAAAAAGTAAAAAGACAAAAACAATGATTAAGATACATCGAGTACTTGTCAAAGACAATGGAGCACCGAGGACGCGCCTTGTCTTCCATTGTAATTCTATATATGCTCGAATAATCTTTTTTTTTCACGCTTTTACTTCTTAATTTCTAGACACTACACCGAATTACACGGTCGCCGTATTTCAACGGTGTTTATTCGTTCAATCGCGATTACAGATTATTTGTTGAATTTTTTTTTCTTTCGTTTTTCGGTTTTTTTTCTTTATTTTTTTTCGGAGAGGTGGGTCAGGGAACTTTGAGCGCCCAAGAGGGTGATCGAAGCTTCCTCCGTGTCTCATTGACAAGAAAATATGTGGTTCGTATGTGTGTATGTGTGTGTGTGTGTGTGCCTTTTTGTTTAATGTAATTAAATATATAAATTATGTTTGTTTTTTTTTTTTTCATTTTTTTTTCTTTAATGTACATAGAGTTTAGATAATAATATTCATCATCGTTTCGTCATCTTCATTAATATACTTCTTTAATTTATCATTACTTTTAAACTTTTATAACGTTTCATAGATCGAAAAATAAATATAAAAATAAACCGGGCATTTAGGTATTAATATTTTGTATCGATAATTTTTTTTTCTTATCTTTTTTTTTTGTTTGTTTTTTTCCCTCATCTTTCGTCGCGCTTTTCACTCATAAATTTTTCCGTGTCTTCGAATTTTTCCCTCGCTTTGATCTCGTTCGTGTTTCCGTTGTACGAAAAAAAATGGAAAAAATTGAATTTTCACCGATCGGTGTCAAGTTTTCCGTTTTTTTTTTTTTTGCAAGTCAGTACGTTCGAATCATCGGCAAGAGCCCTCACTACGGAAGACCGGGCTCGTTTAGTCGATTTTGGCGTGTGACCGACACTTCGTTAATTCAATTTTTTCTACTCGACTGATGGTTCTCATGGCCCACCCCCTCCACGCTCCTTTCCCCGATTTTGATGGTTCATTTTTCGACGTCGGACCATTTGCACGAAAACACGTTTCTGCTGTTAAACACTCAAATATTTATCCCCCAATCCCACAAGCTCCGAACACGAATGTTGTTTTTTTTTTTTGGTTATTTTTTTTTTCTTTCTATTTTTATTCGCCACACCAGGTTTTTTTTTCATTAATTATTCTTTTGTCAATACGATAGATACGATTTTCTTTTTTCATTATTTTTGTTGTTGAGCATTTCGCAAAGTACACGAAAAAGTACAAAATTAATTCTTTACATATCCTTAATATTTTTTTTCTTATTATTAAAAAATTGTTTTTTTTTTTTTCAAAGATTTTTTCCGCCTTTTCAATCTTCGTCGTTACGCAGCCCGTTTCGTAATCGTGTTACATCAGACTCGTTTTTTGTTTCAGTTATTTGTTTGTTTTTTTTTCTTCATTTCGTCTATTCACGTTTGTTTATTATTAGAAACTAATAATTATTGTTATTTAATAAATATTAGTATCATTGCGTTGTAGAGTCGTCGGACACCTTGTCGCTCTCGCGATTGTCGCCCGATCGACGATGAATATCATCGAAAGCACTGCTCGTGCTCGCCAGTGCTTTCGCAAAAAAAAAAAAGAAAATTTGAAGAAAAAAATCAAATCAAACATTAGTTCCCATTATAGTTTTAACGCATCGGTCGAGTCGGTTATAGATGTATAAATATATGTTTACATATGCTCGACAAACATAATAATAAACATATATATATCCACACATACACACACATATATATATATATTTATATATATATACATATATAATATGCGTGCCAGTTTATATTCTTATTCAATCAAACATTTCTCTCTGCCTCGTCAAAATTGTATTTTATATATATATTATTTTTTCCCCCCTCTTAATCTAAGGTCAACCACTTTGCTACGATTGGATGCTACATGTATATCGGCGTAACGCTCTCGATTTTATTTTTTTTAGGATCGTATCTTAGTAAAATAGAAAAAACGTCCTAAAACTCACCGATGCACGTTAAGTTAGGTTCGCTGCCCTTCCACCCGCGCCCTCGCTTACCCTCACCTTAACTCACAAATACGTTATTCGTTATTATTATTATTATTGTTATTATTATTATTATTATTATTATTATTATTATTATTATTATTATTATTATTATTAATTTGAATATATATATATATATATATTTTTTCCATTTTTAAATATTTCATTCCTCGTACGGAAACACATGCACACGGTTCGCCATTTAATATTCATTATCCCACCCCTCGTGTGATTAAACCTCGTACGTTGTCGAACGAGTTTCGAGCTTAACATTCGTCAGTCTGTTAACTATCTCCCCTCAAAACACTCTCGCCCCGTTTATCGAAGCGAGAGACAATTTTTATTTTTATTTCGAATTTTTTTTTTTTTCATCTTATTTTTCTTCTTTCGCTTATCATTTGGAAGATTTAAAATAAAATAAAAAACAAATATTTCATTCACTCGTGTGTAGCTCAACTTTGACAACCACTGGTCGTGAGATCGTGTACGCGAGATTCAATTATTCGATTATTTCACGTATGATTGCGAAATAACGACGCGGGTGCGACGGTCAATCGATCGGAAGATTAATTGGTTGATGGGGTGGAAAAAAAAATAACGTTATGCGCAACATTTTTTGGTTCGCTCTGTCTCCGTCACGAGTGCAACAGAGATAGCGCTATTGACGAACGCGGTGGAGCGAAAGAGAAGGAAGTCGATGTGGCACATCAAATTAAATTTAATTCGAGCGAGCTTTTTTATAAGTTCTGCGAGGGGATGATTAGAACAATGTATTTTATTGAATTTTTTCTGATTTCATCGTTGCAAACCGATGGGGAAAATGTTGTCGTGAGATTGTTCTCGATGTTACGAGAATCGAACCCGCGTCTATGACGAAAGGGAGAACCTCGAGACTTGGCCTCCGTGATATTCTACAACGTTGCGCCTGTTTAATCAATATGTGACGAGTCGCATCGGGTCCGCCCGAGTTCAAGAGAGAGAGAGAGAGAGAGAAGGAGAGAGATGGAGAGAGGGAGAGAGGGAGAGAGAAAGAGAGAGACAACCCCGCATCGTATAATCATTCCGTTATAACGTTAACCAGGCCTCGATCGTTTTCACGCCTTCTCACGTTTAACTCCATTCGACAAAACGTTTATCCACGTAACTCTGTGAATTCTACACCTTGATAATGACAAAACTTCGTCCCATTGACTCTTGCCATGCTCATCGCCTCATATAACCCATTCGCAACTCAACCTCAACGTTTTATCATTCGTTTGCCAACCGAAAACCTCGAGAAACGTAAATCTTAGGCTTTCCCCATTCGAAACTATGAGAACCACTGGGTCCGCGCGTCGTCAATGACAAATTCTCGTTTTGACCATTTTCTTCTTTCCGAATAGAAAACCACAAGAATGTTTGCAAACGTGATAAAATATCGCGAGAATTTGAAGAAACAACAATATGAGATTAAAATATTGAGTGATAAATTAAAAACCCAAAATGTTTTTTTTTTTAATTAAATTATGAATCTTGATGTAATTAATTGTGTCGTATGTTTTTTTCGGTTTTTCTTCGCCTGTCTGACGATTAAGTACGCATGTGTGTGTCTGTGAGTGTGTGTCAGAGAGAGAGAGAGGGAAAAAGATGGTTGATCGTGATCGAATAATTGTCTAACAATTGGTCGAGCAGTTCGCACTTAAAGAGATTGGGAACCTCTGGAGTCTCACTGGAGGGGGATGGTTGGGGGGTAGGGCGTCGCCGAGTCTCCGCCGCGACCCCCACGAGCTATCGACCGAGACTGTCGAGAGAGAACGAGAGAGAGAGGGAGATAGATAGAGAGAATGAAAGACAGAGTGTGTGTGTGAGAGAGAGAGAGAGAGAGAGAGAGAGAGAGAGAGAGAGAGAGAGCCAGCCACAGAGAGGGCAGACGAGAGGGGTTCGCCCAAGCCCGTTAAGGGCGAGAGAGACCGAACCTAAGGGCGAAAATGACGGTGCTGGCGGATCGAGAAAAAGAGGGCGCAACTCGCACCACGGATAAACGCAGTTTTACATCCGCCACGTGAAAACCGTTGCTTTATCCACGCACTCGCAATTATTCGATCTCCACGCATCTCTCACCCTCAAACGGATAACTCAAAGCCACACCGTATCGATTTTATTCATCTCAAAACCACTCTCATTGACATAAAAAAAAAGAAGCAAATAAAAACATCATAAACAAAGAAAAATACAAAATATAGCAAAATCAAGCGAAATAAAAAATTCTGAAAAAAAAAAAAATAAACCAAAAAAAATGACGCGTGGCAGAATGTTACCATACTAGAAAATAAATTACGAGTGATTGTATATCGATGTAACCACCCACGACCGAGAAAGATTCCTAAGGCTTCGCGTTCTAAATCGCGCGAGACGCCTCAACGGTGGCTCTCGGACCGTCAATCGCGTTGAACCTTCGAGCTGCCGCAACCTTCACCGAAAACGCGAATTACGACCGCGAACGTTTCGATGGAAATTAAAATAATAATAATAATGATAAATTAATTACGGAGAAAAAACGATAATTTGAAATCGCGATTCTATAAAAATTTGTCCGTATCCCATAAGAACACGTGTTAAAATGTTATACAGCCGTAACTTTTGAACGAGTATAGGTAAATCGTTTCCAAACCTTGCATAGTTATTTCAAAACGATAAAAGCTACACTGACTGTGGGAAAACAATTCCAAATTTTCTTGTCATTTTTCGACACATGTGTCGTGCAACCTTAATGGGAGAGCTAAATCTATGATATTTCGGTATAATGCGAGGGAGCCGGGTTGTCCAAAGCATACGTGTATCACAGTCCGAGCGGAATCGTGCGAGTGGCTTGCTATCGATTTGTTGGGGGGAGGGTTGAAGAGAGATGGACGAAGAGTAGATCGGCGAGAGACGCGGAGAGAGCGATAGGAAGAGTAAAATAAAGCGAAGAGGGGAGAGAGTCGAGAGAGAGTCGGATAAAGATAGGGTGAACACACCAGTGTACGATGGGAGAAAGAGAACTTTCGATGTGTGCGAAGAGAAATAGCGAAGAAAAGAGAATGAGGGAGAGCGCAAGAGGACGAGGATATATAGCAGAGACCGAGCAATGGGGGGGGGGGGGGGCGGGTGATGGTTTGTGCGAGGTAGATTCGACGAAGCACATGCTGCCACGAAGCTCGGTCCCCACATATATCTACGTATAAATATATCAAGGTGGTCCTTATTTCCGCATAGATTGCACAGACAATTCGTCATACCCAATTTTTCTTTTTTTCGCGTCAGTCAAATCAGAAAAAAGTCTATTTTCAATATGCAACGACTCGTAACAAATAAATTGTTATAATTTATAATATTATCTTTGTTTTATTGAAATGAAAATCTCCGAGAGGCTAGCGGCAGAGTTGATAATTAAGATAGAGACCTCAAATTTTACGGATATTCTTTCAATGCATTTCGCAACCATATTATTCTCCGGGACCGCGAAAATTGATATGAAAAGTCAAAATAAGGACCACCCTCAAATATATATATATATATATATATATATATATATATGTGTGTGTGTGTGTGTATATAGATATACAGCAAAACGGCCCCCGATGGCGCCGGCGAACCACCCGACATCATGCTCACAGTCCAACCCTCGGGGCCTCGCCCGTCCGCCCCATGCTCACCCACCCCCCCGATACCGCCCCTATGTGCCCCGCTGCCCCGTGCGCGCGGCCACATAGCCACGAGAGGAAGGAATGAGAACGAGAGAGGCGAGAGAGGCCGGAGGGACCGAGAGGTTTCGCAGCGGCAGAGCAGCAACGGCAACGCACCCACCCTGGCTAGGCTTTTGCTGCTGCTGCTGCTGCTGCTGCTTCTGCCACCCCAACGGCATCGACCGCAGCCCCAACGCTGCAATGCGACGTTGCCATCCCAACGGGCAACAGCCCTTGCAGCCGCGGCAACAGCGACGGCATCAACGAGGTACCCCAACATGCCGGTAACTCTCTTCACCCTCTCTCTCTCTCTCTCTCTCTCTCTCTCTCTCTCTCTCTCTCTCTCTCTCTCTATCACGATCTCTCTCGATGTGAGTCGGAATTTTAGCGCGGCACGTCGCTCCGTCCTTCCTCCGTTGAATGAACGAACGAGCCGGCGTAAAACACCAACTCACCCCAACCAACCCCCCACCCCCTTGACACCCACCGCCCTTATCCGCCATCGCCACCCCGCGACGCCCGAGACTCCGTTCCCTCCATGGTTTGCCGCGATAACCCGAGTCGATGCGGGACTCGTCCACGTGACTCGCCCCCCCCCCCCCCCCGCCCTAACCTCACCAGGGCCGTATCGGCAACGAACCCCGGGAAAATCCGGCCGGGCCTTTAACCCCAAACCCCTTCGGTACACCCCTTGCCAAGTTCACTGACCAGATTCTCTCATTTCATGTGTACGTGTGTGTGTGTGTGTGTCTCGTTCTCTCTCGCTCTCTCATCTCTCACTCTCTCTTGATCTCTCGCTGTCTCACTCTCTCTTGACCTCTCACTGGCTCTCACTCTTCATCTCTCGTTCTCGTACTGTCTCTCTTGATCTGTCTTGATCTCGTACTCTTTCACTCTCTCTTGATCTGTCTTGATATCACACTCACTCTCGCTTCATCTCTCTCTCTCTCTCTCTCTTGATCTCTCTTGATATCTCGCTCTCGCACTCTTTCCTGAACTCTCGTTCTCTCACTCTCTCTTGATCCCTCGCTCTCTCACTCTCCCTTGATCTCTCGCTCTCTCGATCTCTCACTCTCCCGTTCTCCCTCTCTCACTTCAATTCTCGACAGAATCGCCATTCTGATGCCTTCATTAAAATGGATTGATTGTATTGAAAAAAAAAAAATTGTTATTTACGAAAAGTATGTAATGTTTTATTGCGATATTATTTGTTTGCACGTCAATTCGGACAATCATGATTGTGTGATGCATGCGTGTGCGTCCATGTCCCGCGTGTCGCGCGTTACGTTTAACTTTTTTAATTTTCAATTTTGCGGCCCCGATGGCCCCGATGTTGTTTTTTTTATCATTATTTCGATTTTTTACTAAAATATTTGTTTACCACTTTGTAGAAACGCTTAATACTAGACCGCCGCATTCGTTTGGAAAGTTTCGACGCGTTCGTTTTTCCGTTCTTTCGTTCTCATCCGATCACACATATCGCGGCCCAATGAGTCCCCGATCATTCACACAACTTGTACATTCAATTCAATCGGTAATTCATCAATCGCATTCGCTATTGCGTTTAAAAAAAACAATATTAGAGAATTTCCGCACCGTACAAAAATAAACGATCGAATTGAAATTATCGATGACGATTTTTCAATGGAGACACAGTATGTGTTAATTTTTTTTTGTTTTTTCGTTATTTATTTTTTATTTTTTTGCAAGAGAGAGAGATAGAGTAGAGACGTTAAAAAATAATCAATCGAAAATATATTGTCGAACGAGTCGTGAATTGAAAATTCTTAAATTGCATGACTTGATTGAAAGTTTAACGTCTTCTAACGTTGAAAACAAAAAAATATATAAATATCGATGTTCCATGCAAAGTTTATAGTTTACAAATTATTCAAAATATATATATATATAGATATATGTGTGTGTATGTCGTCTGAGAAAAATTTATTTTACGTGTATTGCGTACGATTCTGTTCTCTCCGACTTTATCATCGAATTACCGATTGTCAGCCGATCAGACTACGAAAAGTTTTGCTTCTTCACTGAGATCGATCTACATTTGAAAATTAAAAAAAAATGTCATCGCCGCGAAATAAGAAATATCGCTAGTTCAATAAAATTGATGCAAGTAATAATTATCATTTCAATGTAAAAAAAAACCGCTCCAATTATTTTTTTCCTAATCACGGTGAAATTTATCAAGCAACGAATACGTGAAAAATCAGCATGCAAAAAAAAATCCAACAACGAAGGAGACCAAAATAATCCGAAGAAACGATTAAAAACCATGAAATAAATGAAGAAACGCCGTAGCCAACGATGAGATCAGCAGCGTCAACGGACAGGAGCAACAGCAGTCGGCCAACGACGAAATCAACGAAATCCAAAGAAAAAAATATTGCAAAAAAAAAACAATATATTTTTCGTGAATCAAGATAAGGAAGAAAAAAATTAGTATTCATAACGAAATAAATGATAAGACAGTGGGGATTCAAAACATAATAAGTGCACGTTATATTAAAATCATATTATATATTAAAATATTCATGATAATAATAATACTAATAATAATAATCGTAATATATTATCGCTTGTTCGTAAAATTACATAAAAAAATATAGAAAATAATAAACTCGTAGATTCATTTTGTCGGGTATTTTTTTTTGTTTTTTTTTTGTTTTTTCAATTATTTCGTCTCGCACGCTCGAAAATATTTCTATCGCAACTCCTTTATCATTCTCACGCTCGTTTTACCCATAGTTATGCATATATAATAATAATAATAAAGATAATAATAATCATAAAATAATAATGATAATAATAGGTAGTAGTAGTAGTTTATCGGTATACATGTATCGTTTTATCTCATTCTTCTCGTTCTTTCTTTTCGTTTGCGTCGTTACGATAGATAATGAAAAATATTTATTTGCATAGTGTGGCGTGTGTGATTGCTCAATGGTTCATCGTTATGTTTTTTTTTTTTTCATTGTATGATTTTTCTCTTTTCATTTTTTCACTCGTCAATCAACATCCTCCCGTCAAATTTATTCAGTCCAAATTCCGGCCGACGGACAAAAATCTTCGTTAATTTTCGCGCTCGGGTAATGCCCAAAAAAAGAACGAAACAATAATAATAATGTGTTTTCGGTATTATCGAAAAATCGTCGATTGCCCGAATGTATGATCGCGTACGCACGTAAATCGTGGAAGATAATTGTCATTGTAAATGCAATAATGTCAGTCGGTTTGCATCGTCGACCCGAAAAACAGTCGACGAGGTGCAAACGAAGAACAACGTGTTTGTGTGTGTTTTTAAAATGCAATTAGCAGCACAGAGATTGTTTTCAGTGGGAAGAAGCGACTTTCGAATGATCGAATGAAAAATCGAGAATAAAAATTTTTCAATAAAAAGACAAATTGAAAAAATGCAAACAAAATAAAATGCAACGAGGCAAAACGAAGATGTAGAGAACGAGTACAAACACTGGGCTAATGTCCGTTGAAAATTTATTTTCCACATTTGTTCGACAGTTTTTTTTTTTTTTAATTTTCTTTTTTAATGTTTAATTAGACTTTTTTTCGTTTTCGTCATCTCTCACTGTATTCTCCACCATTTTCGCTCGTGATCGAGCGTCACTGTTTTGTCTTTTTTTTTATAGATTATCGAGAATTTCGAATACTAGAAAATAATGAAACAAAAAAATAAAAAAGACCGCGTTTGATGGGCCGTTGATAAATTATATACAAACACAAAGAAAAGAACAAGAATGATAAAAAAATTAAACAAACAAACAAAAAAATACACAAGAGCACAACTTGGAGAGCGAGCAGCGTTGCTCATCGAGCGAAGGTTCTTTCGTTATTCTTTTTTTTTTTTTTTGTAATCGCGATATCCTACTTTATCTATGATTTTTTTTGTTTATTTATTTTTTTCACGCTTTGAGCAGTCGAAAGAATTCAGAGGAGCGACGCGTTACGTTCACTTTTTGTAATATATCATCATCATCATCATCATCATCGTCCAGCTCTGCTCACCGTTTTGTCATGCTACGGCAATATAATGAATTAATCGCTAATAATATCGGCGATGACAATTAATGACAATTATTATTAATAATCATTCTATATAATTGTAATAATGATAATAATCATAATAATGATAATAATAATAAATGTGATGATAAAATGTCAAATATAAAATATCTTCGCTACATATATTAATGCTCGATTTTTCGTTTTTTTCTCGTTTTTCACTATTTTCGTCTGCAAATTTTTTTTTTTTTTTTTTTCGTTTTTCTGGGTTTTTTTTTCGCACACACACTAATATCCTCACTCGCAACTCACGAGCACACGCACACACACACACATCCGTTTTTCTCAACCACTTTACATCCTGAGGTTTCGAAAAAAAGAAAATGAAAAAAAAACACTACGCACAACATTCAATATATAATAATATTAATAATGATAATAATAATAATAATAATAATGATAATAATATATAACTATGATAATGCGCGTCACGAATGTACTTAGATGCGTACTGACGCGTTTAATTTTTTTTTCAGCGGGTACACATTTACGTACAATCGTGATTAGTATAGATGTGGCTGTGTCTGTGTCTGATTGTGTGTATATTTATTATATATATATGTATATATTTATATATTATGTTATATAATGTATGTATGGTAAATTACTGAAAAATAAAACGAAATTTATGACATTTCAGTATCTTTACACATTTTCAAAATAATTATTTATCGTGCTTCCTTCCCTTCGACCCCCCCAAAACGCCCCCCCCCCCCCCCCCCTCACCCAATGTTTCATCGTCGGTCACTATAAATACGTTCAGCACAATATGATTTTCCAACGCCTCACTTCTCCCAATAAACTTCGAATTTAAATCCAATCATCTGTTTGTTATTAATTTTATTATTATTATTTTTTTTTAAATTCTTACACGAATAAGATATTTTTTTGTAAAACCGAATCGGAACATAATTCACGTCTCCTCATAGTTTTTCCGTTTTTCCTTTTTTTATCATTTATCTCACTGACTTTTTCACGTGTCTTTTGCACCTTGATTTCGTAACCACCCAAACTTCATCCAAACTTTTTTCATAAAAATTTTTTTTCACAATTTTTTTTCTCTCTTCTTTCATGTCTCACTCTCTAAATATTACGCTAATTAATTGTATATTGGGAAATACTGATTTTGTTTTGTTTTTTTTTTAATATCGTTTCATTGTTGTTGCCATTGTTCCTCAAACATTTTCTCCATATTTATTTTTATTTTTAAAAATTATTTTTATCGTTTTTTCTTTTTACTTCACGAAGCGGTTGCCAAGGCTCGGTTGCCTCGTGCGCGCGCCATTCTCACCGAAACTAACATTAGAAAAAATTTGAAAAACTTTGTCTTTGAAAAAAACAATTAAAAAAATCATGTTTTAAATAAAGACGAATAGGTGGCGAGCGGGGGCAGGGGTCAATCGACTAAAAAAAATAATATATTTCTTTTTTGTTTTAGAAAAAACGCACCGGATGAAAATAAAAAAAAAACATAAACGCACGAGATTTTGCACAAAGCTGGTCACAAGCTTTCTCGCTGACGTCAGCATTATTTCGTTCAAACTGTGAAATTAAAAAAATAAAAAATAAAGAAATAAAACAACAGCAGAAACATCGAAGTTTCTCGTTTCAATGTTAATTCCCGATCGGCCGTTATGTCGCGTCAGCGAAAAAAAAAAATCATAGATTCGGGCCGCCAAAGCCGTTAAATAGAAGCTATAAAGAAGAGGCATTAAACATTCGCATTTGAGATCGAGTTTGTGGGCTGAGAGCTGCGCGTTTAGCCGCGTTCAAATTAATTTGCGAAAAATAAAACAAACGAAACAAAAGTTAAAAAATAAAAAATTAAAAAAAAACAATACGGACATAACGATTAATTGTTTGTTAGTAATGTGCTTGGAACGTTTGATGATCCGTGTGTTGGGATTAGTTGAAACAAAAAATAATAATAATAATAAAAATACACACGCCTATTGAATATCAATTAATGAGGATAATGACGATTATTAATGCGTTAATGGACATACACGACTTATCGTTGCCTCCCAAAGCAGATAAACGTTATAATCCACGCGGCTTGTCCAACGGGTTTGGCGCACTCGCGCATGCGCGCGCCTCAATCCGTCTCGTCGCGGGGAACTTTAAATACGCGATAACGCAAACGTCGGAGATATCTAACGGGATCTTGTTAATTAATTAAGTAGTCGAAAATAATTAAGCGGGTTTTGCGGTTGATCCTAACCTCAACACTCTTTCTTTCTCTCCATTATCTGTTTACCTATCTATATCTATATCATTGTATATCTTTTATATATTTTTCATATCCACGTATATCTATATTTATATATGTATATATATATAGATATATAATTATAATATTAATCATAAAGATAATGATAATAATAATAATTTATATGCTTTATGTGTATGTGTATATATTTATAGATGGAGTCGAATAAAAATCGCGTTACGTATGAAATAGTCAGATCAGTTCGACACTGTACAAAAAATCTTTTTTTTTTCTCACTCGTGTGTTCTAATCGACTTGACCAAATGCTCGTAAGTGAAAATAAAGTAGAATTTATATAATAAATTTTATAGATCGGAAGAAAAAAAAATGGTAAGTGAATGAAAAAAGGGCCAACAAAAATGTTTTTTTTTAATGGTGTGTACCCGCACGTCCCTCTCTCTCTCTCTCTCTTGCACTCGTGTTCAGACATGACTGGTTATCGCGACGAAAATTGTATAGTCGTCGATGAAGGATGCGCGAATTTACGGTTGAAAAAAGAAGACAGAAAAAAGAAGGAAAAATATCGAAAGAAAAAAAATTAATAAAAAAATTATGCAAGCAAACTTTACTGCGGCGAGCTAAATTATCAATTACAATGACAATAATGATAATTAATAATCGCAATAATACGAATGATAACATACCTATTCAATAGAATATGACAATATAGTAATGACAGTCAAATTAAGCAACAATGATCATCTGTTTTTTTTTCTTTCTTTCTTTTCCTTTTATTATTATTATTATTTTTTTCATCTTTTCATTTTTAATCTTTCTCCATCTATACGCTTCGACATTACACCTACGAAGTACTATGTTTAATTATTATTTTTGTTTTATATCTTTTTTTTCACGATTCTCTATCTCTCTCTTTTTATTTTTTTTTTCTCTCTCTCTCCCTCTCTCTCTAGCCCTTACCTACATTACTTACATTTAATTATTATTCTTTGAGATATGTATCGTCGTCTTCGTGTTTCTACCCTTGCTTCATCAACTTATTGTTTTTTTTTAACCCTTCCATCGAAGTCGTTTATTAATTTTTTTTTTTTTTTTACATTTTGGTGAGCTCGGTCCAGGGGGGGGGGCGGGGCAAGGGGCTTTCCGACAACAATCTACCCGGCTTGTTCTCGCTCGTCTAAAATAAATTTTCCCGTAACTCACTGTTACAACCATATTCTTTTTTTTTTATCATTCTTGCGGGCGCGTGGGGGGAGGGGGGCATCGTTATCGTTAAATCTCTCATCCCACAATCGTCACACTATTCCTCACTCACTTTCTTCACTTTCCCCACATGCATATTTTTACTGCCATTCGTTAACGTTCTCATTGCGCTTGTGATTATTCGAAAACTCAAATTTCACAATCTCTCGCTTTTTCGTATTGTTGTCAGTGGTTTTATTATTTTTTTTTTAAATTGTCTTTTTTTTTAATGTGTGCTGTCTTCCTCTCTCTCTCGGGTTTTTTATTTTTATTTTTATTTTCATTTTTTTAATTTTTTTTACGAAAATGGCAGTTATCGGTCACAGCCAATGGCTATATAATCATTACGTTTTAACGTCTTCAACACGTTGATTAAGATAATTAAGCTTATTCCATTGTCGCATTCAAATCAATTATCAATAGTAGGTGTATATATATATTTATATATGCGGATATATATATATAAATACTTATGAATCGCGTAGATTGGGGGAGGGGGGTGTCGGTCATCCTAATGCACGCTTACGAGTCCGAAGACAGTCAAGTGTTCCATCAAAATAATTTTTTTTTATTGCATATTTAATTTATTCGTTTCGCGAATGATTTCGATAGTGTCGCGATCGTGTTGATCGATCCGAGATCATAATTGAGCAATGGATGTGATTATGAGGGATTTTTTTCGTTCAAATTTCACGTGAAAGATGAATCAAAAAGTATGCCAAGAAAAATATTTGAAAAAGAACGTCTGACAGAATCAGGGAAGAAATTTTCGATGGGCCCGAGAGAAACGTCGACGATGTTTGAATGATCGATAAGTGAGATAATCGGATGAACGTTGATTACGATTGGCAATCGTTAATATCAAGATTGACCGATGACGAGAATGAGAAATGGGTGTGACAGTGAGTTTGTGCGATGAATTGAAAAACGATGAGGTGAGAAGACGGGGGGTGGGGGGTTGATGATGATGAATCATTGGAACGAGTCGCGGATGATGGGGCACCTCGGCAATGTCGGAACCTCGGCCAAAGTGAAGGCTGCCCCCGATTAATTTATTCACTTTTTCGTTACCCGGCAGTGTTAATCCCTTGGTCTAGCGGAGATTCGCGACGGCTTCGAACCCCACTTTCCTTAATTATGAAGGGTTGAAAAAAAATAGTTTTTCTGATTTTATTTTTATTAGAATTTTTTTTCCCCGCTCGAAAAATATGGATAACTGTTTTGAAAATCAGGTGAACAGAAATAATAAAGAGGTAAAAAAAAAAGAAAAACCACCCCAGTGTTTTTGTGACGCGCATGCGCACACGAGGAAAAATAAAAAAATTAATCTTATTGAAAAATTAAAAATGAATCTATTGCTTCAAATGTGCAAACGTCTCGCACGTTTCTTGATTATTCGACATATTCGATTAAACCCGAGCTCTTGGCAACCGCCCCCACCCCCTCGATGCATCCCCTCCTCGCGACCCTAATAATGTCTATCGTTATCGTAATTATTATTGTTATATCAACTGTTATTACTATTATTATTGTTGTTGGGTTACCGTCAGTTGTTATAATTTATTTATCTTCTTTTTTTTATTTTTATTTTTTACGTTATCTCGTCAAAAGGTTTAAATTGGGATTTTCTAATCGATGATGATAATAAATTTTAAGGATACACCAGGGTCACGCGGTGTCTCTTTGTCGTTTGAATATATAATATATACATAATATAATAATATATATTTATATATATTTTATGTATCTACTATATTGAGAATTATTTTTTTTTCTTTCCAATTTTTTCTCGCTCGATTCACGCCAAGTTTTCCAAACGTAAAAAGAGAATCCCCTCCCTCCACCCCGCGGCCCACTCGTGATTGGTTTTTATTACCGTTTCCGGATAGTCGATGCGCATGCGTGTTTTTCACCAGTCGCTCATTTCTTTTCTCTCAACGCCAAATGATTCCTACCATCGAAACTCGCAAACCCGAGAATTATTATTTACCAATATTATTATCGTTTTAAGGATTAATAATATTTTTTTTTTTTTGCTTTTTCGTGTTCACGTTTATTCATTTTGTTATCTTTGTTATCTCGTCAGACTTTATTATTGAAGTGAAAATGACACATTAATGGTGTTTATCTAGATATATGTGTAGGTATAAGTCCCGATTATCTGGTGTTTATTAATATATATTCATTTATTTTCAATCTTCGATATATATGTGTGTGTTTATATATATTTTTTATGTTGATATAGATACATATTTAATATACCGTTATCGAATTCGTTATCGTTGGCTTTGTTGTCGGAAAAATTCGAAACGTAGGGATGCTCGAGAATATGCCTACAAATATATATGGATACATTGTATACAGATTTATATTATTTATTCATTTATATTTATGTAATGCATGTACGTAATCAACGTTTTGGGTTTTTGAATTTTCGATCGATCGTTCTCTGCAATTAATTTCGGGTTCTCAGCGTTAAATCCGCCTCCACAACTTTCCTCACTCGTCCTCTCACATTTTTTTTTATCAATCATTTAGTCATTCTTTTTTTATATTGTTTTTTTAAATATTTTTTTATTTCGTCAAATACGCAACATAGAAAAAATATAGAATTTACTTTGCCACAAAACTTAAATATAATAAACTTTACTCTCTCTCTTTCTCTCTCTCTCTCTCGCTCTTTCTCTCCGTCCCGAAGGTCATATTTTTGTCATAAATGTTCATTCTTCTATCATGTTTATTTTTTATTTTTTTCGGTCTATATAAATATTAAATATTACCGCAAGTGCGAAGTTTGATGCAGATCTCGGCGACGATACTTTGGAAATTTATCCACGCAGCGAAAAAAAAAAAAAAAAAAATTGAAAAAAAAAACAAAATTAAAAATACACACACACATTTCTATTTTTTTTTTTTCATCGAAAATTTCAATCGTTTCGCGGATTGTTTATTCGTCATTCGAGCCTCGCGAACACGACTCGTCACAATAAGCGCATGCGCGGGTTTAATGGGGGAGTCACACACGATGACGCGATGCGCCCCCCCCGTAAGGTCAATCAACAAAAAAAAACATAAATATTAAATTACGCGAAATAATAAATTATAATCGAAATATTCTAACGTGAAAAAAATTATTTTTTTTTCTTTCCTCATCTTTTTAAATAAAGTATAATAAAAATAAAATAATATAATAATGATTATCGATAATACGAATAACGATGGAGAAACACGGCGAAGTTTGAAAGTCCGAGGAAAACGGAGAAGGGTCAGGACCGAGAGCGTTTCGGGTCATGGAGTGATGCGCGCGCACACCAACGATTTCGCCTACCGGGGCTAGGGGGTGTTTTTCCGGTTCGCACCGACGTTAAAAAAAATATTATATCTAACTCTGATTAATCTGTACCACTTTATTTTTATCTTTCCTCCTCTCCTTCCTCTCCCTCCCCTCGTTTTTCGTTTTTTTTGTTTGTTGTTGTTTTTTTCTTCTTTTTTGAGCAGTTCGTTTTATAAATGGCAACGATTGACAAGAGACAAGAAAACTAATGCGAAATAATTGATAAAAATATATATTTAAAAAAATAATGAATGACAAAAAAATAAAAATAATAGAAATCTATCGTAATAAAACTAAATTATCAAATCGAGAAATCGGCTAAATGACCGGGGGGGGTGCGTCGAGGAACTGGTAGTCTTGATAATTATCGTAATATGTATATATATATATATATTTGTATATATAATACGTCTCTTCAAATAAAAGCTAAATACGTCCTCGAAATCTATTTTCAAGAAGTGGCGTTATCATTTTTTTCCCTTTTTTTTCGTATTTTTGAATCACTATTATTATTATAATATATATATAATTTTTTAAATTTTTTTTTAAATCCATCTAGCCCCCCCCCCCCATCGCTTATCATCGTCGAATAATCTGACAATCTCGGTTCGTTCGATTATGAATTATAACTCGATTATTACCAGTCGAAGAATACACTCGAGAAAAGTTACGCGGGTCACGAGAAGGACGACCCGAAGGGCCGCGGAAAGCAAAAATCCGGGAAACCCAAAAAGAAAAATAATTTTAAAAAAAAATTTTAAAAATAAATAAAAATAAATGTTGTTGTTTTTTTTCTATTACCATTATCTTTTTTTCAATGTTTAAAAATAAGAGCCACACCACCCCTAACCCTCGAAGCCCACAGCCCCATCGCGGTGTCCGACCCCCTCCTCGATAATCCGTCATTTATCGTTCTTCATCGACAAATCCAATTTTCTAATTTAATTTTCATATCCGTATGAAACGAATTTTTTTTTTTTTTTTTTCACGTTTCGTTTATCATTTTTCACTGTCCAATCTGTCCCACCCACGCCCATTCGCAAATTTAATTCCTTTAAATATACATAAATATCAACCGGCAAAAAGTGACTTCCACCGGTCATCCCCCCTCCCTCCCGCCCCTCACCCTCCGCACACACGCACACACACACACGCACACACGGCGAACGCGCAAAAATACAAAATCTAAATTCTCCTCGATAAAATATCATATTTATATATTTATATATGTATGTTTATATTTATATATATATATATATATATTTATATACTTTATGTTTATACTTCTTGTCATTATTATTATTTTTTTTTTTATTTTATATTTTCCTCGTCATCGCCGTATCCCTCGTTTTTATATATACATACATATACATATATATATGTATATATATTTTTTATTTATTCATTTATTTTATATATAATATATATTATTATTTCAATTGCTATGTCGCTTATACAAAGGTAAAGATAATACTCTAAGCGAGGGATGGGCGGGTGGAAGGAGCGCGCCGCGATGAGCTTTTTAAAATTTCTTTTTACTCCTCTCGTCGCAATTATAATAGATATTTTATTTTTATATTTTATTTTTTTTCTTTTATAGTTTTTTTCTCTCTTTTCTTTTCTTCGTTTTTCTCATCTTGTCTTTCATCGTGTACGTATATGTGAATGTGTATGACTGTGTGTCTTCGTGTGTGTATGAGTGTTTTTTTCTCCCTTTTTATATTAACAACAAAAAAAATACCAAAAAAAAAGTAAATTATTTTTTTTTCCCTTTTTTTTTTCATTCAACCGACGACTCGCGCGGAATTGCGGTTTGCTAATTAACTCCTCGTCTCTGACCACTCCCTCCCTTACTCCAATTAAGCACGCTATGAATCGCGCGCCTCCACGAGAAATATCCATCGTTGACCTTCTCTCCCCCTACCCTCATATTCACCTCCTTTCCTACTCCGTTCTTTACGAAATTTTCCGTTTCACATTTATATTTATAAGTATAAATTATTATATTTCTTGTTTTTTTTTTTTTTTGTTCTTCACTCTTTCATAATCGTCGACAAATTTTTCACGCGTTTTCCAACTAACTTGCAACGCATTCTGCCCTGCACGATAAGACATTGTCGTGGATTCGCGCGGCTCCGATATATATATATATATATATGTATATATATATATTTATTTTTTTGTTAATATATATATGTATATATATGTATATATGTGTATGTGTATGTGATATATACATCGCGAACATATACTCATTCCGTATATCAATGCAAATATTCGAGACGAACCGTGATCCAAAAACGTGCCAATGAGACGTTTCGATCCGTCGTTCGGATAAATTGCCCAATCACGGGAAAAAAAATTGAAAAAAAAAAAAAAAAAAAAAATGTTATCGATAGCCGGCATCGCCCCTCGCGCGACGCCACATCAATTTCCACCTTACTACAAAAAAATTTTATCTACGAACTAGCGTGTACGTGTGAATCTCGGGATTTCTGAATTTTATAAATTTTTTTTTTTTTTTTTTTTTTCAAATTTTCTTTTTTTCTTTTCGCTTCTCGTCTTATTTGTTCGATATATATATTCATTATTCGTCTCATCGGGAGAGCCAGGCATTTTTTCAATAAATGCAATCAAATGAAAAAGGGAGAAAAAAAAATTTGAAAAAAAAATCCAACGCAAAACAAAACGTTATATATATATATATATAGGATTGCGCCACGCAAGTCGGGGCTCTAAAAAATCGCCTACGGCGAATATTTTGTTTTTTTTTTATATCGATTCGTTGTATCCGGTTGGCGCGGGAATGAGCGAGCTAAGTTAAACGCGTTATTTAAGTTGTTTCATTATTTTTTAATTTCATCCTCTTCTTCGTCTTCTTCTTCTTCTCTTGTCGTCGTTGTCGTCGTCGTCGTCGTCATAGTCTCGTAGTCGTAGTCCCGTTTTTTTTTTTCGTTTGCTTCCGTCAATCATAATTATCGTTAGTTTCTTCACTTATTCATTTTTTTTTCCTGCTCATCCGCTTCTTCTCATTATTATTTTTATTATATATTTTCTTTTGTCAATTATCAAGTTTTTTTGTTTTTCGTGTCTAACGTTTTATTGGCAGCGAGCAAATGTGTTAATTGAAAACTTGTGCGCGTCATCCCAGACTCTAGGGGTCCCTCGAAGTCGGTTAACTCTTTTGCGTTACAATTATAATTCGAGCGTCACCGATTTCACACCTTCCATCTCTCTCTCACACGCTCTCATTCACTCTCTCCCTCTTTCTCTCTTCGCGACACTGGATTCGTTCACGCCCGTGCTGTTCCAACCGCAGCCACGCCGAAGCGTCAAACCCACCGAAAAAAATCAATCAATCGATCAAACGAAGACACCAACATCATAATTGGATATCGCATCTTCACCCTCGCAGAAACAAAAACAACAAAACAATAAAAAAAAATTAAAAAAAAAAAAATCTTCATCGCAGTTTCTCGTCGTCGTCATCGTAATTCCATAATTCCACGTTCGTTCGATTCCTCTTCCCACGAACCAGATGTCCAACCTGGTTCATTTCCATCCGGCGAAAAAACGCAAAAAAAAAAAATCCTCTTCATCATTCCCTCAAATTTCAGCAATGGTTCCTCCATCATCCAGCAGCCTTTTCGTTCGTTCCTGTTTCCCCTCGTGTCTCTTTCCTCCTTCTCTGTCCAATGATCCCGTCCCACGTGTTTCTTAAGACAGTATGCGAAGCGCCTGAAGAACCGGCCTCGAACAAACCGGACAGCTCGGATCCGAGCTCTCGCAAACGCGATTGCCGCAATCCAAGCAAAACAGATTGTGTCCACAGGGCACGAGCGCTGCGGTTACTTCCTTGTCGCCGCAAACGACGCACTCGCGACGTCCGCCAGCGCTTCCGCCGCCGAGAAGCGAATCCGTGGGTGACGCAGGACTGGCCGAGGCCGGTGGCGACGGTCTCGAGGGTAGCGCGACTCCGGGAAACGACCAGATGGACGAGGCCGACGGTGCCTCGACTCTCGATTCGAAAGACGGTGATTCGCCCAATCCCTCGTCGCGTTCCAGCCCAGCGCCCCAAATAGCCACGAGATCGTTCAGACCCGGTGCCCCGGAACTGCTCGACGAACTGCTGCAACTTCCGCTGCTCGAGAATGCCCCGCTCGAACCGTTGGAACCGTTCGAACCCGGCGGATCCAGACAACCCAAAATACTGCCCAATCCACCGCGACACAACGCGCCCAAAAGATCGGCTTCCTCCAGTCCCGGACCGGTTCCCGTTCTCAGCGCGATGTGAGCCTCGATCTCCCGTCTAGCCGCTTCCACGCTTTCCGGCAATCCCGTGACCTCGAACACGGGTTCCTTGTCGCGCGACGGTGTCACGATGTACGTGTGAGTCTGATGCTGTATGCGTTTGATCGTCGCGCCTTTGGGTCCTACAACCAGACCCACCACTCTGTATGGCACTCGTACCTGAATGGTCACGTGTCCGGGTACCGATGCCGGTGGTCCCGGTGGTGTGCCCAACAATGCCCCCAATGAACTTTTTCGGGATGCGCGAATTTGCGAAAAATGCTCGGCCGCCGATAGTATCTCGCGTTTTGCACGCGCCACGTCTTCCTTTCTTCCGGTTACCACGAATACCGGCTCCTCACCGCGTACCGGAGTTTTTATGTAGGTGTTCGTTTTTGCTCGTAACGCTTTGATCTTGCAACCTGAAATCATACAAGATGGAAATTCATGGTCAATCGATTGTTGACACGAGTGAAAGAGTTATTATTTGTTTGTTTGTCTGACAAATTTATGTCGCTTTGGGCGAAAGAACGAAAATTTGGAGAGAAACCAGAAGATACAATAACGAGAACAATTATTTTTCATCTTGTTATTTTGAGGTGAGGGATTGTAGTGAGAAAAAAAACAGGAGGAATAATAACAAGAGATACATTATTTTTATCTTGTTGTTTTGAGGTGAGGGATTGACCGACTGTGGTCGAATGGTTACGTGCGAATTGGCTTGGCTGAACGAGAGTCCATTACCCAAAATGCAACGCAATGCAATGGGAAAAATGTTTTTTTTTTTTTTTATTGTTATTATCATCGTTATTAATTTTTTTTTCTGTTGGTTTTCTCGAGTAATTTTGACAGTCGAATGGTGAAGAATGTTGGGGTAAAGATGATTGTGGCGTTACAACCGCAGACCTCCGTTCCAAACGTTTTTCTCTCTCTCTCTCTCTCTCTCTCTCTCTCTCTCTCTCTCTCTCTCTCTCTCTCTCACTCTTCGTTCAAATTGTCTCGTTCACGCGAATTTCACAGTAGTAAAACCGATCACCGTTACGACAAAGCACAACGCCATTTGTGCAAAGTTCTTCGATAATTGGTAACCAGACTCAAAAATATCGCAAACCCCAGCCTTATCATCATCATCATCATCATCATCATAATTATTATTTTCAACTTCTCGACCTCCATTCGATTTGTTTGAGTAAAAAAAAAAAGAAAAAAAAAATATCCATGGGTCTCGATGAGAACGAAAGGGGGGCGAGTGAACGGGTTAGCGATAGAAGCGCCGTGGCGCAATTGTTCACACGAGATGAGGGCCGCGACCCGCGAGGACCAAGAAGGTGAGAAGGAGGTGAACGGAAGGAGGGGAGTGGTACCAGAAGCGCGAACCCGGGGAACAAGTTCTGCAAAGCAAAGCCACAAAGTATGGATCGAAGATCAGGACGAGGATGCGAAGATGATGAAGAAGAAGAGGAAGAACAAGATGAAGAAGAGGACAGAAGGAGGGAGAAACAGAGGGCGCAGGGAAGCTGGGAAGGAGGTCCCGACCCGGTCTGGTCCCGCGAAGCGGTCTCGCAGACTCCGTGGCCTTGAGTCGCCGCACAATGCTGGCAATGCAGGTGAACCACTCGACGAGTTCTTCGTCTCACTCACTTTCTTCCTTGCGCTCATCGCGACGTCTTTCTCACAACGCCGGACTCCTGCGTTCTGCTGGCACGCACTAACACACACACACAAGCCCACAGGCAAACTCACGCACATTTTCTTGCTCCTTTATTTTAGCAAAGTCTTCGTCTTTCTTTATTCCTCTCCATTTCTTTCTCTTTCTCTCTCTCTCTCTCTCATTTCGTGATGTTACCCTCGGAAATTTCGTGTTTTTTCCCTCTCGATCGCTCATTCGTTGACTTCGACAACCGCGTCATTCCGTCTTTGTCGATCGCACGACAAAACACGCCTCTTCGACATCGGACACTTGAGAGTCATGTGCGTTCTCGGTCGGTTTTCACTCTCTCTACCTGCGAGAGACTGGACGAGAGACGCGAGAGAATGCACGCGAGACAACAAATATACGAAGACGAAGACAACGACGACGACTTTTACGCGCATACCACTTTCTATCTCTATCTCTTTCTTTCTCCAAACGTTTTCTCATATCTCCCTTTCGTTCACTCTCTGTGTCTCTCGGTCTTTGTCTCTGTCTCTCTCTTTCTCTCTCGTATTCCTTCCTCCAGACCATGTCTTACACAAGCTCGCACACGTGCGCATGCGCACCAGTGCGCATCGTAAAATTCATTTATCCTCAATCACACGAAATCCAGATTTGTTCCGTCACTCGACCGCATTACCATCGCCACCCCCCCGCCCCCCAACCCCGCGAAGTAATCAATCATTCGCCCGATCGAATTGTCGAATTATTTCGCACCATGATAACACACTCGGATTAGATCGATATTGGATCCCGTGTCATTGTCATGTGGATATAAAGTCAACAATGGAAACTGTGATGTCGCCACTCGCTCGTCGCACGGAGTGTAATATTCAATTTATTGACGAGACGCACCAGAATGAAGCTGAAAAGGGTTATATCGAATTCGGATGCTCTTGGAACCAGAAGTTCTGGGTTTCGATGACGACTGTCCAATGACTTTGACCCAAACTCGTCGGAGCGAGTAACGAAACGCGAGATAGTGGAAATGCGACGGTTTGTGTGTGTCCTGCATAACTCTCTTTCTCCCTCTCTCTCTCATTTCCTTGCGGACGTTAAGGGCATTGCTGCTGTCCGTCACGCCGCAATCTCGACATCGTTTCGTGGCCTCGAAAGTACGACGACAATGTTGTAACCGCCGACGGTTATAACATTGTGTAACACGGGAAAATTGACACCTGAAGACACGATCGTAACCGTATCGATCAATACACACGAATGGCGAACGAAGCCATCAATGCGTTTTCATTGTCGCGACATATCGGACACGTATCATTCGCAAGATACAAACGCAAACGCATTGTGTCACGAACGTGTTTCATTCATAAATTCTATTTACCGAGAAGATTATTTCAAATTTTTAAAACGAACAAGATATTCAATATTGAAAAAAAATTAAGAAATTACAAAAACTAATTTATAAAAATGTTATTACTAGGATTCAATTTTTAAATTTTCGACGAGAAAAATTTCGTGAAAAAGCGTGATATATTGGATTGTTATTTCGGAGCAACGATCGAAATTATCATAACGAGATTGTGCGTTATGACGATCGCATGAACAGTGCATATGTTTTATTTTGTATCGTGCGGTTAAAACGTACGGGGAAATTTGCAATGGCGATCGGCAAGACGTCGAAATGGCGAGGGACCGGTGGGGGAGGGGAGGAGGGAGGGAACGACGGGAAGGGGAGCAAGCAATTTTGTCCAAACTGTACGACGTCGGTTCGGAACACTTTCGCGGTGTTCGATCGTGTAACAATGTTCCGAAGAGACAGGAAACATTATACATATATACGCATATACATAGGAGGAGTGTGTGTAAGTGAGAGAGAGAGAGAAAGCGAGAGCAAGAGAATCGTATAGAAGGGTTGGAAACGTCGTTCGTGGCCGTAGCGAAGGGCGAGGGGCATGGTCGGGGCGAGCGAGGCCGCATCAGCAGTCTCTCTCTCTCTCGGGCGTCGATATAATTAGCCTGGAAATTGCGAACCGGCCAAAGCATGCCTTATGTGTATATATACATATATACATATATATATATATATATATATATATATATATATGTGCTATATCACACACCGATACATAGTACGAGCCATCGCCGGCGTGTGTAGCGAGCAACCCAGTGTTCGTTATATATATATATATATATACTGTGGGGCCCTCAACGTTCGCCATTATCTTCAACGGGCCGCGCGGTATAGTCAACGTCGAACCCGAGAGTACACCACACTCTAGTTACGAATTCAATCTACTCCTCGGGGAACAAGTGTGTGCCCCGGTGTGGGCCACGCGAATTTATCGCCTGTATATATACGTATGTGTGTGTGTGGGGGGGGGGGGGGGGGGGCCGAGGCGCGTAAACCTCGAAATTAGAAGCGAAATGAGAGGACCCTCCGGCCATCCGTATAATCCTCTCGTCGATCCATCTCAAACGTCTCTGATGCGACAAACAAACTGTGCGAGACTGTATTGTCGACCGAGTTTGTTTGTTTGTTTGTTTGTTTGTTTTTTTTTCTTTCTTTCTTTTTTTACGAAGTTGCAGAACAAACTTTTCAACTGATTTTAGAGTCGAAATTTTCGAACCTCCGTTCAACCTGATTAATCCTTTGTTTTTGTTTGTTCAGTTTGTTTTGTTTTGTGATCAACTAGGAGTGAGGAGAGTATCGAGATTAGCTTAGTAAAAAAATTATACATAGTCTGTGTATAAATTGTGTAGGGAATTGGGCATGGATGGACTATATATATATATTTTTTTTTTATATATAGACTATTTCAAGCCTATAACTAGTCTATGCATAGACTATATATGCCCGATCCCATATATATATAGAGTTTATATATGATTTTTTCACTTGGGTATCAAAATGTGTGTGTGTGTGTGTGTGCATGTGAGTGTCGACGAAGCCAGTGAAGCCGCGAAATTATCATTCGCCCGCCGGTTTTTATGATGAACAGGATGCGCATCGGGAAGATCGTCATAGCTCCGAAGAACCACGATTATAGACGATCGAAGAAAATTAAAGAGTCGCGCGCGAACATTATCCCGGTTGTTATATATATGCACACATATATATATATATATATATATATATATATATATATATATATATCAGTATCGTTCCGACAGCAAAACGATTCAACTTGACGGACCGAAAAACCATAATCGACGCGCGTTCGCCATCGCGTGAGAATGCAATTTATAATGCACAAAGTGCAACAACGACGCCGACGATAAAACGTAGCAAATGGGCCGACCGTATTGGAGGATTATTATTGTTATTATTATTTTTTTTTTTTCGTCGTTTTATTTTCTTTCGTTAAAACCGATAAAATTGAAATTAAATTCAGAGTCGGTTGAGAAGCGTTGTTACACATTGTGAGACACGATAATTATCGATCATTACGCAACGGTATGAATTTTGTGCCATTACAAAAATGTTGAATCGATGAATGAAGCGAGCGAAACGATAAGAGGACCGATGAACCGACGAAGAGGAAGAAGAAAAGAAAAACGAGGGGGAAAAGGGCTGATGGATTTTCCGACGCGGTTGATGCAAGCTTACGATATAAAAAAAAATAAAAATGAAACAAAAAATTTGTTCTTTTCAATTTAGAACCTTGCAGATCTCTTAACCGTATTTTTTTTTCTTAAATCAAGAAAAATCACACACGATCACCGGAAGAATCTTCAAAAATGAACCCAGGGAGGTGATCAACCTGGACCAGGGAGGCTGGATCCTCGCAGACTCTCAGATTTGTCACGTAGAAGAGTCCACAGCAGCCGAGTTGTTTGGGTTTCGAGGTCCAGGGAAGGAAGCCGGAGGCTGTGAGAGCAGCGTGAGAGAAGAGGCACTGGAGAAAGAGGACAGAGAGAAGGGGGATTGCGACGAAGGGGGGGGGGGGGGGGGGAGGAGGAAACAAGTCGGCAAGAACATCGAGAAGAAGATCGCCAAGAAAGAGCAACGGAGGCAGAAGAAAAGTTGGTGAGAACCGGTGGAAGAAAGACAGAGATGGGAGAAGAGCGACGGCTGAGGGGGCGGGAGGAGGGAGGGGGAGGGCGTGGGTCGTAGACGGTTGAAGGGCCGCGGCCAAGGTGAGGTGGAACCGAGCGAGAGGATCGGACGATCGGTGAGAAACAACGAGTGTGGTGAAACGTCGCGTTTGAAAGAGCGAGATATAACAACACGTGGAAGACGACGAAGGGGGAGGAGGGGCGGAGGCGGGGAGGGGAGGGAGCAATTTTGCCTTTGTCCACGGGCAAGAAGCGCGCGGGCTGTGTGAGAGACCCGGGCGGCCAGAACGAAGGGCCAAGACCGAAGGGAAGCTTTGGGGACCACCTTAATACGAAGTCATCTATCTCTCTTTTTCATATCGTCTTTATGATTTCCATCCTCGTCCCTCTTTCTCGGTTTCTCGAATTTTTCGGCCGGCTCTCGGTGCGTCTATAGCTTCGTACAGATTCGACTCTCGGCTACCACGCGACCATCAACCTCTTTTCTTCTTCCGTTACGCATTTTCGAAACCGTAGACTCTGCCAAAGCGGGGGAGGGGGGTGGGGGGAGGGGGAGGGGATTGAGTTCCATCGTCTTGTGCGCCCTCGCGCCACGAATCGACGATCGAAGACTGTCGGGGGGACGAGATGTGTTCGATTAAACGTGAAAACGGAGCCACGCGCGATAACCCTTTTTTCACCCCCACCCCCCGCCGCTCCGCCGTCACTCTGAGGCGGATATAACACGAGTACGATCGCCACTAACGTCGTATCAATTTTTTTTAATCACGCTTTCATGACGAATGAACTCATTCTTTTGACATTTAGAATTTTGAGGTTTATGAGTGATCGGAAATGCGGTCCATCAGCCCCTTTTTTACGTGAAACACACGTTTGACAATCGTCGATCGTTGATCGTGGATTATTAATACAATATCCATGAATTTATTTTAATTGAAAAACAAAAAAAAATCGATTTATATTGATAATATATTTTTTTCAATTTTTTATTTCAACTTTGGAGAACAATCGTCGATTGTTGATCGTAGTTATGATTACAATATCCATAAATTTATTTTGATTGAAAAAAAAAAAATTCGATTAATATTTATAATTTTTTGTTTTTTTAATCAACTTGGAAGTGGATTTGTGATGAGCCACGTGGTGATAGGATTGCAGCAGCAGTCGCCATACGTAGACATCTCAGAACAGTAGAAACTCACAATGCTCATATATAGATATATAATATATGTATTATATAATATGTATATATGTATATAACAGACGAGTAAACGGAAGACCGTCTCGACGTGAATGCTTGTGAGAGAGCACCAAGGGCTCGAGACTCAATTCCCACGATGGGGTTGGTTCGTAGGTACCGTAACACACACGTGGGGAGGCGACACGTTTCGTATGCTTCAGCTCCACGCTGACTATACCCGGCTCCGATCTCTCTGTGTGACGTTGCTAAAAGCCACAGCCCGCTCACTCGGGACAGACGTGTCAGGCTTCCAGAACCGACTGACTCGTCCAAATGCGTTATAGCTCGTGGCCCTTGGTCACATATATGTATAAACATACCATACACCATACATACTATATATGTGTATGGATATACATTTATTTCGAGCAACTATCTGGCCAGTTGTACCGTCACTGCTGGTGGTCGCGATCGATCTGTGGCTACTCTCCGCAACTGCCACTCCGCCCCTCCGAAAAACCCTCCCCAAAAGCATATGGGCTCCCACGGCTCCGTTCACAATGGGACCGGGCCGTAATGACGAATATACGTGCAAATGCAACCGGTCTACTACAAATACGGTGAGAAATAAAAGCAATAAAAAAAATTATTTGAAAGAATTTTTAAAAATGTTTTTTCTTAATTAAAAAATCGATGAAAAAAAATTCAATCATTTAAAAATTAATTCGTCGAAGGTTCGTTAAGGGTGGTTGAATTGTGAGTGACGATCGAAAATCGTCGAGACAATGAGGTCGAAGCCATGGGAGAATGATTGAAAAAAAAAAAAGAGATTGTAAGTTTTAGAAATATATATTTATATATATTCATTGTGGAAAAAACAAATGGGAAAAAATTTGGGGATGTAGATGGAAGGTAAGCACGCGACTGGCATGGGCCATCTGGCTGATGTCGGGTCCGATGGACCACGTCTCGACGTTTGTTTCGAGGAAAAAGAAGAAGGATAAAAAAGAACACGTTAATTGCTGATGAGTTTCGGGATTTCGGGACCGGGATGAGAACGCCCACCGGGGTCACTAACGCAACTGCTACTGCTGCTGCTGCTGCTGCTGCTATGTGATGTCATACGGCGGTGTCTTTGCGTTTCTGTCGTTGGTGGCAACTGGGGGAAAAAAAATATCGGAAAACCATCGGGCTTCGTGGCTGTTTATTCAGCCGCGAGACTTGCCACGATAATGTCGATACTCGAGTAACTAAAAAGTAATCTCAATGTCAACTTCACAATGAGATACGTATTTTCAATCAGAAAAATTTAGCAGGCTAATGAAAAGACAAAATTAATAAAAATCAATTTTTGTTATTTAAATCTCAATGTTGAGAAAACTTGATGAAGAAAAAAAAAGTCGTTGACCGCTATCTTGAATTCAAGGGTGTAATTAATTTTTTTTCAACCAAAGCGTTCTCATTTCCAGCTTCTGACGGAAAAACGCGCATAACAAAAGTCGTAGAAAATTTAATTCCCTACAACTTTAGTCATTACAAATATTTGTCTACGATTGATATTTTTCGCCTCAAGTTAAGTAAATAAATTTAATAAACGCGTTAATAAGTAGAAACAAACTTTGTGGGTAATTTGATTATCTACAATTTTAGTCGTTACCATTTTTATTATTATTATTTTTTTTTTTGTCTACGATTGATAGAACGATAAGGAAAGGCGCGCACGAGTCATCCGCGAGCGAGCGAGCGAGCGCGCGCGCACGCCGACTATACAAGTTTCTCAGGCAGGTCAGTGAAACTGCGCCGTCAAGTTGAAGGCCAACACCCCCACAATGCATCGAGAGTGAGAGAGACAGAGAACGAGAGAGAGAGAGAGAGAGCGACGCGGCGCGCGGTGCGCAGCAGAGCACCGCGCCGCTCGGTCGTATCCCCACTCCGCCGGTCGCTGCGCCTGCACTTCGGCGCAGCCGACACCGTCACCCACGTGACACAAACGCTAGCGCCCTCTCCGTCGTCCTCTCTCTCTCTCTCTCTCTCTCTCTCTCGGTTCTGTGTGAGCGCTACCACCGCGACGACGACGACGATGACGATGAATCGAGGGGGCCGACGACGAGACCGGCGCAGACGCAGAAAGACCGACAGACCATGGCACAGCCAAGTTCGTTCGTCCCCACACATCCTGTACTCTATAGTGTATATATATGTATATATAAATATCACTCAATCTCTCTCTCTCTCTTTCTCTCTCGACGCACGAGCAAACTTATCGCGCGACAACTCGGTGGCGAATAAAAGTCGTCCTCATATATACATATATATATATAAATATATATATATATATATATATATATATATGGGACATTCCAAATGAAATCGTGGAGTCGTTTGTCTCGGGTTATCAGATCATCGCATAATTTTGTTTTTTTTTTTAATTTTCTTCGTTTACATATGATTATTATCATTTAAATTTATGTTTTTTCTTATTCGAGAGATTTTTTCATTTGAAAAGAAAAAAGATTTTTTATTAAAAGAAAAAAAACAGGCTAGCCGAATTTTCGATCTTTAGTTTCGATAAATATTATATCATGTTTGTCAAATGGACATTGTTGGTCGAGGAATGAAAAATTTTGATGAAGGTGTTTTTCATTGGTTTTCTCATATTTATGAGCGTGATGAAACAACTATAGTTGAATAGTTAGTCATTTTAATCACTGGAGTTATCTTATTTTTATTTCCTCTCGTGACACATTAAGTTTCATTTGCGATTGAAAAATATATCACTAGAACACTATATCGTTCTTAAAAATGTTGTTTTTTCATTAATTCCTTCGCGATTTCGAACAACGGAGAATACGGAAAATGGAATTTTTTTTCGATCACGCGTGATTCGTATCGAGGTCCAAAAAAAAATAAAATATTTTCGTGCATTTGGAAATAGACAGCATTGAGGGAGATGCTGGCACAGATCGGGTTGCGCACTGAGCAATGAGCAGCAGCAGTACTCTCAACGAGGCAGAGAGACAGAGAGAGTGGGGAGATACGTGAAGAGAGAGAGAGAGAGAGAGAGAGAGAGAAAGATGGGAGGAGAGCCTCTAGCAGAAGCACTTTGCGGCGATCGATTTCCATGACCTCGCCAAGGAGGCGACGACCGTCGGCCGGCGTCGCCGCCGCGGGACCTCGGGAATCTCGTTCTCCACGTACACACACACACACAAACACACGCTCTTCCACCCCGCGAACAGTATTTCACTATGCACGCGAGCCTGATAAAACACAGGCATTTATCCATCCTACGATATTCCCTCACTCATACATTTACTCCATCGTCGCTTATTTCAATTCCATTTTTTTATCCCTTTTTTATTTATTTATTATCCCTTTTTTTTTTTCATTTTATTCATTTTTTTTCTCTATTGAAAGATGTTCCTTTTCATTACCCTTCCAATCTTTCACTTGTATTTTCTTTTTCCAATAAAGAGATAAAAAATAAACAAATAAAGAAAACAAAAAGAAAGTCATTCCGACAATTTTTCAATTCAATTCGCTCGTCTGTTGAAAAAAATAAAAAAATCGCGGTATCACGATAAATTCTCAGTTTTATCACACCGCATCTACTTATTCGCTTTTTCTGTTTTCCCGTTTTTTTCGGTTTTTTTGTTTTGTTTCCAACAATTTTTTATAAAAAAAAAAAATTACTTTTTTTTTCTCGCGGTGTTTCTTGCGTTCCCGCGTAGCTCGAGAAATTCCAGTTCCGCAAATAGATCGATGACACTCGTACCGAGCAATCTCGGTGAGAGCCCACGGGTTCTCGAGGAGGAGACCCGAGAGTGAGATAAAAGCTCACCACACGAGTGAGAGTGCAACGGGCGCGCGAACGCGCGCGCGCGCGCTCGCGCGGACCTGGCCAATGCACCGGCCGCGCTCTCCGGTCTCACCCGTCGTGTGCCCGCATCGCGAGCCGTCATGTGCGTTTGCGTGCGCGCTACCTCGTGTCCGTGTGCGCACGTATCGCGTACCTATAGCCCCACTCAGCTACCGCATATACATATATACACTATACACTCTATGTACACTATATATATATATATTATATATATAATATATCTATACATTTTTTTTCATTCTTTTTTCAACGACCTCAAATTTTTCGCTCCATTTAATTTTTTTTTATGTAAAAAAATGTTTCTTTATTCTCAGTTTATTTATTTTTATTTTTTTTTTTTCGTTCACAATTGTCGAACGGTCAGGGCTTCTATATACATATATATCTATATATACATTATATACTGTATGTATATTGTATATATATATAAATATATATACGCATGTGAAAAATCATGTATAGACTACATAGTTTTTGTACAATATTATTATTTTGGTATATATTACTATATATGCATATATATCTATGTATATATTATATATTATACAGTATATACGTATGGTATGTATGATGGTCGTGGTGAACCGAGGACGCTGTGCAACAGTGTACTCCGTCTTTTCCTTTGTAGTCGTTGCATTAGTGCGACGCATGCACCCGCGAGGTTCGATTCCCCTCTCTCCATACCCCGCTTAGCCCGCCATCCCTCCCTCCCTCTTTCCCACCACAACCGTGCAAGCGCAGCAAAAGTCCTCTCCACCAGCCACATCGAAAAGAACTCACACACACACACACACACACACGGTACACACATATAAACGAGGGGTTGTGCTCTTCTGAAATAACCGAGCGCGAGCAACGAGCGATCGGGATGAGGTGCAACACGCACGCATGCACGCATTGCACCGAGAGAGAGCGCACGAACCACGTCGTCGTCGTCGTCGTCGTCGTTGTTGTCCATCCGCCCATCCGTCGCGTCCGTTTGTAACGTCCGTTCCTCGGTCGTTATTGCTCGGACGCGACACTCACTCGATTCTTATTTTTATTTATTCTACTTTGTTTCAGGTTTCATTTTTATTTATTTTTTTTTTATTTATTTTTTCCGCGACGACGAATCCCGATGGCGACGATATTTTTCTGCGCCGGGCTTTTCGCGCGTTCGGATAGCGCCCACGGGGAGGGGGGGGAAGAGGGGTTGCTCGCTCTCTCTCACTTTGGTTGCTCTCTCCCTCACTTTGGTTGCTCTCTCCCTCACTTTGGTTGCACTCTGTCTTTTCCCATCGGGTTTTGAACGACGCTGCAGGCGATGGAAGAGAGGGCAGGAGAGGGGGGGGGGGAGGGGTCAACACTATATTAAGATTGAACTCGGTCGACACTGTTGCGAACACAGTGGGCAATGAGCATACCGCGTGAGCAATCCCCGGTTAACGTAGCCATTACGACGAACATTATCACGACGGAAAGCATTCGGGATTCGAGAGATTCGATCGACCGGTCGTAATACGTCACCTCCGTCTCATCGTTTACATTTATTGTAATTTTTTTTTTCTTATTCTTTCATTATTATTATTATTTATCATATCGTGGGATAATGAAGATTTGGATATTTTTGTCGTTTTACAAATTGATGGGAAAAACATATGATAACTCAAACAGGTACGCGTACAAACATATATATTTATATATATATATATATCTGTATAGAATATAGACATATTTTTCGCCGACTCCATTAATTTCTCGTACGAATTTTGTACGAAATAAAAGGGAAATGTTTAAAAAGGAAGATAACAAAAATTGGAAAAGAAAAAAAAACTACCATATACATATATATATTTTTTTTAATCGAACAATCAAACGTATAAGAAGTGAACAAAAGATTTTTTATTAAGAATAGAAAGAAAAAAAATGATACTTCAAGAAAAAATTGCACCAAAAAGTCCAAAAAAAAAAATCCACGGATAATATTAAAAAAAAAAAAGAAAATCGATTGTAAAAAAACGGGTGTACATCGATGTGCAGTAATTGTCGTGCGAGAAACGAAGAGAATATATCTCGTGGCGTGACGAGTGAAAGATCGGCCGGGCGCACCACGTTTGCAGAATGGACAACATATACATAGTGAGGGGGGGGGGTTCACTATATTAAGATTGAACTCTAATGACACTCGCGCAGTGACTCCGCGGTCTCGCGCGCGACGAGCCGCGAAGCCGCGGTTTTCCTTCTGGTCGGTCCGTCCTCCACCTTCTCGACAAACGACGCTCCCCCCCCCCCCGCCCGCCTTCTTCTCACGTTCTCGCGGGCTGATACCTCCCAAACATTCTGCACGCGGTACCTCCGTCCGCACTCTACCCCCCCCCTTCTCCACTTCTCTTCTAGATCCGAACGATCTGGAAGCTGCAGCAGCATCCGCGTGCACTAGGTTCAGTGTGCTAGGTTAGTGCCTATTAATAAACCCGACCACTGACCTGACTCTTTCTCTCTCTCTCTCGCTTCACACGACAGATTATTCACAGTTTAGTACATTGTCGTCGACGCCGTTACCATAATTATGCGGTCGTCATAAAAATATATATCCAACTAATAACCGAACATTGAATAACTCTTCAACTACCCCCGCCCCTCCCCCTCGCCGTCGTAGTACGGCAAGCCTCTCATTCACCTATATGTGTTTGCCATTCGTGACTCGTAACTTTCATTTATGACGCTTTTCACCATATTCACGGCAATTTATTCGTGATTAATAACTGGTCGTTGTTTTTTTTTTTTTCAATGTATTTATATCAACGACGACGCTCGAAGATTAATGAATTGCGCGGTATGGTACTTCGCGTATTATCCATGATAGTATTTGTTGTCGAGGAACTCCGTATATATACGAAGGGACAACGGAATAGAAACACATAAAGAAAGAGAGAGAGAGAGAGTAAGAGAAAAAAAATAAAATTTTAGAAAAATAGGTGCAGATAGTAATTTAGAATTATGATTATAAGATGATATAATGGTAATAAAAAATAACGAGTAAAAATAGATAGAGGAAGAGATTTCTCTCTCTCTCTTTTTCTCTTTCTCTCTCAATCTTGCTTGATGTATTTGTATTTGTCATACATTTTTATTTTTAGATATTAATCGTGTATTAATAATGCATAAATCGACTAATTATGTATAGAAAGATATTTTAATCATTAGAGAGAGGTAAAGAAAGAGAAAAAAGAGAGGGTGTGAGAGAGAGAGGGAGAGAGAGAGAGAGGGAGAGAGAGAGAGGGAAATGTAGTACGATAGGAACTGATTGACTCATCGATTGCTATTTATCATTACGATCCAATACCAGCCAATTAGTCACAATTTCGTTACGTAACAATATTACAACAAATAATTTCTTCCACGCCTTTTACGTAGCAGTGACATAATTGCGATAATCCACACGTACAATAATAACAACAATAATTAAAATAGTGTAAAATAATGACAGAGAACAGGAAGAGAATAAAAATGAAGAAAAAGAGCGAGAGAGAGAGAGAGAGAGAGAGAAAGAAAGAGACAGAGATATATCGCAATTCATCTATTATCCAAACGCTTACAGCGAGCACCGCGAGAGACAACCGTATTGCCTCGAGTAACTCACTATAAATAGTAATCGTGGTCTACGAATAGGCAACAGAGAGAGAGAGAGATGAGAGCGTGTTTCATCGTTCAGCCGCAGCTTCGAGAGTAGGTACATCGCGCACGCGGTGTGCACAACTGCATTTACCACGTCTATATAAATATATACACACACACATATACATATATATACACCGAGCTCACATGCAATTCCGCGTGTGCATCGCGAACGACACTATACCGGCGCGCAATTTCAAAGCCATAACGAAAATTTTATCGAATCTAGGCACGACCCCGGTGTCACACGCATCATCGCCGACGAGTCTCCCGGATAGGTGCCTCCCCCCCCCCCCGCTATCGTGTGTGCATATACAGCGGTGTACGATAGACTAGGCGATAATCGAACGGATAATCCGTTTAATCGTCACGCGAACGCCCGTGACGCATCGGTTCAACGTGTTGGCTGACGTTCGTCATGGAAGACGGGGATTTATCCGCGACAAATCGTAACTATCAAATGTCGAACCAATCACCATTTACTTCTGTTAAAATTGCAAAGAGATATATATATATATATATAGATTTTTATTATTATTATTATTATTCTGTTTCTTATTATTATTCTTGTCTCGAATTTTAATCTCATATAAATATGTATATGTTGCCTTGTCCTCCACACATTTTTACGTTATTAAGACTTGTTTTTCATTACATTTATTTTCTTTTTTTTTATCTTTTATCTTTTTTCTTCCCACTTTTCAACGACCTCAAACATTTTTCGCTCCATTTATTTTTTTTTTGTTAAATTTTTTTTTCGGTTTTTTTTTTGTCAAATCTTTTTTTCTTGACGATTGTCGATCGGTCAGGGCTTCCGTGAAGGGGGGGGGGGGGCATGTCGGAGAAACTGCGCAAGGTTGCTCGCGCCGCCCAAGCGACCAATAACTCGACAGACGTATGTAGGTATATCACATATTGCGAGGGACGTGTGTGTGTGTGTGTATGTGTATGTGTCAATAAAGTACAAAATGAAAGTTACCGAACGACTTGGGACAATGCGGCGTCTGGGCCACGCGTTTTTCTTTTTTTCGTATACACACACACACGTGAACATATATGTATACATGTATATGTGTGTGTGTGTGTGTGTGTGTGTGTGGTTGTATTTGTATTTACGCGTATAAGATATTACTACACCAGAAATATAATTCGAGACAATTTCGCATACTGAGTTTGCGGGCGGCACAATAAACACGGGCGACAAAAAAATGAAAAAAAAAAAATTCCATCGTCTATCGCGGGGGGCAATCTCTTTCTCTTCGCCCACTTCGCGCTGCTTTCGCTCTCTTCTCCGGTACATTGTATGGTAGCTCAATCGTCTAACGTGTGCGCCGAGCGAGAGAGGCTGGGCGGCGTGCGCGTTGCGTTACGCGCACTCGAACGACCAGCGCGACAGGACTGTACGAAGAGCAGTGGGGAGGGGGGGGGGGGGGACAGTCGGGCTCTCTGACTCACGGCGAAAGCTCGACGGGTTAACCGGAAATTTCATAGCGACGGTGTAGGGACTCCCCGCGCGTAATTTATGACAACCGACACTCGAATCAACCACAAAATTCACGTAATAAACGTTTAATAATAATAATAATATTAATGTAATGTATGTGATAATAATATAATTATAATTATAATAGTTTCATGATAATATCGCGGGTTCGTCTTGATCCGTAAATAATTATACTTATTACTTAATTATTATTGTTATTACTATTATTTAATAATAATAATAATAATAATAATAATAATAATAATAATAATAATTCAAGAAATTCAATTTTCTTAATAGACCGTAAAAATGCATGAATAAAAAAAAATTATTCATGTAACAGAACACGTGGATAACGAAAAATATGAATGAAAAAATGAACTAACGTCCATAAGAAAGATATTGTTTTGCTTTTTGTTACGTCCATCAATTATATTCTGCATATCATGGAGAAAAAGAAGTAAAAGAAAGAAGAAAGAAAAACAAAACATTTGACTAACAGATTTGAACGAAAACTTTTTGATTATTCAGTAGCACGTTCGTGCGTAATCCAAAACCTTTTTTATTTATCTCTCTCTCTCTCTCTCTCTCTCGGCCATTCCCCCCCCCCCTCTACAATTGGCTTTTGTAGCGTAAATGACAATAGTCCCCTATTTACAGACCGAGCGAGAAAGAGAGAGAGAGAGAGACGATGAATTCGCGACGCGGTTCGCAGCGTTAGAAAAGCGAAAAAGAGTTCGGTCAGCGCGAGGGCCCCCGCGGCCTTACGGCGCGTCCGCGCGATGAAATTCGAGGCCGAAGTGCACACACGACACACACACACACACAAGCACACACTCGCGCACGCGCTTTTACGCATGAGGAGAGAAGAACCGGGCCCGCGAGGCGACCGCGCCGGTTCTTCTCATCTCTCTCTCTCTCTCTCTCTCTCATTCTTTCTTTCTCTCTCTCTCTCTCTCTCTCTCTCTTTCTCTCTCTTTCGCAGACACCGTTCGTTCTTTGTTCGAAACTCGACGAGAGAGACTCTCGATCGCCTCTTCTCACATCCCTCTCTGTCCCCCGAGTCTTTTATACGCACTCGATCGCTCTCTTTCTCACTTATTCGATCTCTCCATCTCTCTATCTCTCTCTCTCTTTCTCTCTACGCAACGAGCGTACGCGACAGTTTGCCAACCACTCTCTCTCTCTCTCTTCTCTCTTTCTCTCTTCATCTCTCGGCTTTGTTCTCACGCGAATTCTCTTCCTCTTTCTCACTCATTCTCCAAGTCTCACGATATACATATGTATGTATATATATATATATATATATATATATATATATATATATATATATATATATATATATATCACACAATTGCACCGCCCTGGAGTGCACCAAAATTATTTACATACTCGTTTTAACGCTCATGTAATTGCCACCAAATACATAACCGTCGATTGACTCATTCGTTACTTCTTTTTCTTCTTCTTATCTTTTTTTTTGTTTTTTGTACCTTTTTTATACGTTTAAATGTTTTATTCTGTAATAACATATTTTTGGTTTTTTTTTTTCACATTCTCCACAGCGTCTTGGATGGAAAGTTCGGGGACAATGGCTTGGCCCAACAGCCAGACCCCCGAAGTCTCATTTAATTCATTCTTTCTCCCTTCTTTCATTCGGCAAACCCATTGGCGATCGTCGTTTTTTTTTTTTTTCGTTGCGTGGTTATGTGCGTATGTTTGTGTATTGTGTGTGTGTGTGTGTGTGATTGCCACAGCACGGGGTTATCCCCACGCGATTTTAATTTCAATTCATCTCCACGTGACTCGAGAGAGCGCGACGCGTCTCCGGCACCCGAGTTCGCACTCTTTCTCTCTCTCTCTCTCTCTCTCTCTCACTCCGGTCGCATCGGCAGCTGCGACTACTCGACGTCGTCGCGCCGCACCGTCCGTTCTTCCCGTGCTTCATACACGTGCTTCGTCGTCTCTCGACAGTCTCACGAGCACGTGCGTTCCAAGAAATAACACAACTATCGAATCAAACGAAGCAATAATTTTGTTTTAAGTTTTCCTGCTTTCTCGCGTTAAATTTTTTTTTTACAAATGAATAAATAAATAAGTGAATAAATGAATAGATGACAAATATAAAAATTCAACGAAGCCATAACTTTATATATATATTTTTTTTGGCACCGAATTTTGGATCGGAAATTTATTCGAGTCGATTTCATCATCTTGTATTCAATATCCGTTTGACAAAATTAATGACGAAAGGGTTGAAAAAAGGGGGGGAAGCTTGCTCATTGGAGATATGATAGACAGAGAATTATATCGACTTTCGATAATTCGTGAAGATCGTTTCTATTTCACGAATCTCGTGCAAAATAAATTAAATTGAAAAATTTGAGCATTCTGAATTGCAACGAGTTTTGCAAAGAGAGTGCGTGTAGGATGCAGATCGCGTCAAAACAAGACGCGATAGCGATTATCGCGAGGTTCCCGACAAGCGCGAGGCAGAACGTGAGGCGTGAAAAAAAAAAAAAAAAAAAAAAAACGCGAGCCCAGAATGGACGGAATGAGAGTGAGAGACAGAGACAGAGTGAGAGACAGAGAGAGAGCGAGGGAGTGAGAGTGACAGCCAGACCCGGAGTAAATTTATGATCGTAAAGCAGCATAAGCCGGTGAACAAGCACGCCGGCATCGTCGGCTTCAGCTTTGGTGCTGCTGCTGCTGCTGCTGCTGCAGCCGCATCGCTCGCGTCAGCTTCACGTCAACGGCGAAACGCGTGTACGACGTTCTACTTCATTCATTTATTTTATTTTTTTCAATTTTTCATATATTTATATATTTTTATTTATTTTCATATATTCGAATTTTCATTTTTTTTGTTATTTTAATTTTTTTCTTCATTATCGCAAAAAAATGTTTAAATTACTTTAAAAAAAAAAAAAGTAATTAAACATATTTTTCATGAATGGGAATGTGTAGCCCATGGGTGTTACGATGGGCGACGATGCGCCGGGGGCGTGTAAATTCGATCGATTAATTTTACAAACGAGACACGGGACGCGATGGTTCACGAAAATTGAATTAATTAATCGTGACGGCGATTGAGAGAGAGAGTTATTCCAGGGCTCGACTCCGCCCGGCCATGATTTCGTTCGCGTCGTGAAACTGACCACGGCCGGCCAATCACTTGAATGTGTGCTCACGCATGCTTGCATATACATATGTATGTGTCTGTGTGTGTGTATTTGTGTTTGCGTGTGTATGAATATATAGTAGGTATATATATACATGTAAGTTCTATGGAGGGTACGAAAGACTTACGTATGAGTGTGTGTGTGTGTGTGTGTGTGTGTGTGTGTGTGTGTGTGGGGGGTACAGTTGAGTTATCGATCACGAGTGGTACCAGAAGGGGTGGTGGAGACCCTTCCACACGTCCAATAGCTCTTCAGACTCCCCAGACTTCGTCCTACACGTTCATCGACCCACCGTCGAATTATTCCGTTGTGCGTTCGGCGCGATAACGTTTCCCATCAATTGCCGATCAAACGATTACAACCTCAAAACTCTACAACGACGCTTCTCACGTCCCCTGTGCTCTTCTTCCTCTGCCCCCCTCTCGCTTTTACATATCCGATCGACATAATTAATATTCACAAAATATTACATTATAAATTATTTCGTACAAACGAAACTTTTTGAACTTTCAGACGAGAAAAAAAAAGAAATGAATTCGTTCGTTCAGTTTGATCTAGAATCATCGAATTTAATCGAATCATGCGTCAATAATTAAACCATTATTCCTTTTTTTTTTCTTCTTTCATCAACCGGTAAATAAGTAAGCACAACGGTTATAAACGTTCCAGAATAACGGAGTGGAAAAATTGGCATCGGTATGTGTGCGCGCGCGGTCGATGGGTTACGCGATAATCGATACGTCCGCGTACCAAACCAAATTTGCGCATCCTATATCGACGTGTCTACGTTCGCGACAATTAATTAATCAAGAATAGACCGTCGAGATTGGAAAACCGCGATTGCCACGCATTGACCAAACACATTGTCCGCGTTGTTGCGGATTGGAAATTAGACGGGACCCCACGTGCGGCATGGGGACTGCATATCTTTCGGTTAATTATATATCATACGCCCACCCAAACACCCACAGACCCACGCACACATAAATATAACCAAGTAAAAAAAATTATATATTAACTGTAAGCGGCACTGGGCATGTATAGTCTTTATACAGATTGTATATAGACTATACATAGACTATACAGACTATACATAGACTATACATAGACTATACAGACCATACATAGACTATACATAGACTATACAGACTATACATGACTATACATAGACTATAAGGACTATATATCGACTATACATAGACTATACGGACTATATATCGACTATGCATAGACTATACGGACTATATATCGACTATACAGACTATACATAGACTATACAGTTTATGTATAGTCTGTATACAATCTACATATAAACTAAACATGTCCAGTCTCATAAAAAGTTGATATATAGACTGTATAAAATCTTTTAAACTTGCATATATAATTCCGATTAATTTTCCAGACGATCAACTCCACATGTTCGAGTCGTGAAATTGAATATTATGAAAAATTAACGATAAAAATAATCAGCGCCACGCGTGGTCCATCTTATCGTTTTTGTCAATAACCATATTCCTCGCGAGCAGCATATCCTCGATGGTCGTTTCTGCCGCGCGAGCTCGACTGACCAGAGTTATCCTTTTTATTCTTTCTCTCTCTTTTTCTCTCTCTCTAGCTCTCTCCCGAGGTCCTCCACGTCGTATTGCAAAGCTGTACTGTGTGTGCGAGTGTGTGGTTGTTCTCTCGCAGCGCGGCGGGTCAGCGGCGTCGGAAAAGAAGCTCCACGAGAGTACGAAGTTCGACGAACCGCGATCGCAGAATCCACGGGAAACGGTAGAACTAAGGGCGAGACACCGAGAAACTCAAGACGTACCAAAACTTAATTCTTTTGACGATTCTACGTGACACTTATTGTGTCAAAAATAACATGAAAATTCCGAAAAAATGTCACAGCCAGTAGTTTTGATCGTATTTTTTGTCAATTTTCTAAAAACTTTGATAATTTGATTCATTTAATTTATTTTTATTTTTATATAACGTTTTGAGAATTGAAATTTTAAGAACGTGTCATGGGTCGTCGATGAGATTTTTTAAAATTAAATGGCCGAATGTGTGTGTATTTGTGTTTGTGTGTGTGTGTGTGTTCATGATTGATCGAGTAAAAGAGAGGTACTCGTCGCTAAGAAAAGCCTGAGGATAAATCACACGTGATACGCCAATGGTTTCCATGGGAACTCGTCTCACTCGTGGCAGAGACGAAGACACGAGGAAAGAACACCCCGTCGGAATAAAGAAGGACCTCCGCAAGGACCCTCACGAACCATTAACCGATTCCCCCTATTTCAACCGTGAAGAGAAACGAAAAATTCTCATCCCCGTACGTTTATATATATATATATATATATTCGATTTTTAGATATTTTTTTATACTCACGTCGCGAATTGAATAAAATCGATAATACGATTCAAACGTATGTCGAATCAAGTGAAAAATAAATACACATAACTACTAACATTGATAAATTTGATTTAACTGTCTCTGACTAAAAATATTTTTGTTCGAAGACAGTAATCGTCAAATTTAATTAATCATATTTTTATTAACATTTTTTTTTTAATACTTTTTGTTTTTATTCAATCATTTGTTTGAAAATAAATTGAATTATCATTTATTTATTTTTAATGTTCGTTTTATAAATTTGACGTGAAAAAGAATTTCACGTTGGGGGCAACAAGGGTCGATCGAAGGTACAATTTTGTTTGAATAAATAAATTCTCAATGAATGAAAAATGAATCTCAGAAATGTTTCGGTTCGTCGATCGAGTTGTAAGCAGGGACAATTGAATTGCTCGACATCCATCACCGTATATATACACATCGATACATACATACATACATACAAACACACCTGGAAGATGTCACTTTCGATCTTTGGTTCGCTCCGGAGCTTCGTGAACTATATAAAAGTATCGTGAAAAAAAGAAAAGAAATAAGAAAAAAAATGAATAAAACGACACAATTGTGTTCGGTTAGTGGAGCGCCCCTGGGGACACACACCGGGAACGAGGATAAAAAGACTGAATAGGTTAGTGCCATGTACACACACACACGCACACACACACACACACACACGTACACACACACACACAAACAGAGAACTCGAAGAAGAACGGGAGAGAGCCTCGTTAAATCTTCGAGTCCATGGAGAATGAACTCTTGGAGCTGCAACCCCGAAGAATGAAAACAAGATAAAGAAGAAAAAATGTGTATATATATATATAAAAAAATCATTTTTCACGAACGCCAAAGCGCCTCGAGCGTATCGACACTCGCTTCGACAATTCCATTATTCCGTGTACAACGAATTCATTCCCATCTGCTCCAACACAAACTCATCGAACGTCAGAACGATACAAATATTCAAAATTCTTGAGATTCTCAAATTGTAAAATATTATTTTTCAAAAAAAAAAAAAATCCAATAAGGAGCGAAAAAAAAAATAATATGACGATAATGGTTATGAAAAATGTGTCTTCGGCATCGTCTTTAATCTTAACTGTTCGTAAAGATGCATATCCTTCAAGATCCTTCGGCGTCAAATAAATAAATAAATGAATAAATAAATAAATAAATAAATAAAATAAAGTACGACAGAGACGCGAAAATTAATTTAAAAAAAATATTATTTCTCATTTAAAAAAACACGCAATTACATCATTGACAAAATGTTTGTCTTGAACCAAAGCCCCATATTTCACATAAATCACCATAAAGCGTTTTACAATGACAAAGTAAAAAAAAAAAACATTTTTCTTTCAAATGCACAAACGCATGTGAAAAAAAATAAATAAAAAGTAATAAATGTGATAAAAGATTACGCAAATGATTTTGTATGAATGACACGTAAATTTGGATTTAATCGTCAATAAACGAATATAATCCATCAAGATAACACACACACACGCGCGCGCGTCTCACTTGGCGCATGCGCGCGGCTGACGACGTGGGGAAGCGTGCCCCGCGACGCATGATAAATAATTCCGCGGATTAAAACGTTCGGAATCAGCTGTGGGCCATCATCCACGGACCTTCGTCGGAAATTCATCGTTACGAACGTGTAACGCGGGGCAACTTGGTCGCCATCTGCCGAGGACCGCGACTGCCTCCGTGACTCCGCGCCGCGGTTTGCAAAACCAATTAAGGAAAGCACGCGGGCGCAATAAAGACCGCGCGCGCGGGCCAATGTGCAACCGTCGTTCGTTAGTCCGCAAATCGTGTTTATTATCGGTCAATCGTAACACCTGCCGATTTACCATGGCGCAGTCTCTCGCGGGTGCGATCTTGAAAAATTAACATTCGACGATGTCGATTTACGTGGATTTTATTCGTCGCTCGCGATTGTCGATTTAATTATATATTCGTGAATATATCGTAACGTCGCCGCGGGGCGGCGTGTTGATCGATGGACGGTTTCAGAATTTTCTTTTTTTTTTTTTTTTTTCAAGGCCAGATCCGGAGGAGAGACTTCGCGCGGTCGATTTTAAATATTCAATACGAAATTCGATCGAAAACTTCAATATGTGCAATCTCTCTTTCTCTTTCTTTCTCTTTTTTTTTCTTTTATTATTCTTTAAATAGGTCAACGATAGATAGATAATATTAGTGATCGTTATGTCATTATTATTATTATTATTATTATTATTATTATTATTATTATTATTATTATTGTTATTCCGACAAATGTATTAGTTGAATAATAATGATGAGTATTGGTTCAACTAACAAATGCATATTAATTAATTAAATGATGAAATAATCAAATTATTATTATCATTATTAATAACATCATCATCATGATCATAATGATCATCAAAATCATTATTATTACTACTCCTGTCGTTATTGATTTCATTATTAATCATAACAAATTTATAACCCGTGTATTATATATATAAAAAAATTATATGTATAAAAAAAAAACATATGAATGAAAATATCGTGAAAGCCCAAATTTTTTGTCTCCATTCGCTCGTCGACTGTGCGCGATCACCGTGTTGCCCGATACATACATATATATATACACAGAAACATATGTGGGGGGGGGGAGGTTGAGAAAAGAGCGAGGGGGCGCGGTACGTATCGAGAAAAGACGAGGTAGAGATCGATAGCGAAAGCCCGAGGAGAAGCAACGAGACGCGTTTTCGGGGTTGCCGCCCGGTCGCGCACGAAAGCCCGGCGACGCTCAAGGGGCCACATACACACACACACTACCCCCCGGCCTCACGCTTATACATAGGCCTTGAATGCCAATTGCGAAACGCGCGAGTGGTCCACGCGCAAAACCATAACGTCTCACCCGGTATAACGTGTCCGAACGTTGTACGACAATGTGGCGCAAACCGCGCGTGTGGCAATGACGAAAAAGGAAAGTTAAAACGAAAAATAAAAAAATACTACAATATAAAAATAATAATGAATAAAAATAAAATTTTAAGATTATCATCGGAACGAAATGTTCGAGCACGAGCAATTGCAATATTTCAAATTGAAAATCTTTGAAATTGAAAATTTTTTTCTCGATGTGCTTCGGCCATGTGAGAAAATTCAATGTCGAAGCACTTGCGCGCGCGCGTCATTCCAAAGTTTGAAGCCGCATTCACAATTGGCTCTCGTCTATACAACGAAACTCTTGGGGTTCGCAATAGCGTTGAGACGTGTTCCAACATCGCCGCGCGGTTCGGATTCTCCAAACTTGTTTCCAACGGAAATTACGGGGAAAAGTTGAGTAGACGTGTTTGTGTTTGTGTGTGTGTGTGTGTGTGGTTGGTTATGCGCACGCGCAATTCGACCGGAATAGTCTGGAAACACGGGGTGCAACCGCGTCTCTCCCATCCGCCTCTAAGCCAATTATGAACTTGGCTTAAAGCGTGAGCGACTAACGCATACTTATATACACATGAATACACACACACACACATATATATATATATAAAATCTTGTTGCACTGCTGGATGCGCGACGTTCGGGGGCACAAAGCAGAACACAAACACACACACACACACACACAAAAGGGGCCCTCGGGCAAACGTGTGTTGTCGGTCGCGCGCATCCCACCCGTGGTTTCCGCCGGCCTTGGAGCCACTGAACCACTCCGTGGTTCAACGGATTCGACGTCCCCAGTGGTTCCCAATCGAACTATTCGGGCCCCCGTAGAATCTTCACCTACCTCAGTAATCCGCCCAAGTACTCGAAAAATTATATTGAGCTTAGATATAAACTATATATGGGACTGGGCATACGTAAATGAGATTGGATTACAATATAGTCTATATTTAGATTATATATAGACTATATATAAACTATATATATATTTTATGTATCTTCTATGTATAATCTACGTATAGACTTAAGTAAAATTGTTCAGAGTTTGGAAATGAACTGAGTGTCGATGAATTGGAATTTTAAAATACACCCGCCCCATTTTACAATCAAATAATTTCGAGGAAAAACAAATATATAGACATATTTCTGTTCTACGCTATTTTTGTGTGCTAACGTCGAAAACCATTATTTTATTTTATTTTATTTTATTTTGACTTTGCAACAACACCAAGAGTGCATTATCCACCGTTTCGTCGAAGTTGGGATGAAATATATACATATATATATATATATATATATATATATATATATATTCAAGACCGCACTGTACTTGAACGAGGGGGTCTCGTCCCGACGTCGCCAGACCTTGGCGTGGGCGACATCGAGACTCTCGCGCGATATGCCGGCGAATGCGCCGAGACCGTAGGCCGGCATCGGGCCACGCGGTTTCACACGAGAGTGCATTCGCCGCTGCTGCGAGACCAGACCCCCCCCCCCCCCCCCGCGGGAAAATCGTCCCCGTCGCGCCCCCGCGCCCCTGCCGGCCGGCAGGTGATAGCTCGGAAGAATTTGGATAACAATATTTGCGTCAAGGTGAATGCACCGAATCTCCATCGTGGTCTCTCGCTCTCACCGCACCAAGGGACGATAGCGCTGTTTCTCTCGCACTCACGGCGAGCCAGGGACCAAGCGAAATGTGCATGCGTAGCACATCGGACGTTTCATTAATTCATTTTCAATTATCGTGAGATCCAAATGTTAGTTGGCGACATTTTTTGTAATTACGTAAAATTATAATCTTCAATGTTTGTTATCTGACATGAAGAATGAATGAACAATTAAAGACTACGAATATTATTTTAATGAGTAAATAATCATTCGTCGTCGAAAAAAAAAAGGAAAAAAAATAGACAAAAATGAGAAACGATGAGATGTGTGGCTTGTTGGTCAAGCCTGGTGGCGCCTCGTCGAACTAAAAAAAAATCCCAATCGCGAAAAAATACCGCAGACGGTTTAGAATCTACGGGGATGACCAGTGGCGGAGTGACCAAGACCAGTAAAACAAAAAAAAAAAAATTTTAAATAAAAAATACGACAAAGAAGAGACCCCAGTAAACGAATAAAACGAAGACGGGGAGAGGAAGAAGTAGAAAAAAAAAGATACAGGAAAAAAGAAGGAAGCACAAAACGTGTTCCGGGAAACGAGGTCCCTCTCTCTCTCTCTCTCGATGGGGCCCTCGTTCTGCCATCGTGAATATAGATATGTGGGTACACCCGCCATTTGTGAAACGACCCCCTCCCCCCCCCCCTCTCCTCTCCCTCCTCCCACTGCCCAAGAAGAGGACCCCAAAAGCAGAAGCGCCAGAGAAACGACGAACGATGCGATTGAACGGACGGCAAAAGACGACACGACACGACCGAGAGAATCATCGCTATAGCTTCTTGGGTTACCAGTCGTTACATCTTCGTCTTTCGGTCTTTCTCGGACCTTTAGAGGGTTTTTTTTTTTTTTTTTTTTTTTTTTTACGAACGCTATCTCGTCGCAACGATAGTCGGGAAGGGGGTGGGGGGGGCGACGACACCCTGCGCACAAGTAGCTGGTGCACAAACGAGGGAACCAAAGACTTTCCATCTCTCTTTCTCTCACTCTCACGATCTGCATCTTTCTTTCTCCATCTCTCTTTCTTTTTCTTTGTTTCGTTCGTCGGACGGATTCTGGCGCGGTCGATCGCACGCGAGAATCTCGATTCACGAATTCGAAGCACGCGCGCGCGCGCGCGGGCCGGGAGTCTCTCTTCCGTTCTTCCTTCGGACCGTAACGCGACGCCGGCAACGACGACGACAACGACGAAGACGATAAAAAAAAAAAAAAAAAAAAAAAAAAAAAAAAAAAGATGACGACAACGACGACCGATACCCCGGCCACTCCCTCCCACGTCGTCGCAATCCTCGCACGTTTGCCACTCTCTCGCAACACAAAACGAATGTTCGAAACAAAACCGTCTCCGTCGCCCGACACATCCGTTCTCCTCGACGGACACGGAAAAAATATTTTACTCCGCTGATATCGGTTGATCGAGAATATTCGATCGAAAAAATAATTTTTCTTTCTAAATTGGAAAAAAAAAAAAAAAAAAAATTAAAATAATCTGAATCGATTTGTTTGACGGAAAAACAATTGCAATTCGAATAAGTTTTGACAAATGATAAATAGATGGTTTTTTTTTTCGAGAATATATTATTTTTGATAATAATATAACAATGAAAAATAAATAATTTTTATATTTTGTTTCATATTTTGATGAATCAAATTTTGTTTATTCGAAATGTGGTTAATCATCATAAAAAAAAATGCGAAAAATTGAATGAAAAGACAGAAAATAATTTTTCAAAATTTTATAAAAATTCTCGACTTCGTTTTTTTTTTTATCGAAGAAAAAAAATATTTTTTTCTCATTTGTCTTTTCTTCGGTTCGTCATTTTTTGGATGGTATAGGCGAATGAGAAGGGATGTACCGTAACGAAAAACGATAAATCTTTCGATAGACAAAAATATATATATATATAAATTTGACGAGAGACCGTGATGGACCTATAGACCCCCATAAAAAGTTTCAAACTTTCGAAAACCGACAAAAGTGTGTATGAGACAAGCACACACACACACACGTTTTTCAACGGTTTACTCGTGTCTCGTCATGGCAGCCACGTTAAAGACGACGACCGCCCTCGCAAATTTCAGGTAGACGAGAGGAAACCCATCTCGTCTGTTGGAACAAGCAAACTTTGAGCCAGCAAACCACGACAGCAGCAGCAGCAAAAGCGATCTCGTTCGAGAGGCTCGAAACGGTTGGGAAACACGGTCGGTAGGCCCCACTTTCTTGGGCCTTTTTGCCGAGACCCCAAAACGCCGACCGAAAAAGAGAAAAAGAAAAAAAATCTCGCAACTGATGCTCTACTCTGAACCGAACTAGAGACGCCGCAAAACGAAGAAGAAAAAAACATTGAATTTATCTCTTTTTAAATTTACAAAAAAAAATTAATTAAAAAAAGGTGTCACAAAATCAAAAAAAGAAATGGTAATAAAATTTTGATAAAATTGAATAAAAATTAAAGAAAACCGAACCAACACGATAAAATCTCTGGGTCCGTGATATTCTCCGTGGCAAACGATCTTTGTCGAACTGAAGAAAAGAAACAAAGAAGAAAAGGACAAAAAAAAGAAGAAAAAAAACGTTTATACCGAATTTCACTGATGCTAATAACTCGTCCGAACCGCAGGCTCTGTTATAACTGACAGAAGCCCAAAATCTAAGAATCTTTCGCGGATTCTCGTAAATTCTCGGAATTTCTGTGGGGTCCATTCGCTAATAATGTGTGTGAGTTCATATGTATATATGTATATATGTATATCTATATAGTTACGAGAGCAAAACAGAAAAAAAAAATAAGTCGGTCGAGATCCTTTTACCGGACAACGGCCTTAAAATTTTTTAAAATTATTCGAAATCGGTGAAGAATCGAGTGAGGAATTTTTTTACCTGTTGGGCAATTTCGTGAGAAAGGAAATCGATCGTGCGGCGTGTGACGATCAATCACCGAGGCTCGAGCTTTAATAACCTATTGTACAGTATATATGTATATATGGATAGTCCGTGGAATTCATCCCGAGATCTGATGAAATCCGTTTAATAGCCGGATACCTGATCCAATCTACGCATTTTGCCACAAAGAAATTTTCATATCCAACCCAATTGAAGCGAAGAAACAAAAAAAAAATCCCATAATATCCGATTCATATTTACAAAAAAAAATGCAATGCATAAAATATTAGTTATTGATGCAATTAAAGTGACGATCGATCGATGATTATGAATTATTTCCCAAAAAACTTTGATTCTCAAAATTTGACGAGTTGAACGCGTGAACCACGAAAATAACGCAGAAATATATTAATGATTGAACAGTAAAAGATAAAACATGTGAAAAAAGGACTCCGGTCAATGACCCTTTGTCAAGATTACCAATAACACGAACAATCGGTATAATACAAATGGAAATAAAAGCAGATAAGAATGAAAAAAGAAAGAAATGTCTTTCGTTACTTCTTATAACGAAAAAAAAAAAATCTTTTTGAAAACAAATTTTGCATTTTTCGACGTCAAACAAATTGGTAAAAAAAAAAACCAACAACAACGCAACAACGAAAACGAGTTATAACGCACGCGAGACGTTTCACGAATCGCGTGCACCTGCTTCGACTTTAGGTCCGGGGGACGATTCCGAAATTTCGGAGGGCGACGACTCTCCCCTCGCCTCCTCCCCTCCTTGACGGCCAGCCCAAAAAGATATACAATTGAAATTAAAAAAAAAAATAAAAATGTTAAAATTCACGAAATCAGAAAAAGAAAAGTGTTAAAATTCACGAAACCCAACAAAAAAAGACAAAGAAATTAAAAATTCGCAAAAGCAAGAAGAACAAAGAGAAAAAAAGATTGCGACGAGAATTTTTGAATAATGCGTCGAGGTACGAACGCATGGAAGAAATTCTCGAACGAAGCGCGACCGTAGGGGCGAATCTGAGAGGGAAGGGGGGGGGGTTAAGAGTTAAGAGTGGGAGGATCAGAGCAGAAACACAACCGGCAGACACAAATAAATAGCAAAAATAAAGATAAAAAGTGAAAAAAATCAAAAACCAAAAACCAAAAGAGAAAAAAAAAGAAAAAAAAATAATTTAATAATAGAGAGCATCGCGGTGTTCGCGAACGTCGGCGAACAAACGAAGAAGAGACGTGCGCGCGAGCGTGAACGTTCCGAAAGCGCAGCCGGGGCGCCCCACCGATGCAAGATTCTGTTGTTCTTCTTCGTCTTTCTTGTTCTTCATATCGTGCGCGAGCGAACGAATACGAGACCGAGACGCGAACGACAAGGATGAGAATGAGAGAGAGAGAGAGAGAGAGAGAGAGAGAGAGAGAGAGAGAGAGAGAGAAAGAGAGAGAAAGACGATACACGAGAGAGAATCTCGAAACGAAAATTCGCTCGAATAGCGATGTAACAACGAACTGCGGGAGCGAGAAAGAGCGCGGTTCGGGGCTTTGTCTCAAGGCGAGCCGGCTTCGGTCCCGACGTCGACGGAGGAGACCCCGCGAAACCCCCGCAGCAGCAGCACCAGCAGCACCAAGATTACACAAACGCACCCCGCGGACGACCGGACGGAGAAGAAAGAGCGAAACCTCGAATATCTCGCCGGGACAAAGGCTGAGACTGTGTGTGTGTTCATGTGTAAATGTGTGTGTGTGTGTTGGTACCTTGGCATCGACGTTCTTTCTCCTCGTCCACTTGCAAATTCGCGCGATGTTATTGCTCTTCGACAAACGACAAACGCACAACGAAAAAAAAAAAAAAAAAAAAAAAAAAAAAAAAAAAAAAAAAAATCAACTTTGCATTCAGATAAGTGGATGAATCGTAATATCGTCGTGAATTATCGGGAAAAGTCGAAATTTTCATCTCGGAATCATGTTTATCTGATTATATATTTATCAACGCTTATTACAGTCAATCAATCAAAACGTAAATGAATAAAAACGTTTTTTTTTTTTTTTTTTTTCAATATTTTTTAACTATTTTATTTTTGATATTGTTATTATTTGTTTTCATTTTTATCATTATTATTATTTTTCATATTAATAAGTTTTTCATTATTTATTTAAATTTAATAAATAATGGAAATAAAAAATTATAATAAAATTTAAATATTTTTATATATCGAAAATATTTATATACATATGTAAATTTCTTTAAATTTAAGATTATGTGAAACCATTAGATCTTCGCCATGTTTGCGAGAGAGAGAGAGAGAGAGAGAGAGAGAGAGAGAGAGAGAGAGAGAGAGAGAGAGAGAGAGAGAGAGAAATAGGCGAACGATGAACGACCGAGAAATGTTTCGCATCGTTTTAATTTCACTCAACTTGTCGAAATATTGGGGGCAGGGGGAAATATCGTAACGCGTGATGTCGGTTCGCAGTTTATATATTTTCTCTTTTTGTAAACGTGTGATTGAAGGCCGCAGGGCATTCTCGAGGATCGGGGCAATTTTTGCGGAGGTTTCGCGGCGCTCAATGGGGGCCTTGGTGGTAATTTGTTAACGGGGCGGGGGGGGGCGAGGGGTGCGAGGCCGGACGGGAGACGGTTACGAAAAGTCTGATGGAACGTCCGTCCTTCCGACTTTATTGCTCTCTGAACCGTTTTCAAACATTTTTTTTCGCTTTCTTTCGCCTTTGTTCGTGCCGATCTTGTGTGTGCCCCCGGTACGACGATTTGCAATCGAGAGACAGCGTATACGATCGTCGGGACGTGGAAAAGAGAGAGAAAATAATATTCGAACTCGAGTGACAACCGAAAAACCTTGGATACTGCCGAGAATCGTCAAATTAGTTTTTTTTCCCTTTCTTTTTTTTTCGAATCACGATGCTAATGAACTCCGTATGTGGGACAATTGCTAAACACAGCATCATTATGAACTTGTGAAAATGACCGATGTGACAAATACTGATCGTATTACTTTTTTATTTATTCGTTTATTTTTATTTTTTCCTTGGAAATATTCTAATGAATTGTGCTGAGAGTATTATCTGAATGATAAATCAATCTCAATCACGATCCTTTGTTGATAAAAATAACAACAATTTCTAATATGTTTGCATATGATGAAAAAATATTTATTTATAATATTTTACGATAATTTTTCATAATAACGTTATGACCGATAATATTTAATCTTATTTATAATTTTTAGAGGAAAAGAAAAACGTAACATATTTTTCGCAATAGCATTTGGATCAAGAACTAACACTCGATAATTCGAACAGTCTCTCGATCGTTTCGCAATCGTCGATTAATATTCGATCGGCACGTCGGCAAAATGTTACAGAAATCCCGCAACGTAACGCCAACGTGAGGGAGGGGGCGGGGGGGGAGTACACCAACATGTGTGTGAGGTGAAAAAGCCCCGCCCGGGTATATCGTAATCCAGTTGCCACGAGGTGACACAATGTCAACTAACAAGAGAGCATAACGTTCGTTAGCGTACCGAACACGACAATTATCGAGTACCAACGAATCGGGGTTAGAAATTCCATTTGCGACACACTTCGCCCGGTCTGACTCTATATTGCAAAATCGTTTTTCAACGAAACCATGAGCTTCACGATTATCATATCATCGATTGATCTGCTCGAATTATTCGATAATGTCTAAAGTTATTCAATCACACGTGAAAAAATAATAATAATAATAATAATCGAACGTGACAAAAGTCAATGTGAAAGTGACGAAAAAATGTATTTGAAAAAAAATTGATGAAATTTTGGAAAAAATGCTGAAAAAAAAAAATTGATGAAAATTTTAGAAATTGTGAAATAAATTTGATGAGATTTTGAAAAAGAATTTGATGAATTTCTGAGAAAAAAATCTGTCAGAAGGTCGCGCGAGAAGGTAGACACAGCTCGCGGATGAATTTCAAGGCGAAACAAAGGAAAAAAGAGAAGAAAAAAAAATCATCGACGACGAAAAAAAAACGACGGTCGACGGGGTCGAACCGCGTGCTAAGGACGACGTCGGAGAAGCGAGACGACGACGAAGAAGAGGTCGGCTCATACGAACGATCGAGCGACCAAAGCCGGTAAAAAAAAAAAATCATCGGAGAAACAATCGCACATAACAATTTCACTTTTACTCGAGATCGAGATCGAGAGTAAAACAAGACGGGTCCACGATTCACCAATACAGACCATGGTCTCATGATCGGCGGATAAGAAAAAAAAATAATCATAATGACAATAAAAAGAAAATAATGAATCGACTAAAAAGAGATGGCGAAACACGTGCGACACAGGTGCCAGAAGCGGGGCGACACAGTCTCACTCGCCTCGATTCGCAAACGACTTCTTATTTCCATCGAATTCAATTTTTTTAATTCTTTCAATTTTATATGTTTTCTTTAAACTATTGTTTTTTCGTTTCTTCGTTTTTATTTCCTTCTTTTTTTATCGTCTGGCTGATAAATCGTATTAACGATTAATTTCCGTGAAAACGTCATTCGAATCCGAAACACGTGGGGCGTGTAATTTTTTTTTTTGATCGAGAGAAAGAGAGACAGAGAGAGAAAAAAAAGATATCGCGAGACTGTCGTGATGCTAATGAGTCGATGCCGACTCGTCAAGGCAACCCAGACCCTAGCCAAACCATCGTACCCATTAAAAATTACATTATACACATATTTATATACGATTTGTGCATAAAAAAAACGTATATACATATATATATACACATGTATATACGATCACACACAAATCTTGAGTATATAAATCCTTCGTGTTGCAATCTTTATGCATGAAGGTCGAACGATAAAGCGAAGGATGACGGGAGGATCGAGGGGAGGGGGGGGGGGGGTGAGAGGTGCTGCGAGAAGTGGTGTCTCGCAGGAGGTGGATGGAAACCGGCAGGAGCGCACGAAACGCAGCAGCAGAGTGAGCGAGAGAGACCAAAAGTCCAGCCAACCAGCCAGACAGTCTTGAATCTTGACCTAGGACACGCATCGCCGACCGCCCGTCACAGTTCGACGTGCTGCTACAGTACGCTCGGTGTAGTACCAGCCCTCCCCCCCTTCCTTCCCCTACACGTCGCCGCGCTGCACTGTACATTACTCCTGAATTACAACGTTGTTTCGAATGTCTTGTCTTTTTCCCTTCCACAAATACTTTTTTTTTGCTCGTCCAATCTTGTCTCACGGTTTGTCGGTCATTAGTATCATGATCAGGGATGGGCATCCATTCAATGAAAATGTATTTCAAATACTTTTTCAAACAAACAAACTATGATTAATCATACATGCGAAAATCAATATTTTTGCTTTTCTGTAATAACAATGAGCAATTTTCGTAAATTATTATTTCACAATAAATTGAAATATTTGACAAACCCGGTAAAATTAATTATCATTCAGTCCGAAAATTATTAATAAGTAAAAGAAAAGTAGCAGCGAAAGTAAAACAAAATAAAATCATAATTTAATTAAAATCTGAATTAATAACGATAATTATAATAATAACACACGATAGATGACAGTGAAATAGAAATAAAATTGAATAAAAACATAAAAAGAGAGAGAGAGCGAGAGTGAGAGAGAGAGAGAGAGAGACGTCTGAAACGTTTTGTACGTCCGTGTTACGGTGGTGTAGTTTATACTCTTCAGGTCTGAACGGAAGTGCCACGTCGGTTATTGTTACCCACGAGGAACTCGGGAGAAGAGCTTGTGCGACGCACATGCACACGCCGAGTGCATGTGCAACGTGGATCGGCGAAATGAAGCCACGCGGCGAGCTCGGTGCATCCAATCTACCTCTTCATCATATATATATATATATATATATATATATATATATATATATCCCTCTCTCTCCCACTCTTTCTTACTCCACCTCCGTGTATATGTCTCTCTCTTTCTCACGTCGTGAATGCACGCACAACGATCAACGTTGCGTGGGAAATCGTTGAGTCTGTGTGTGTGTGTGTGTGTGTGTGTGTTTATTAACGTATGTACGTGTGTACTACGAGGCGTTGCATCGCAACCGTTTACGCGATGGCGGCTACGGTTCAAGCAGTGTGAGTAAGAGAGAGAGAGAGAGAGAGAGAGAGAGAGAGAGCGAGAGAGAGAATCGAGAACCCACTTCCTCCGGGGACAATGCGGTCTTCGAATAATCGGATACTCGTGCGTATGATGCGAGGACGATACACACGTCGGCTATGAACGAAGAGAGAGAGAGATAAAGGGAGGGAGAGAAAGAGAGCCGCCGCTCTCCCGGGGAATGAGAAAACCGCGAAGAGGAACAACAAAACAAAAAAAAATGTAAACCACTGGACGATGCATCCTGACCTGTATATACACACACACAAACGTCCTCGAGTCAATTATTTCGAATTTGCGAATTTCGCGTTTTGCCACGAAACCGCAGTGGAAAAAAAAAAAAAAAAAATTCGTTCAAAATAGTAAAAATTCAATTCTTACAAATTTTCTCCGAAGAATGAGAATCGTAATTATCCGAATGCGTTCGAAGAAACAGAATCGTAATTGTCCGAATGCGTGTACGTCTGGACAATTGGATAATTAAGGTGCGACCACATCCGAAATAAACGTAGTTTTTCGACAATTCAACTTTTTTTTTTGCAACGTACCATGAAACGTCACAGATGTGGAAAAAAAAACTTACGACAAAAAATATTTTCCGTTGATAAAAGTTTTCAGGGTTACGCATTCACATCTTTTTAAAATTTTTATCGTCGTCAACATATTATCATTATTAATTTCACGCAAAAATTAAATAAATAAATATATATTTTTTTCATTATAAAAAAAAAATAGGTTGCAGGCGAACGACAGCCGAAGAAGAAACGTGGATACGAAAAAAAAAAGGTAAGGAAGGAAGAGGTCACGAGACAAAGCGTCTCCGGGCTCTGAGAGGTTGGATAACCCACGCGTGATGAAAGAAAGAGACTCGGGGAAGAAACGGGGGCCCCGATCGAGTTGGACGATGGCGACACGGATGATCCGCGAACGGTTTCGAAACCGAGGAAGCGAAAGAAAAGAGAGGTCCCCCGTCCCTGAGGTGTCCCTCGAGTCATTCGATATCCTTCCCGTACATCCTCGCCGTTCGACCTACACCGTCGACAAGTCTCATCCTTATGGGGTCTCGCCAATCGTGTTTGCAACCAACAAAGACAATTTCCCACTTCCGACGAATACACCTTCTCGGGTCTCCTTTTCATTGTTATGATTATTATTAATTTTGTCTTCTTTTTTAAAAAAGTATTATTATGAATTTTCATTTCTTTTCGTTCCTCTTTTCCATCCTCGTCCTTTCGGTTTTTTTTATTATTATTATTATTGATATTATTATGTCTCATTTTCATTTTTTTTGTTTTTTTGTTCCCTCTTCCATTATTATTATTATTATTATTATTATTATTATTATTATTATTATTATTATTATTATTATTTCATACGGTCATTCTTCTCTCCCACTCACTTGTTCGACCATCAACGATTCACGATGATCGTGTAGTTGTTACTCGGGTCGCGAAAGAAAGTAGAAAAAAAAAGAAAGAAAAAACGAATTCGCTGTCTCGTCTTTCACGTCTGGACCCAGTTGAGAGATCCGATAGATTATCATCCGTACAGATTCGACGCGATAATCGAGAACAAAACCAACGCACGACGGACGAAACCGACACACCCACACCTACACACATACACACACATACATGCATACACGTGACAAAGTGACCAAAACGTCACGTGGAACGGTGGACAAACGAATTTTTGGCCAACCGGGATACTCGAGTTTCACGGTAACTCTGCGCCTCGACGCATCCGGTCGTTGGCCAACCTTTTTTTTTTGCCCCATAGCTTTTTTTTTCGTATACAGTCGTGCACGTCTTGTTTGTACAACGAGCCCCGAGATACATACACGCATACATATACATGCCTCTGTGTGTGTGTGTGTGTTTCTGGTGCCATTAGCAGGTCAGAAATTTTCATAGGCACATGGACCCCAAGGGATATTTTTTTTATTATTTTTATTATTATTATTATTATTATTCTTGTTTTTCTTTTTCGTCATTTTTTTATTCAAATATTTACCGAAAATAGCTACAGCTTATCCGATAAATTTCGTCATATCCAAAAGCAAACGAAGAATAAAAAAAAAAACGATGAAAAAAATGTTACAATGGGGTTCATTCACCGTTATCATAGTTTTGATTTTCACGAACAAACAAATCCCAACACGATTTTTACGACGCGAAAAAAAAAAACAAAACTTGTAAACCCGACGATGGGAAACAATCGCGTGAAAGCTTCGCAAGAAAGAAACAAAATATACCGCACACAGTATTCGTCTCCCGACATCCGTAGTTTTCAATCCGCAATAATCCGCGAGTCGCGAGGATGCACGTGACGAGCGACAGAGATCAAATGAGAGGGAAATGGGCGAGCCGAGAGAAAGAGACAGAGAGAGAAGGAGACAGAGAACCAAATAAGATAAAACCCAAAAGAAAGAGAGAGAGAGAGAGAGAGAGAGAGAGAGAGAGAGAGAGAGAGAGAGAGAGAGAGAAGAATAAACATTTTTTTAATAAAATAAAAATAAATGGAAAAAAAGAAGAAAAAAAAGAAGTTTCATTTCAGAGTCCATCGTTCTGTCGATGCTGTTGCAAACATCTGCTGGGTGGAGAGCGAGAGAGACCGAGAGAGTGAGAAAGAAAGAGCGAAAGAGAGAGAGAGAGAGAGAGAGAGAGAGAACGTTGATGGTTCTCAATCGTTGCTCCCTCTCTCTCTCTCTCTCTCTTACTTTTTCCATTCCTCTTTTCGCCCTGAAAACTCCACTCGTTCCCTTCCTCCTCTTTTTTCCCTCCCATTTTCTCCCATTTTCTCAAAATTTTCCTAAAATTCGCTTTTTAAAAAATCTATTACATTCTCCCCCCTCCCCTCCGCCGCTCTTTTTCTCGTTATCCACCAAGTCTTCAAATTTTTTATCTCTTTCGTCTGGCTCGCGCAAGAGCAAATACGTCGGCGAGCGAAGGATAAATGAATGCGTGAGAGAGAGAGAGAGAGAGAGATAGAGAGAGAGAGAGACAGAGGATTCTTCGAGACAACGCCTCCTCTCGAAGTTTCGAGTGAGGGTCGATCGAGTTTCGGCCGGCCGTCGCATGTGAACGGAAAGAGGCGGGTGGCGGCGTCGGTGGCGATGCGGTGGTTCGGTCGGAAAAGAAAAAAAAGAAAAGAAGAAAAGAAAGATGAAAAAAAAAAAACGTTTTGCCGTGATAGAGCGCGTTGCAGCAGCAGCTGCCGAGTGCAACGCCGTCTCTCTTGGAGCCTCCGACGTTTCGGGGGGATCGTTATACACACGATATTTTCTGCGTTGCCGGACGATGAACGATTTTGTCGGGGTTGTTGTGCGTTGCTCCGGCGAGGCCAACAAAGCCGGGGCCCGCAGACGCAGTGCCTGTGTGTGTGAGTGCATATGTATGGATGTGTATATAATATATATATGTGTATATATATGTATGTGTAGAAGCTTCAATTTGAACGGGTCAAAACCCTGATGATCAAGCCTTCATAAGCGTTCGTCAATTATTGTATTTTCAGTTTAGGATAATCCACAAACATCCCCTGATTTTTTTTGTTGAAATTTTCCCCCACCCCTTCGTCCCTAACTGAAATTCAAAATCATAAAAAATTTAAGAAATCAGGCGTTTCGTGCCGGTTTTTTTTTTTTAAATGGTTTGTCGTTTAAAAGTTTTTTTTTCAATAAATCATTGGTTATGGAAAAATTTATATTTTGAAATTCCATAGTTTTGGAAAATTGAAAAATAAAAAAAATCGCTACCTCGTGCCTACTCGGTGCATCGACGTCGACCAGTCGTGCAAGTTTGACGGGGCCGGGGGGACTCGCGCGAAACTCACCGTAATCATAGATACCGAGACCCGTGTGTGTGTGTGTGTGTGTATGTGTGTATGCGTGTACGTGAGTTGCCCGACCGATCGGCGCGCAACAAACTGCCACAGTCACGAAACCGATCGATAACCGATAATCGGAGTTTTATTAAAAAGTTTGCGGTCTCGTCAACGATAATAGACCATCGTCGCGACATGTAAATTAATGAAAATTGTTGTTGATAAATGAAAGAAGAAAGAAAAACACACTCACGGTCACGCAATTTTTCAACGTCACCGGATGGGTAAATGAAGTGGCGAAAAGAGCTGTCTCCTATTGACAGGTGACAATAAAGCTCTTGGATTGAATTACATGAGGAAAAAAAAATAATAGGAACCGTAAATTAGAAATAAAAATATCTTTCGAAAGATGCAATATTTCGTCCCTTGTGATTGATGTCTCAACTTTACGATAATTCGAAGAAAAAACCGTTTCAGTGGGCTATTTCCAATGAATAACAGAAAAAAAATATTTTTTCCCTGTAATTCTTTTTTTTTTTTTTTTTGTAATTTTAATTTTAATGACAATTTTATTTTCGATAAAGCGCGTAATGACATTGTGTTCGGGAAGATAATGTCATCGCGAAAATTTTACACTGACGAGCGAAGAGAGAGAGTCGTGGCTTGAATGGAGCGAACGAACGATAATTAGATAAACCCGAAGGGGGAGAGAATGGCCCGCAAGCGTATGAGCGGAGCGACGTTCTCGAGCGTGTGGTGTGTGCGCGCATCAAGAGCTTTTGCGAGTGGGACGAGTGGAGCCAGTTATCGCGAATGGAGTGTGGCCGAGCCGCGTGGCGGCAGATTGTTCAATCCGAGGGAAGAAGAGAAATTCAAAGAGAACAAAAAGAAACGATGAAATAAAAGAATTCCAAAAAATAACGAAACCGACAAAAAATATTGGAAAAAAAAAAGAATTGTTAGAAAGACAAGAGGAGCGAGTGAAACGTGTGAGAGATAGCGGAGCGTAAAATACAGCGATAGAAGAACGTACGATGACGTTTGGTCGGGTCGGGAGGAAGGAGGGGGGGGGGGGGCAATATCGGCAAAGTCACGCGCGCGCGTGCGCAGTCCGGAAGAGAGCGACCAAGGTGTCAGAAGCTCGTTGCACAATCGTCAAGCATTGCATCCGTAAAAGCATTGTCTAACCCACGAAGCCACCAAAATGTTTCTTTGAATTTTTTCGCAAATTGCAAATTGCAAAAAAAAAATCATAACGATTATTCGACAACTAATGAATACATAAATAAATAAATCAAACAAGATTTGTATTAAAATTTGTTGAATACATATTTTTTTTTGTCTCATTAATTTTCGTTAATCAATAAAAAACTGAATTAATATTAGCAACCTTATACAGACGACAAAACTTTATTAAGGTAGTAACGCACAAACCGTAAGAGTCAAAGCAAGCCTAAAGCTATACCATCTCCAAATGAGTTACGTAGTACCTGTGTGTGACAAAGACGCGTGGTATGATGTCGATTAGAGAGAAAGAGAGAGAGACGATATTTTCCGATGTTTATTTGCTTATTATTCTCGTCACAGTCTGTTGATCTTTACGGTCAAGTGCCCAAAATGTTGCCCGAATATTAAACTTGCAGCTCGAAGTGTTTTCATTAAAATCTGACGGCAACTTTTTGTATTATATCAAATTTAGCGTGTTTTTCCATAAGGCTCAATGTTAAACGTGAAAAAATTGATATCTTGTGTTGTGTTGATATCTTTTTTCTCGTGCTCCGGAGGGCCATAAAAATTTAACTGGGCCTTTTTCTCATCAATACCCATAAGTATGCCAAGTTTCATGAAAATCGGACGGTAAAGTCTCCTATGTGCGTTACTACCTTAAGTTGCTAATCATAATTTTATGGTTAATCCAGTTTTTATTAAATTAATATGATCGTTCAATGAGACTGAAAAAATATCAAATTTTTATTTTCATTTTTAAGTTTATTTATTTATTTATTTGCTTACTTTTCGTTCGTGAAAATTTGCTTTCAACGAGAATTGGCAAAATAGTTGCTTGTTATTCAAAGAAAGTATTTTGTAACAAAGTTGAGCATTTGAAAAAGCACATCGTCATCAGAGCGAAATAAGTGACCCCGTGATCTTTCCAAACTAACGCAATCATTATCATCATCATCATCATCATCATCACCATGATCATCACCATCGTTGTCCGAATCGTCGATGTCGTCGTCTCGTTCGTGATGACGACGACGACGACGACGACGTCGGGCACGACCGGCGCGAGAACCAAGCCAACCAGAGTCTGGCGACAGTGTGCAGAGGCGCTCATTATCGCTTCCGGTCGCGTTGCGAACGACGAGAGAATAAGGAAGGGATTAAAAGGGAGACGGAAAGACGTGCGAGTGAAACGTTCGAAACGTATGAGCGATAAACAGATGGAGAGAGAAAGATATATGTGATACATATATGTGAAGAGAGAAGAGAAGAGAAGAGAAAGAGAGAGAGAGAGAGGGAATAGCCGAGAAGCGTGAGCTTATGGCAGCCGGAGTGAATATATACATTGCGACAAGCGAGAATGCTCAACAAATAGGCACATCCTCATAATGGAACAGCGTATCAAACTCATTAGAAGTCGTTTATTGGCTCGACACGATTGTCCGCACCAGTGTATGCTCGCCCGATGCTCTTGCTTAGCATGTTTACGGTGTTATTCCATTCTCTATGTGTATACCTATATACAATGACGACGAGGATTAAACCTGTGATATGCAAAACAGTTGAACCCACATTAACATATTATATACGTGCTAATTGTAATTTATTCTGTAAATTTTTTTTCGTTTCTCATTTTTTTTTGGGTAAGAATTACAAAAGGTTGGAAAAAGGTTGCGTAATGTCTCAACAGTCAAGATCGAAGTGTTCATCACAAATTGAACCATAATTGAATTTGAAAAAAAAAATATATATATATATATGTATATATATATATTGAAAATTGAATTATGGTTCAACTTGTGATCAATACCGATCTTGACTGTTTTATATATTTTATATTCAAAAGCACAACAAGTGCCAACAATTTGCCGCAATAATTATCATAATCGTTAAAATTTTCGTAATAAAAAAAAAACAATTATTCGCCAATTATTTCGTCACGATAATTATTTCCTTTCTCAGTGTTTTCGTATTTTTTCCATTTTTTATTTTTCTATTTCTTCAACTTCGATTTTGTGTCGATCTATGTGGATGATCGAACGATCAACAATTACGATTCAATAATTATTATCAATTGATGCAATTTAAGTAACATGATTGTAAATTAGTCGGTCGTTTCTGGAAATTTCGTCGACGACGGTGCCCGACGCAGTAGTGTAAGGAGGACGAGGGCGATGAACAGAAGACAGAGAGGGGAGACAGAGCTCGTGTGTGTGTGTGTGTGCGAGAGAGAGAAAGAGAGAAAGAGCGAGGGGGAGTCATTGCCGCGTGGTGGAGCAGCAACGAGGGGTTGTTATCGATCGGGGGCGAGGAGGCGACGAGTTTAGTCGCTTCGTTCGCATTTTTAGCTCACTTGCTTACTCCGTCGAGGCTCGTCTTGCTACACACACACACACACACACACTGATACATATATAAATATATATATATATAAATATATATATATATATATATATATACACATGAAGACCCTCCGAGCAAAAGAGACACGTGACGCAAGTACAAAACGCAATATTTCCCGACGACGTTGTCCGTCGAAGCATTTTGCCGCCATTTTGGGCGATAATGTTCCCAAGGCGAGAGAGCGAGAGCGAGAGAGAGAGAGAGAAAGAGAGAAAGAGAGAGAGACCGCTGCGCGATAAAGTCGCCGCGGTTTCGCGAGCGGCCCACGTGCTTCCTTCGCGCGCTCGTTGACTCGCCCGTCTCAAACGTACACACATGTATGCGTGTGTACGTATATATATACTCATATATACGTACACACGCATACACTGAATTCTCCTCAATGAGAGCCATGGCCGCCATGCCGAACACATTGGCAAACTCTGTAGCGTAGTCCAGGCGGTCGCCCGCGCGCATGCGCTTGCTACACGACCCACGTGGCCTCATGTGGCGGCCAACAACCGGTCCACACGAAAAACCAAATCCGAGGAAGAGAGGAGTGTGCACAGTTCCCCCCGCAGAGGGACGAACCAAACTAGCCTTTTAAAAAAAATAATCAAGGCATATCCCAAAATTTTAACCGCTCAAAAAAAAAAAAAATAATATATGTTTGCCATCATTGTGATTGATATTCAGTTTTATTCTATTTCTCGTTTTATCAATTCGATCGAGATCTAGCCGTTATTATTATTGTAGAGAAATAAGGGAGAGAGAGAGAGAGGAGAATAGAGTCAGCGTTAGATTAATTATGATAGATAATCGTTGTCACGGATGATATACACGATTTTACGACGTTTGACAAATAATATTGTTGAGAATCTAACCAACAACTATCCGTGTGTGTGTTCGATGATTTTACAGGAGACCCCTCTGCTCGATGAAAAAAAAGAAAAAAAGGAAGAAGCAATGTTGAGAGGGGGAGGGACCTCGTGCGGGGCGACGATGATTCATGCTGCCGGCCGAGGGAGCTGTGCGACGAACGATACGAGGTGTGTAAGTGTGTGTGCGTGTGTGTAAGTGTGTGTGTGTGTAAGTTAGTGAGTGAGTGAGAGAGAGATAGCGTACGTGGTTTGCTCGAACGTTGGAAGAACTGGTTCCGAAGGCGAGTTCGGAATGGTCGTGAAGGAGAAAGAGGAAGAGAAAGAGAGAGGGAGAGAGAGAGACGAAAAAAAATACGGACAAGGCTCTGGCGACTTGCGCCGGAAACATAATGGGGGCTCGCCTCGTTGGGATCCAAAGAACTCTCACTCTCTCTTTCTCTCTCTCTCTCTCTCCTCGCTGCTTCCCACCAGACACAAAACTTGGTCCCATTATTCAATTATTAATTATTATTCCCATATTTTGAAAATAAGAATTAATAATTGTTCAATTATTTTCCATATTTTTTCCAAACTTCATCGCAACAAAAAAAAAAAATATCGCGATACTTCATTCGTACCACCCTATCGTGCCACAACGAATTTTCCCGCTTCTACGATGAAAAGCGATCAACCCAACTCTACAAGACGATGAGAGAGAGAGGAAGAGAGAGGCAATCGCTCTTCTTACCCGCACTTTTCTCGCTCGTCCGTTTCCCGTTGACATTTATTTATATTTATTTTTCGACTGAGAACTTTAGGGCCAAACGTCCGAGGGATGGTAAAACGATTGAAGAATTTTGAAAAAAAAAAGCGGGAGGGTAAATAACGAAACATTACTTTATTATTATTATTTTTTATTATATTTCACTGATCACCGTTTAATTGATTATTGCCTGTTATTCATCACAAAGAGACGAAGGTGTGGGGGGAAAGTAAGTTAAAGATGGAGAGTCGCGAGAAGCGACGATTTTGAAAAAATCAAAAAATAAAAAATAATAAACGTAGAGTTGAAATATTGTTGAAAAGAAAAAAAAACAAGACCATAAAAAATTTAAAAGAAGTAAGTAGGGAGAGAAAAGAAACCGTCGACAGAGGGGAACCGTTAGTTGCGCAATCGTTGAGTTACCAACCGACGAATTTATCGTCGCCGAGTTGTTCGTGAAATGACTCACGTCAAAACCATTTTTTTTTCTTCGATCCTATCAGTCTTCCGAACGGATTCTACAGTTTTCAATCTTCGCCTAACGTTCGTGAATTCACAAATTCAACAGATCTCTCGGACGTGATGAACCAAAATAAAAAAAAAAGGTAATAAAACGAAAAATGAAATTTTAAAAAATCTACGACACGGTCGAAATTTTACTGAAAGCCATTGCAAAAAAGGAAAAAAAAAACCAACAAGTTCATTTTCAATCCCCGTCGAAAATCCAAAATCAACAACCCCCAAACAATTCGTGACAACCCTCGAGTTTCAAATTTATTGTTATTCTATTTTTTTTTTCAAGGAAAAAAAAATCGAATTAAAATCAAATTGAAAATTTCGATGAATGTGCAACGAAATGTACATTCGACAATTGAATTGTGTGAAAAAATGAGAATGAGAGCGCGAGAGGTGCGAGAGCGCGTTCGAAAACGATGAAAACTCATGACCTACGCAACGCGACCACGACCTACGTCAAAAAACGAAAGTATCTCTGTCTCTCTCTCTCACTCTCTCTTCGTTCAAACTCGAGGGCGAGCGCGCTGTGCTGCGCCCGGCTGTCTTTTTCAATTTTCGTCGATCCTCGGTCTTGCGTATTTTTATTTATTTATTTATTTTTTGTTATACCGTTCGCTTCGTTTTATTCGAAGGACACGATTGGCAGCATACGTACTACGATTTGCACGAGGGCGTCGTCGCAAAAAACGGTTGATAACGAATCCGCGAGAGGGCGCAGACCCACAAATTACATTTTTTTTAAATTTTTGAATAAATAAATAAATAGAATAATAAAATAAAATCGATGAAATATCGTTTTTCAGAAATAATAATAATAATAAAAATAATAATAATGAAAAAGAATTCCAATAAAACCAAGGAAATGATAAGAAATATTTTCATTAACGAGACAAAGGGAAAAGAAGTTAATAAAAAAAGACCGAGGAAGCCAACGTGAAATGCGATAAAAATTTCGAGGTTTTCGAATTTCGTTGAAAATTCTTATTGTTTTTATCACGATTGAACGAAAATTCAATCGTAACGTTCGTTCGAACTTTCGGATGAATCCGAAAGTCGTAGTTCCATTCGAATCATTCGCGAAGAATGGCGAGCGAGGTAATCTCGCTCGTATACGCGGTATCAAGGTTTACGACCCAGTCGTTGACCCCTCCCCGCCCCACGACCGGACACGACCGGCGGTGCAACGATGCATCTAATTTCGTACATCGTTTACTACGTCTCACGAGAAAAAAAGACAAAATGATCAACATTTTGTTTGCTATCAAAACTTTCGTCAATCACACGTCGTAATCAATAGTCTCGCAAATGTTGATATTATAATCATAACAAAAAAATCAATTGTTTGACCAACGCCTCATGGTGCGCAACTAAACATCGAACAATCACACTAATCCTTCGCAATTTCTCATTTTTTATCATCAATCACTCAAAAGAAAAACATAAAAAGTGCTTGTGGATAAAATATATATATATGAAATATATTCTATGGCAACTAACCGACCTTTGAACCGTTCACTGAAAAATTGTTGCCCCACTATTTTTCAAACATTATTTTACCAATACTTTTATAATTTTTTTCCGTAAAATTTTTAGAATTTTCATCAAGGAAAACTTTTAGATATTTTTAGCAGTACAACTTTTGGGAAATGTTGTATGGTAAAACTTTTCGAAATTTTTTTAGTATAACACTTTCATACATTTTCGTGTGTAAAACTTTAAGAAATTGTTTCAACATCGATAAACATGGAATAATATTTTTTTTTTTTACATTTTCCACAAACATTTATACAAAAAATGGTGAGAAAAAAAAAATCTAGTCAGCTGTTCAAAGGTCAGTGATTTTTCTCATGGAATGCCCCATATATATTTTCACACACAAACACGTATACAGTTTTCTTCTGCATTATCGAGAGTCGTTTTGAAAAACCTATACGCACCTCCCCGAAAAAATAAAAACGCGATAAAAGAAATACACATAGAAAAAAAAATATATAAAATACGAATTTAAAAGAAATAATAATAAAAAATAAGACAATGAAAAAATAAAATTGTTATCCTCACCTTGTCGGCCAACGATCTCGGCCACGTGTTCGCTGCTGGGCACGGGCACGCACTCGGTCATGTTCTGGCTCTTCTTCGACCTCGCCTCCTCGAACACGTTTGCCGGTTGGGATTGCATTGGATCGTTATCGTTGTTGACGTTATTGCCGGGACCACCACCGTTTCCGGCACAACCCGGATTACCCTCAAGCCCGAGCATCGACAGTTCGAAAGCCAGTTGCAAGGCCCGTTGTTCCTCGAGCGACACCGAACCACCCGAGTTAACCCCGCGATCCATTTCGCTGAACAAACTGGTCGGCATTTTTATTATTTTCGAAATTATTTTTCAACAATTTTATCTTCGTTTTTTCTTTTCTTCTTCTTTGTTGCTTTTTCTCGTTCACGAAATAAATCGTCGATCGATCGTATTGTTGTGATTATTATTATTTTTTTTGTCTTTTCGATTTAATTTGCTTCTCACGAGTTTTTTTTCTTTCGAAAATTCGTGATTGGTATTTTCGAAATTTTATCGTTTGTTTTCTTTCGAAATGACGAATATTATTTCACTCTCGAATTTAAACTTTCGAATCTCGTTCGTCTCACGTTTTTTTCGTTTATTTATTTATTTAGCGTTGTTGTTTTCAATTGTTTGGCAATGATAATAATTGTAACGATAATGTGATGATTTTATGTACGTCACAGATGCAGCTTCGTTCTTCGGGATTTTTTTTTTCTTTCGCGTTTAATATTCACCAAACAACAACAACGAAGATTTGGGAAAAATGAAAAATTTCCCAGAAACTTCGAGATTTCGTTTTCTTCTTCGAAAATTATTTTCTCTCTCTCTTTCTCTTCGGAATAACACACTCGCGAATAAAAAATTCGTTCTCACTGCGCGTTTAAGCGGTTTAATGTAAATGCGACGACGCGGTAGAAAAATAAATTATCGAAACTCGGTGGGGAATTTTCTTCGCACGAAAACACGTGCAAACGACGAAACGTTACGAAAAAATCGACGCGAAGCAAAATGTGGAAATGTTTTCCTCCGTTTTTGTTTATTCCGCACGTCGGTATTATCGTTATTATTTATCAATTAATATATCGTATTGCGTTATTATTATTTTTTTCTTCTTCAGATTATTTCGCCACGATAATAATCACCCAAATATATCGAAACGAAGAACAAACGAAAAACAACCGGGGAACAAAAAAAACGAAACGGTTCTCAACGGACTTTCGTCGATTGCGAGAGAAAAACCGTTTGACGATACAATTTTTTTGTTTGTTTTTGTTGTTTTTCAAAACTCGCGTTAATTCAAAGGAAAAGTCGTGTGTCTTTGTTATTTCTTTTCTTCGTCTTATTCTTCGATCCAAACGTCTATTTGGAATTTTAGTCGTTCGAACAAATGTTGTTGATGCTGCGTGTTCTTATCTCTCTCTCTCTCTCTCTCTCTTTGTCTCTTCCTTCCTTTTTTTTCAAGCTTAGTCGTGTGTCGTCGTAATATTTCGTCGGGACAAACCGCAAGTGTCAGTGATTCTTCGCCAATTCGTCTTTTAAATATAAATGTTTTTTTTTTCTTTTTATAAATATTTTTATTAATTTTTTTGTTAAATATAGTTTGTTTTTATTTTATTAGTTTAAAAAAAAATAACAAAACGTTTGTCAAAGATTTTTGTATTATTAGTAACTTGGCAAGGCGCGCGTGCGAGACTACCCTCTCTGCGCTCGAGTGCCACTGCGACTGACTGCGACGTGAAACTGCGACTGCGGCTTACGCGAGGCCGGTACCAGACCGCGCGACATGTGCCCGAACGCCGGCTACCGCGACGCTCCGATTCGCCGGGCTCGTCACGTGGTCCACCGGCGCGACCCCTGCCGCCGCCCCCGCCCGGCCGTCGTCGCGAGAGCTCGGCCGAGTTCGGGTCGCCCCCCACCGCGCCGCCGCCCGACAGTACGGAGTCGCGCGAGCGCGCTCACCGCCGAATCGGCTCGTTCCGCCGTGACTCGGTTGTTCCGACGCACCGGCTCCCTCGCGCTCGGGTCTCTCGCTCTCTCTCGCTCTTTACCACACAGCCATCGACCCTCCGCCAGCCGTCTCCGTCTCACATTTTCACTCTCTCTCTCTCTCTCTCTCTGGACGCCTCGTCTCTTTCGCTTCCGTTCCGTTCTTTCGGGCAACGTCGGCATAAGCCGAACAACCGCGCCGACCGAACATCTTCCATCTTCGTCGTCGTCGGGATCCGCACGTACACACTCGACGACCCCCGAGGGCCACAACCCCGTGGCACACGCCATCGTTTCTTTCCAGAAACTTCCCAACGCTCCTTGTTTCTTTCGCGTTTCGTTTTTTTATTTCGTTTTTATTTTTTTTTTTTTTTGGTTTTATTTCATTCGTTCCTAACCCTCCGCCATGATGCTTTTTTTTACGCATCAATGTTGTTCGGGAATGAATGTAATGTTGACGAGTTTTTGCGAGTTGACGGAATGATGAATCATGTGAATTATAGGTTATCATTTTTGTTGCTTTTTAATTGTATTTTTTCGGTCTTTATTGTTTTGTTTGATTGTCTTCTTTTTGTGTTGCGTTTTTTTAGCGTTGATAAGCGAAAGAGCGTTGGTCCCCGCGGTTGGTAATAGTAGAAGAGGAGAGCTCTACGGTCTGGCGAAGCATTCGACGCGTCGTAGTTTCGGGGCGACCCCGCTCGGTCGGCCGTCCACCGACCGTCGTCGGTGCCATGACCCTCCCTCGATGTCCCCCCCCCCCCCCGGTCTTCGACATTTTACAACCGTACGCCAAAAATTGTTTTCACGAACAATTGTGAGAGATTTTTATTGTCGTTCGTTCGATGGACACGGTTGAAATTAATAACAATGCTTGGAAATGCAATGTTTTGTTTGGGGGGAAGGGACAAAACAAAAAAAAATAACCGTAATTTGGATCGGTCACTCGTGCGTCCGGTAGATGGGCATTCGATCGCAGGGATCAATTATGTCATTATCGGAACTCGAGGGGTACGATTGAGGATTCCGTGAAAACAAAAAAAAAATGCGGGTTAACAGACATTATTATTGTATTGTAGATCGTTGAAGTTTTTTTCATCGTATCATTGACTCGTTCGTTGTTTCGAAATTGATCATTTGAAATATCGAAACAAACAACCAAAACATAACCTCAAAAAATAGTACATAAAAATAGTAAATAGTAAAATAGTAAATAGTAATAGTAAATAGTAGTAGATATAATTTTAAAGAAGAGGTTTAAGGTCAAGAATAAATATATTGGTTTACCTGGATAAAATTTTTGAGTTTGGTATTTTACTGACTTTTATTCTCAATGTTTTATGGTCGATCGGAACATTTATGGCACGTAGATCGTTTGGATAAGTTGTGATTCTATTCGACCATCTTAAAATATACAAAAGAAAATAATAATCATCACCAATACGAGCAGCAACATAATAACAATTGAATTAATCATAAACGTAAAAAAAAAAACAAAATTATTAACAACACAATACTCCGACGAGATTTTAATTCTGTACATTCAACGGACAATTAGTCCCCGAAAAAAAAATACTCATACCCACATTAATTTTTTGTCACTATTCAAAAATTCATTGAAGATGCCACTAACCCCCTCATTCATCAACCTATTCTATCAACGTAAAAAAAAATGCTGCATCAACATTTTTTTCAAGTCGCAGTGGTTGAATTACCATCTCGAAGATGCCTCGAAACGTGAATGCAACGTCGGGGGGGATGCGAAATATTAACCAAAACTTGCCTCGAAAAGAAGAGAACGAAAAAAAAAAAAAAATAACAAGTTTGTCGGTGGCGTTCTTCATGATGTTTCTTTTTTTTTCGCTCTCTCTCGTTTTTTTGTTGTTGTTGTTGCTTTGCTTTCTTTCCTCTATACTTTTTCTCATTCTCCAAAGTCGGGTCGCAGCAGCCCGAGTGGAGAAGGCCCAGAGGCAGCTGCGATCATATTTATTCTGCAACGTTGGGGTATATCAATTCTATGGAACCCGGCGCGTATATAGCCACCCCACCGAGCACCATATTTCTCGCTGTGATTTTTTTCAACCGAGAACGCGTTTTCGACGTTTTGCCTCGCGCACGATGCAACAGCCACATAAAACTTTGTCCTGATACTTTGATAATTATTCGATTGAACAATTTTTTACGGCGCAACGCTTATTTCGTTTATTCGTAATCAACTCTCTTGCTCCTCACACTAAATTTCAGTGACACCGTTCTCACACTGTGCCTTAAAAGTTTTGTCGTCGATGTGCGGATCATAAAAACATTTTAAAAATCTGAACAAAAATTCTAGAACACATAAAGAGGTTTCTTTTCTATCATCGAATGGTTGTTTTAGAAATTTATTGCACAATTTATTGCATCAATCAATCAATCGAATCTTATTCGTAACTATTTTGATTGTACAAGATTTTCTCAAAATTAAATTAATTCAACTCAAAAATTTTACTCACTGTGAAATTTTTTGAGTTAATCGACTAAAGGCGTTAAAAAAATATAAAATTTTGTCTAAAAAATCTGGGAAAATTGATGAATGAAGCTCAGGGTTTCTGCTTTACGATGAAATTTTTGAGTATGAAGTTTCTGGGCTTTATTTATTGTAAAAATAACAATAAGCAAGTGAACTTCTGGAAAATGTGGGAACTTTAAAATTTTTGCCCGGATCGAATCGACACCACAGGGATAATTTTTTTTTTTTTACGATTTTAAATTGTACCGTCTGTTGGGGAACAAGTCGGACGAAGAAGGGTGTGTACAGCGTTCAGGTATATTGACTCAGCGAAGTACTCGAGGGGGTTGAGAAACGGCTGGGTAACGGCTCAAGAGGGGGACGGTCGACTACACACATGTACATGTATATATATTTTTATATATATAGAACGTACATTTACACACAATATTTTTACATCTACGTTTGTGACTATTATCCAATTTAATTATGGGAAATATTTTAAAAACCGTTAATTAACCCTCCGCGAGCGACGACGTCATGCTTTGTCATGACAAGGCATCATCCCTCCCCCCTCATCCCTCATTTCCCCATTTTGTGGACACCAGTTTCAGCCCCCTTGTACAGTTTGCTCACGACTCAGACCACAACGTGTTATTCGTTTTTTTTTTCGTTTCTCATTCAATACGACAAAACAAAAAAAAATACTAATGGCGAGTCCACTCGATGGAAAAGAATTGGAAAAACAAAATAATTACTAATTGGAAATAATATTGGGATTATCAGTATTCATAGATTATTTATTTTTGAATCCACATGTTTCTTTTATACTTTATATTTCTATTTCATATTTCATAATTTCAGTTCATATTTCACATTTTCGTTTCATAATTCATATTTTTTTGAAAAAAAATACTAATGTTTATTTTTTTTTCAATAAAACATGATAACGATCCATTTGACCATCATCATTGAATCCACATTTTTCATTCTGATGATTTTTTCAATCAAAAAAAGAAACCGTATTAGTATTTTTTTCATACGAAATGATAAATAAAAAATTATGAATTGAAGATATGAAATACATAATCAAAGTATGAACAAAAAAAATACTAATACGGTTTTTTTAATGAACAAAAATCATCAGAATTAAAAAAATGTGGAATAAATTGATAATGGTAAAATAATTGATAGTTACAAATGAGTTTAGAATAATTCATAAACGCAAATGAATTTCGACCGATTGACAATTGACGTATCGATATATCGACACAATTAATCGGGGTGTAAAAATTAGTGACGGTGGTGTAAAAAATTGTGTGAACAACGTGTCGTTGTCTTTGAAATTTTTCGCGAGACGTAAATAGTATGAAACACGTGGTTATGTACGTCACAAAGCTTGCCAATTCCGTGGGACACCTGTCGAGCTAGCGGTCGTCGGTTCGACGGTCATCTTCCGATGGGTTCGCCCCGTCCGATTGGCGCTCATGCCCGGCAGTGGCCGGTCTCGAGAAAGGGGTTCGTTAAACCAGCAACCACGTCTAAGACATTCGCGCGGACCTTGAACCGAACGGGCTTCTCTCCTCAACCGATCCCCCATGTTGTCTGTCTCACTCTCTTTCACATATTTCTCTCTCTTTATTTCTCGCACTATCTTTATCCCTTGGGCTCGGTCCTCCTCTCTCTCTCTCTCTGTTTCATTCCATCTCCCTCTGGGTCTTTGCACCTCCGTTTCGTTCGTTCCTTCTCTTCGGCTCATTTTTGCACGCTTCATTGTTCTCCCTCATCGACCTACGATGGCCGCACCGTGTCTCGACTAACCGATTTTCAAACCGACAATTTTTTTTTTCTTCCGTCGGGAATTTTCAAAACAATATTTTCAATGTGCTTGCCCAAAATCACGTAAAATTTTTTATTTTAACAAAAAAGCAAATTATTATTTTAAATAACGATAATTTTCAGGTTCTCCATTTCTTTACATTGTTTTTGTACATTGTTCTCACAGATCTGCGTCTTCGTCTTGTGATTCTTCTCTCGAATCGAGTACAATTGTTATTCTATCTAAAAATGACTCGATGGTTGAAAGTGTCTCCATTTTTTTCGATATTTTATTTTAGCACAAAGACTATATGAGATGATAAAATTTGTTTTCCGCTATAAACAATAATATAGACCAAAAATATGACAAGGATGTATGACACATGTGTCAAAGTATCAAGAAAATTCTGAAATTTTTATCGTCATTAGCTTTTATAATTTTCGCAACAACATGCAAAATTTCAAAACGATCGTCCGTCCCGTTCCAAAGTTATATCTGTATTGAAATTAAACACGTGTTCTCACGGAAAATGAGGCCATTGAGGCTATCATCGACGATAAACGCATAGAACTCTGTCTCAAGAAAAATGTTGAAAAAATGTTCAATGTGTAGAATAAAGATCGATGAACGTCCGCGAAAAAAATTCAGATCCTACGTCTTTCTGGTTCTCGATAAATCCACGCAAAAGTATAATAAATAAGCCCACTTAAAAGTTTTTCGGGTACAAGTGATGAAACATGATAGAAGATGTAATAACATTTATTCGACGATATTTGATGATTATATGAATTTCTCCAACATTTACAAAGCAGTTATAATCGAGATTTCTCAGATTGGCGTACTTTTGGCTGGGATTGTATGTGTCATACATCCTTGAGCAGATATTCTTTTCTCGTAGTTTTTGACTACGTTGCCGCAGGTCTGGGTTATTTTTCGTGACGTTCGGGCGTATAACTAAAGTGTACCATCGGTGTTTCCGCAGAAGCGTTCGGTCATGTTCATTATGGATATTAACACGAACTATGTGAGCAGGTCAGATTTTTCTACTACGTGGTTTTCACGACCCGGACAACCGAAACCATATTCCCGTCTCGTCTTTCGTGGTCGATGAGCGAGAGAGAGAGAGAGAGAGAGAGAGAGAAAGAGAGAGAAAGAGAGAAAGAAGAGAGAGAACGCAGGCCGAACGGCCAATTTCCTTTCTGGATCGGTCGGAGAAGAGGATGCTGGGTCTCACGGGGGTTTGGGGGTTTCTCGTTCCTCCGGGTCGTCGTCGTCGTCGTCGGAAGCAGACGGCGGAGGCCCTGCTCGCGCGGTGCGCCGCCCTCTCCTTCGCTCTCTCTGTAGCAACGACCCGAACGCGTTCAAGGCTGCCACCAGAAACGCCCGGACAACTTTTGCCTTCGGCATCTGCTCTCACATTTTTCATCCGTCTCTTTCTCTCTCTTCACCTCTCTCTCTCTCTCTCTCTCTCTCTCTCTTTTTTTTTCTCTCTCTCTCTCTTTCTGTCTCGCTGCGCTTCTTCGACGGACTTGGCTTTTGTCGTGTTACGTCGGTTTTTTGCGTATTGCAGTTTCGGTCGGTGCAAAAGCATCTGCACACGACGATCCAACAACTGGCTCGTGATTTCTTCATTGCAGGTCGCTGGAAAATTTTCGATATCGTCACACGCTTGACAATTTTTTTTTTTTTCTAATTTTTTTATGAAGATGAAACGATTTTTCGAGATGGTGATGGATCGATCGGGAATATTTTCGTCAGAGGGTGACTCGACGTAGAATGTGAGTTTTAGTTAGAGACACTGGGATGGGTTAACGCAGTGACATTTTTTTTACGAATATTAAATAAATGATCATTAATTATTATTTATTCAATTTTTTCTTAGGTGATTGTAAAAATAAAAATAAAAAAGTCCCAGTTTTCTTTTAACAAAAACTAATTTTCCACGGGCTAACGCCAAGAGATTTAATTCTCAACGACCATCCTAATGTATAAATATGTACTGCACATACACGTGTGAATCGTACATCTATATATATATATATATATATATATATATATATATATATATATACAAAACGCACATTTTAATTCCTCATATAAAGCTCAACTATATGGGTAATTAAATTAGAATTGCAAATTGCACACGTATAGGTTATTACACGAGGATAAGACGAGGGAGCGTGTGCGCTCGTGAAGCCGCCCGCCCTTCGACGGGTTACCCGCGGAGAGAACGCGGCGCTCGTGGAGTTGCTTCACCTGCCCCAGGTATTCGCGCGTCAGCCGGCCCCGCGGTCCTTGGACCATGCGCGCGCTCGCGCGCGGTTCACTCCGCGCGACCGTCGTTCTCCGTATCGCAAGGTCTCCCCCGTTGCCGGCAGATCCGTCGACGAGGTCGAAATCAACCTCGAAACTTCACGGCGGCTCGACCGCTCGATCGATAATAATTTTAAAAAAAAGACAAAACGTTTTTAATTACACATTTGTTCTCCGACGCCACGACCTTCGTTCAATTATTATTCATTTTTAACTCCCGACTGAAAAAAGGGAGTTATGTGTTTCGTCGTACCGACGTGAATTGGCGTAATCCATTGTAAGAGCATAACGCCCAAACGGTTAATCTTCTTCTAACAGATTTTTGCGCATCGGTTCCGTGGGTCCCACAGATGGTTTTGAAATCATCATAGTCTAATCGGATGTGAACTCGTAGAGATATTAAATGTTGAAAAAACACTTCGATTTTCAAATTTTTCATATCGCAATTCACCAGAGCAGAGCTCAAGCGAGCCCGCTGATTGGCTGAGTAATACTCGCATCGTTCGTAACCTGCTTCATTCCGATACTGGGTTGTCCGCTTGCCATGCCAAGCAGACGATCAGCTGGCTCGCTCGGAATTGTCGGGCCCACTGATTGGCTGGGCAGGTACAGTCAGCCTTAAGAACTAGGTCCAGTTCGACAGCTACGACCCGTTATATGACTCAAATATTCTCACCCGACTGTCAACGCTGTGCTATATTACCCGGCAGACGCTTTGCGAAAAAACCACGCTTTGCGAAAAGAGCCACGCGTTCCGGTAGAAAAAAAAACAAAAACTCGTGTGCCCCTCGTCCGCTCAATTTAATTCGATTATAGGACACATCGACGCTAGTATTAATTAAAAAAAAAGAAAATAAACATGCAGCCGTTAAAAATAGAAAAACGCATAGAACTAACATGATAAAAATTTTGAAATAAATTTAAATTTAAAAAATTAAAAAAAACTCCCGACTGAAAAAAGGATAATATGAAAAGTATATTGAATAAAAATACATATATATATTCAATGCATGAAAATTTAAAAAGGATGAAATAATTCAAGATATAATCCTAGTTGATCCATAGTTCGAATTATGATCGGGCATTTCGGTGAATCCAATATTTTGAACTAAATTAATTTCCTTAGTGCCCTATATGCAGTCGGGAGACGTCATTGATTGCACAGAATCATGATATTGAATATAGATATTCGATTATGGGAACGTCATTGAGTGGACAGAAAGATGATATCGAATATAGATATTTGACGATGCGGAAGAGGACGTCTCCCGACTGCATATAGGGCACTAAGGAAATTAATTTAGTTCAAAATATTGGATTCACCGAAATGCCCGATCATAATTCGAACTATGGATCAACTAGGATTATATCTTGAATTATTTCATCCTTTTTAAATTTTCATGCATTGAATATATATATGTATTTTTATTCAATATACTTTTCATATTATCCTTTTTTCAGTCGGGAGTTTTTTTTAATTTTTTAAATTTAAATTTATTTTATTTCATTACACTCAACTGTTTCACGATTAATATCCCGATGTATCGTGCGATACATATTTTTATCGTTTATGCTTTTATTTTTTTTCCCCCATTCTTCTTTATTTTCGTAGTTGCAGTTTTTTTTTCAATCAATTATTTCAGACGAGAATAGAATGGAATTATGAAACTTGATTCGTTTACGTTATTCCCTAGGTTGATATGATTATTTAAATATTTATCCGAGCCCTTAGAGAGGGAGGGAAATATATCTATCGATTTGTATTTTTTATTATGAGTATGGATATTTATATTTTGTTTTTTATATTATATTAATAATGAAAGAAATAACTTAATATTTTAATACATTTATATATTTATCTATTAGGGTGGGTTGAATGAAAGGCAAGGTTTTTCGATTCTCATGGTGACTCCTAAATTCGATGTAGATACCATCTAGAGACATGTGCCAAAATTTCAAGCCAAATCGAGAAATATTCAGAGGTTTTATGTCTGTAACTATATTCACAGGCATGTCATATATATTAATTTATAAACCGAATGACCCATGCATTTTCAAAAATTAAGTATGTACCATTCTGAACTGATATTACATTATTGACCTACAGAATCAATTCCACGACTCATTAAAAAAATACATATATTTTATTCATAAATTGATAGTAATATATAATTTCATACATAATTCTTTTACTCAGATCTATATGTATATTATGGTGGTTCTTAAAAGAAAAGTCTCGCTAAATCGGAAATATGACATAAATAATTGGAAAGAACTTTCAAATTAATTCAGGCATTGCAGAATGTAAATTTAAAAATCGGAAAAAAATGCAAAATTTCCTTCTTCATGGTCGAGAATAATTTGTATATATATAGATGGACTATCCCCCCTAGATTGACGAAAAAATCTTCGGCGCAGACGACTATAATTTCCCCGAATTTTTCATCTTAACATTATGATCGACAATGAAAAAAAAATTAAACCAAATATGTATATGTCGATTGTGGTGCATATCGTTGAACGAGTGGCTATGTATATATATATAGGATCGAAAGTCGAGTGCTCGACCGAGTCGTTGTACGATTATTTTTAGCGCGTGCAACCGGTTGCCCCCGCAATCATTGTCGTTGCTTTGCGAAACTTGGAACGAAACGCGACGTTGTTGGGCGGAGGAGAACTCCAAGCCGGGCGGTTTGTGCAGTCGTCTCTCGGTGATTCTCGTATGCGATTCTTGGCGATGCGTGTTCGCGGCCAATAGCCACATACTTGGAGGAACGTGCGATACGAGGACGCGGGGGATTCCCCGCGAGGCTGGAAAAGACAAAGACAGAGAAAGAGAGAGAGAGAGAGAGAGAGAGAAACAGGCTCACAGTTTGTTTGCGTTGTTTCATTTGATTTCGATCGATGCTACGTAAGGCAGCATAGGCAGTTATATACATACAAGTAAGCACTATTTATCCGGCGAATAGGAGTGTTTCTGCCGCTGCCGAGGCTGAGGCGGCCGATGCAGTCTAGTTCGCCGCCCCGCCGCAATGACGAGGGGGTTGCAGGGTCGGGTGGGGAGGGGAGGCACTGCTCGACGCCAGCGACTGGTGGCGAGCTACCGAACTAACGAGAGATCGCATCGCTCGACTGTGACACGACACTCGGACACGGAAACTGCACATTTTTCCTCACCTGAAGATCTATTGACAGCTGCCAAAATAATAGAAAAAAAAAAACATTTGAAAAAAATGGAGAATTTAATTTTTTTTCAACATGCACTTCGAGCTGTGTAAATATCATACAGATCCCGGATAGTGGAGCCCCGGAATTGTCCGATATTTTATGGAATGCCTCGTATATGTATTTTTTGTTTTTGATGAAGAAAAATAATATCCATTTTTATTTTTATCTCCATTTATTTTCATAGTTAGTATGAATTATTTCCAGAAGAATCAAGAGGAGAAAAAAAACTGTATTTGTTATCCAATAATAATCGTTAATGCCGGATTTTTCAAGAATGTAGATAGAAAAAGATCATAAAAAGGAAAAAGATTCATGGACAATGAAAATTATATCATCCATAAAACAAACCATCACAATCATAAAAAAAATTCCTCCAAGTACTTCATGAAAAAAAAACAGAGCATGTGACATTTTCTACATTCTTTCAGCTATTTTTCTTTTTTTCGCAACTTAATTTTTGAAATTTTAATACTTTCAAGGAATAATATTTCAAATGTAGGAACTGCGAAAAGATTCGAAACAACTTTGTCTCTTTTTCATACACACCTAGCATATATCTATATATCTATGTATCTATATGTACACACAGACACACATGTCTTATATATCTTCATCTTGCGAGAGCTACTCGTCTTTGAAAATTAGTAGGGAGCGACGATAATGAACGAGATCGTGGCCCGACTGTCGGTTATACATCTCGTCTTCGGTATTTGATACACACGACTGAGAATCAACGAGCATAAACAAGACGAGTCAGCATCACGATGCCACTCTCTGCCAACCTGCAATCCCGATCCAATTGCAACTGAAGCTGACAATGAGAAACACACAGTCTTACCTACACACACACACACACACACACACACGAGAGAGAAGCTCCCTGATTTGCCTTTCGGCCAACGAGTGTACGGCCGAGTCCCTCGCTCGTCGTCGTCCTTATCCCTGCAATTGTCGGTTGCGATTCCCGCACGTTTGGGTATATATTGTACCTAAGCTACATCCACGTACAGATCGATCATCCTATAAATACAACGTCTGTGCATCCACCAGGCCGAGCGAATTGCACAGTCGTGATTCAGTTACACGAGCATAATTACATTTACGTAAGAATAACATTGTTGTTTCGGTTCCGCGACTCACTCCGAGGCTTGCCGAGTGAGGGATTCGGGTGGACGGCGCCATGTTGTATCGCCCCACTGGTGAACAAAATGGCGGTCAGAGATGTTGACGGATTTTGATGCGTTTTTTGAGAAATAAAAGAGGAAGAAAAAATTTAATTTATGAGTAATGAGAAAAAGCAAATTGTTTTTTCTTTGTTATCATATTTTTGTTGTTGTTGTTGTTTTTTTTTAACGTGACGGAAGGTGAAAATTTTGCACACGACAGTTGGCTGTCTGATTGGCCCGGGGGACGAGTCATATATCTACCGAGGGGGTTCCATTGACGGCGCCATGTTGTCCCGACTCACGAAGAAATTGCCTTCGTGATGGTCGATAAATTCGACGTCGTTTCGACGGATAAGAAATGAACATGAGATATAAACAAAAAAAATAAGTCTCCCATCACATTTTTTTTTACAATGATAGAATGAGATTTTATTTCGCGTAACTAATAAGCTTTGAATATTCTTGTCAGTTTGTATAATCGAGATGGCAGACAACGGAGCAATCGCCTTGTTCAGCATTTTTAATAAAAATATTTGAAAATTAAAATAATAATAATAATAATAATAATAATAATAATAATAATAATAATAATAATAATAATAATAATAATAATAATAATAATAATAATAATAATAATAATAATAATAATAATAATAATAATAATAATAATAATAATAATAATAATAATAATAATAATAATAATAATAATAATATATGGAAATCACGAAATATTCTGATATATTTGTAGATGATATAATACACAATGGCTTTGAAGTTGAAAATGAACCCAAAGACATTTTATAGATCGCATAAGCCGTCGAAAATCGTCAAAAAAACGTTCGGTGAAATGTGAATTACAATCGAAACGTCTGTTCGGTTGTGAGTGGGGAAACACGTTTTCTTTATTGTCGATCGGACGGCAATTGTATAACGTCCACTGGCGAGATACAGGACGAGGGAAACGAGAACGATATCTTACCACCTTCTTCGGTGAATAACCATGCAATGCACAGAGCACATATTCACGTGCGGACATATATGTATCATATCAGGGTGTGTTGAAAACAAGGCAAAGTTTTTTTCTTGAAAAAATGGTTTACGTGTTAATTAAAGGCAAAATTGAATTCGTGAAAGCGGAACCTCAAAATATTGTTCGAGTGGGCTGAAATTTCGACAGATGTCTCCTAATGGTATCTACTTCAAACGTGGGAACTGCCAGAAGAATCGAAAAACTCTGCCTTTTTTCAACACACCCTAATGCATGTATATATGAATATCTGCGAACTTACTGCATGATCTGTACTCGTGGACCGCTTCGACACTCTCTCGATCCCGATTCAGAGCCTGCCTTCATTTCTGAATTTAACACGTGGGCTCTTTCGCGAGTACTTGTACTGACGTAATCGAGACGACGAAATATTCGTTAAAATGGAAACTGAAATGGCGAAATTTATATATGTCAACTTGCAGACATCGTTTACTTTTTTCCACTCTCTCTCCCTCCCTCTCCCGCTCGTAATTATATATGATTATAATCGATAGAAACTGTAAGCGTAATTAACAATTTTCGTTTGCACGTTTTTTTTTTTTTTTTTCATTTTTGCGAACAAAAATTTTGGAAATGGCGTTTCATTGAGAGAAAAAAAATCCAAAATGGTGACAAGAAACGTTGATAAGTCTTTCGTGGGCTAGAATGAAGGATTGTGGGTTCTGTTTTCCAAATGTATTATCGATTGGCGACCGAAACCGTGTGTGGGGAGAGTGAGAGGGTAGGGATGACACGCCAGTCATATAGGGTGGATTTTCGGTCAACGCACCCTCTGACGCAGCGAGCGTATGAACGTTATTCATCGATGTAGCTATCCTTCGCTCTTTCGACATTCGAAAAAAAAAAAAACAAAATAATTAATACAATCAATGATAATCGAATTTAAAAAAAGTTTTCAGGATGTACATCACAAAATTTCACCATCGAAACATTAATCATCACGACTGCACTATATATATCGTATTATTAACAAGGTTTTTCGACGTAAACACTTATCAATTACATTACCAATTACGATGTTAAATTATTCGTTGAAAATAACGTTTCGTATTATTCGATACGATTATTATTATTGTTATTAGTAGTTAATTCATGATATATTGTGTAACTTTTTTTCTTTTTTTTCTATAGTTATGTCATTAAATTATTGTTCCCCAACGTATTGCCAATGGGCCATCGATCTGGGCCCTTCAGCCCTACGATTATTATTTTCGTCTAATCACTCGATGAATTAAATATTATTATTATTATTATTATTATTATTATTATTATTATTATTATTACTGCGAATAATAGATGAACTATTGCCATTGCGAATCCACTTTTTCGTTCGTTCGTTGTTGCATCGCCGACACGCGACGACGTACAACCAAAATGAGAACTGAAAGATAACAAAAACTGCAACGAAAAAAAAAATAAAAAAATAAAATAAAATAAAAAAAAACAACAAAAAGTCATTGCTGTATTCTTCGACAAAAGAGAACACGGAATATCCGAGCGTACGAACCATCGTGCAATGGTACCTTTTCACTCGACATACGTCAATACATTTCGTTCTCGAGCAATTTTTTTTTCTTCCGTTGTTGTTTTTTTTTTTTTGTTTTTGTGTTATTCATGTGTTTTTCCGCTCGTTGACTGGACATGTGTGTACATACATACGTATGAGTTATCGTGTGCGCGGATGTTGTGTACGCTCAAATGAGTGACCGTGAGTGGCGGGGGAGGGGGGTAGGGGCGGAGGGGTGGAGGGGCGGAGGGGTTGATACACGAAGTTCGTGCGATCCGGAGGCTCTTCCTGGGCGCGCGAGTGAATCGAACAATGTGGCAGAGACCGGAAGCCGCAGGTCCAGGTTCCACGACGAACGAACGAACGAACGGAAACCTACGTCACGGAGAGATGCGAGTGGAAGAAGTGCGTTCTCGTATTTACGAACGAAGACAAGCGCGACCGGGGGGAAACGAGTCTTGTCCCGGATGACGAAACACACACAAACACACACACACACACACACATTGGTTATCAAAAGAAGAGCGAACGAGATATACAGCGATGAATGCCACATACTCTCGTAAACCCATTGTACACGTCGAGGAAAGTCCGATACGCAATTTCTCGGATCCGACATTGTGACTAACGAATTTCGAAATATGCATTCGGCAATATAGCCAGAAAATTCGAAAAAATTAATATTTTTATTCTACACATTTTTTAAGATTATTTATTATTTTTTTTTATCTCATTTTTGTTTTGTTCGAATTAATTACGATAAACCTTTTTTGTTCTGGTAATTGTTTTTAAGTTAGGGAGTGCATGTTGATCGGCGGTAGTATCGGTAATTGACATATAGCACTCGAAATATTCATTTATTGACCGTATAAAAAAAATATTATAGATTGCTCATGCATTTCTAAAAAAAATTGAATATAATGATGGATCAAATATTATTATCATTATCATTACTATCATTAATGCAATACGAGTATTAATTCATAGGGTCGCCATAAACAACGAAACAGATGAAATAATGCTTTATAAAAAATAATAAATAAATAAATTTTGAAAAAAAAAAAAAAAACGTTGAAAGTAAAATTTGATCGAAACAAAATTTGTTCCATAGCCAATGGAAATAAAAAAAGGTTGTATATCGAGTGATATTTTTTTGAGAAATTTAAACGAAACATATCGTCGTTCGATTATGCGAACCAATCTGCGACTCGCCGAAAACGTTGAGAAACGTGAAAGGGAGGGGGGGGGAGAGTTCCCCGGTGATCCTCGTGTGGAAAGCGAGGTTCTGAAACTTACGAGGGAGAGAAAGTCCCGTGCGTCGTGCACGTCGATTACGGAGGCCCGGATCGACCGTCGATTACGTGGCAGATGGTTGTCTGGCCGAGAGAGACCGAAGCGGCACAAGTCCAGCTGGTGTCGACGTCGTTTCTCGTCATCGTTGGCGAGATCGATATACATACACACACATACATATATATATTCCCGTGCTAGGCGTCCGGACATTACACGGAGGAGTGTACCTATATATATATTCGGGATTAGCCATGCCGAGCCATCGCGCTTGCGATTAAACTCGTCCAAATTGATTTTACGAAGGAAAAAAAACGAGAAATGAAAAATTCTCCAAATCGGTTATGTTTTCCCCATCCCTTCTCGCGTGCGACTTTTGCGCATATGGCGGCAGAGGCCACATCTTGACGGGCTTCACGGCGATTTTTCGAAACAGTTGCTGGAACGAAATTGGACTCTTCGAAAAAATACTTTTGAGATGTTTCGAAAAATCTTAAATACGCCGTTAGTCGCAATGTTACATGTGGTTTTTTTTCGTTCGACTCGGGAGCGAGGAGGAAGGAAAGGAAAGCGAGTAAGGGAGAGAGAGAAAGAGAGAAAGAGAGAGAGAGAGTGGGATTAGATTAGATTAGATTGTTTTGTTCAGTGCACTGAGTTCTGAAAGTTCTGCTGGCACACGCGAATCGCAATACGAACAGCAATACGAATAATACAAACAAACAAACAAAATAATTTCAACAAATATTTCTATAAGAATAATACTTTTGAATTTGCAGATACGAAAGAAAATACGAAAAAAGGAAATAACAAAATCTGGAGAGGAAAATTTGGGGGGAGGAAGATAATGCATCGAATGTGAATCCTACAAATATTTTTAGACCACATTTATGCACCATGGAACATTTCAAGGGTGTGTAACCCTTCAAAATTGTTAAAAGAATAAAAAATTAAAAACAATGACCAAAAAAAAAATTACTATATTTTTATCTTTCCGTACGAACGCTGGCTAAACAACCCTCCATAGATGAAAACTGTACACGAACAATATAGTAGAGAATTCAATTTCAAAAAGTCCCAAGCGGCGTTTATCTAACATCGATGGTTTGACGCCTGGGAAAGCTCGTCAGTCCGGCAATTGTGAAAAAACCGCGTGACCAGTTAGGCCTTCGGAATTCTGTAATTTCCAAAAGCATTGCGAGTTCGGAGATTTGGTTTTTTCTAAAAATTGATAATTCTGAATTTGATTTTGACTGAGATCCCTATCCGTCGTATCGTTCGGTTCGCGTGTACGGCTGAAAAAAAATATAATAAAGATTTCGATGTGGTACCGGATCGGCACGAGGTAACACCGGCGGCGGGGAGGGGGGGGGGGGGGGCATCGTCATCGTCGTCGTTGCCTCGTTCGTTCATGGTTCACGGTTGACAATGAGGGAGAGCCGCCCTTTATGAGCGAGGAAACAGCTGTGGGCCATAATCGAACGAGAAGCTCGAACAGCGAAAGCGAGAGAGAGACGGAAATGTCGATAGCACGCGAGAGAGAGAGGAGGAGGGAGAGAGAGAGAGAGAGAGAGAGAGAGAGAGAGAGAGAGAGAGAGAGAGAGAGAGAGAGAGAGAGAGAGAGAGAGAGAGAGAGAGAGAGAGAGAGAGAGAGAGAGAGAGAGAGAGAGAGAGAGAGAGAGAGAAAGAGAGAGGGAGAGAGAGGGAGAGAGGGAGAGAGAGAGAGAGAGAGAGAGAGAGAGAGAGAGAGAGAGAGAGAGAGAGGGAGAGAGAGATAGACAGATAGATCGTGGGGCAGACGACGAGACGATGAGGAAAGGAAAAAAGAGGTTACCACCTGGCGTACCTGGCTTAACGCTTACCTGAAACCGACCGACTACCTGGGCATTCTTTTGTGCCAAACCGCGTGCGCGCGCGCGAGAACTCCGACGTTCGAAGATCGTTTTCGGCTCCTCTTGCTTCGCTTTCGCACTCGTTCTCTCCGTCTTCTTCTGCTCTCCGAGAGAATCACGAAAATGCTTCGCCAAACTCCACGATTATATTCACTCGGTTTTTTCAATTTTTTTTTTTTTTGGTTTTTTTACCGTCCCTTTTTTTCATTTCGTTTTACTATTTCTCAGGCTCGAAAAAACTATCGCATTAAAGAAACGCAGCGGGGTTAACTAAACAGGGCTTACGAAGCTGTTCTTTTCATTGATGAAAAAAATGAATAGAAAAAAAAACGAAGGAACAAATACGGAGAGAACCTAAGCCAGATCCAATCATTTTTCTACCTTGTTAGATTATTTTTTTTTTTCGAGTAAATAGTTTTTCGAGTGGTTCGTTTGGGAAAAAGAGTTTTGGATTTGAGTTGAATTTGGGAATCGTCGAAAATTTTGTCGGTAAAGTTTTCGTTGTTTGTTGTTGTTTTTTTTTTAATTGAATAGATATAATCTTATTGTGGGGTATGATTCGGACAGTTTTGAATAGCAGACAAAACTTGTGGGGGAAAAAAAAATTCATTTGGGAAATGGAATTGTGTTGGGAAATGTCTAAAAAAGTTTTTTTTTTTTTGGATTTTATGAATTTTTTTGTTAACTTATCGGATCACTTTAGAGTATTTTTCAAGGCGCTAAAACAGAAGTAATCCGCCAGTCCACAAAGTAAATCTAAAGGTGACAGAAGACGTAAGGGTTAATTTTCTCGAGAATAGTTTACAAAAAATTTGTTCTTTTCGATTTTAAATCCAGGGGTTGAATATATATTTCAAAAATCATAATAATCCAACAAAATGACGAATGTCATTAAAGACACATTCTTTTTTGAATGGACGATCCTTTCTTAATGGTTCAATTTCAAAAAATGTCTTACATTATACGATTGACCCTGCTACTAAGTATTTAACGATATAATCGGATCAGCTGCCACCAGTTTGTCGTCATTTTTCCTCAGAGAGTTATAATAAGAGCCGGTTTTTCGACACTAATAATAATAAAAATAAAAATGATAATAATAATAGAAGCAAATATAACAACGAGGGATCCACAGATTCGTTGTTTTAAATTTTTATTTTTTTTAATGCAAAAAATTTTTTTTAAAAATAATAATAATAATAATAATAAAAACAACAACAAGACCACCTTGGGGGCCAACGAATCTGGAGGGTCGAAACATTTCGGTGGCGCGTGCACCTTGTCCCTTCCTTTGCTCCTTCGCCCATGCATCGAAGTCTCCCCGCTTCGTCGTTCCTGTCTCTTTCACAAAGAACACAGCTGCTCAACCACCAAGACACTTGTCGTGTGCGAGCACGCATCTTCGTTTACCTGAAACCTTCGTCTCCCCCCATTCGCCTCTCCGCACTGTACCCACTCCATCACGTACATTCGACAAACGTGTGTGTATGTATCAGGGTGTGTTGAAAAAAGGCAAAGTCTTACAATTCTTCCGGCAGTTCCTACACTTGAAGTAGATACCTTCAGGAAACATGTGTCAAAAATTCATTCCAATCGGGCAATATTCAGAGGTTCCGCTTCAACGGATTTGATTTTGCCTTTGATTAACACATAAACAAAAATTGTTTTTCAGTTCCAATTAATTTTTCAGGTAAACGAAAAATTCCTAGATGAAAAGTTAGTGCAATACATGGTATTAAGGACACTTTAAATGAGAATATTTTCGTTTTACGATTTGGAGAAAAAAATTAACAACTTCATCATCAACGAAAATCGTTTAAAACTGACGAAAAAAATTCTTAAATTTTTTTTTATATTGTAAAATTACATTTTTTCAACACACGTCATCGACGATAAAACGCAGATTCTTCCGGACACGTTTGTCACAAAAATACAGAACTGAAAAAAAAATTATCAACACGTACCATCGAAATAAAATAATAATGACAGGCTCGATTTGTTCTCGTGAGTCTGACGAAACATTTGGTTCCACGACTTGATTCATACGAGCCCGAGTAAGTTACGTGGGCCGAATTTAATCGTTCGATTAGAATATACATAATCGAAGTTGATGCAGTCTCGTTCCTCAGGCTCACTGGAAAAGTCAGATAGGGTCCTCCCCCCCTTCATCGACACGTACGCAAACAGATAGTAGCTCGGCCATCGAAGTGGCTGTGTTAGGCTGTGTTAGCAAAATTCAAGTAATCGGATACTGTGTACTGCGATCGAGTGTTGATGCAACGCGTGATGATGAATTCATACGATATTATCGTACGTTTTCATTGTTGGACCTCGTGGTTCGACGTAATGACGCAGCTTCGATACTTGGAACGGAAGCAATCTTTTTCTTTCTCTCTCTCTTGATTTATTTTAATTTTCATTATTATTATTATTATTATTATTATTATTATTATTCTTTTTTAAATTTTTCATCGGTGTTTCTTCTGTGTTTCGTTCGACCGGGCATCGAGACGGATCGTGTGACGGGTTCAGGGTCGTCCCTTTACAAGAAGGAAGAAGGGAGGGAGGGAAGCAACTCGGTTTCCGGTCGACCGTGGGTCCCCGGGACTCACCCACGAATTTTCACAATTTCTGTATACAGAAAATTCGAAAACCGTCTCCTCCTCTCTCTTCGTGGGTTCTGACGTTTTGTTGACGATCGAGAAAAAGGTGAGGCTCACTTGTGGATACGATTCTTCATCGTTTTCCCTCCCTCTCTCCGTCCCTGGGTGTTTTTTCTTTTTTTTCCGTTTTCTTTTTTGAATATCGAATCGACGGGTGCCCCATGAACAGCTGGAAAACCAAGAAAATCTTTACGTTGGTTCGAGAAGGCACAACAGTATATTTACCGGCAGGCACCGTCGTTTCCGGTCCCCCCCCCCCCCAGCGCGGTTCAGGGGGGGGCTGCCCATTATTGTAATTCGAAGGAGTCAATCGGTAATTCCATTTGTTCACGAAGAAAAAAAAAGGCCGGTGCTTCCCACCCAGATTTTTCACAATATTACCGGGCGGACCAGTCGTGACACCAGCTGCTGGTGGCAGTGACGGATAAATAAAACTGGTACCTCGGACCTCGGACAGCCGAAGAAAACATTATTGTCGTGTTTCGCACCACCATGAATGGGCCATTAATTTTACGAGCTACGACGGGTTCGACGAAATTCTGGAACCACGGATTCATGCTTTTATTTGGGCAAATTCTTCGCATGAATATTCTTGCAAAAATATATATGTGTGTGGGGGTTGAAAATTGTCAGAGGCAAGTGGGGTTTCGCAGGTGGGGAAAAAAAAAGTCCTGGGTTTCGAGGTATTGTCACTTTACAAATTGCACCTTTTCGATTTACGACCGACTTTTCATTCGACGAGTCATTTTTAAGCTCGATGCACATTAATTGACCTTTCGGCAGGTATTTTATTGTTCGACAAATACGATTTGAGGGATTTTGAAAGATTTTCTGAGCATGATCAATAATAATTTTCATCTTTTTGCAGTCGTAAAATGAATGGTTGAATGAAAATGGTAATAAAAAAAATTTTGATGGAACGATTTTGTTTTCTGCAAGGAAGGTGACATGACGAGAGCATTTGAACTGAAATTACCAATTGGTAATACATTTTTTTCAAAATTGAAAAAAAAAATTCAGTGTGTACAATAAATATTGATGAATGTCCACAAAATAATTCAGATCGATCGTCTTTCTGATTCTCGAGAAATCCACGCAAAAGTATAGAAAGATTTACCCAATCACAGACAATCGTCGAGAATTAATTTACAAAATTTATGGTATGCTCAAATTTTTACGAACATTTATTTAAAAATATAAAAAAAAAATAATAATATAAAAAAAAATAAAAAACAAAAAATCGTCATTACATATACATATATCTATATATATTTTACAGGTACATAACATACGTCGGATGGCGCTTATGTATAAAATGTGTACAGATGAGCGAAAGGGTGAAATAATATTTCGTTCGTGAGTTCGAAATTGTCGACGTGATGCGAACCCATTAAAACACGAGCCAGTCAAAAGTCGATGAACGCCCGTGGTGACAAAACGCTTGTTAAAAAACAAACAAACAAACAAACATGTTTGACGGGTCTAGCGGGCGTACCACGAATTGTCCGTTCGACAAGATTGTCCTCACGGGTTCGACGATTAGGTGCATAAAGCGTCTTGTAACTTTTTTCTCGCTATCGCGACACGATCTTCTTGCTTCTTGATGTCGTCGTCCGCTATCGCGACAGCCTGGATAAAACAGAGAACGTAATTGTTTAATCATTTCTGCAAACAGCCGCATGAGCGTTTTGTTTTTTGGTGGAGGACCGAAACTCAGAACGCGCAATGCTTCGAACAAACAGAATTTCGAACGTCCACCATTTGGCGTGGTTTTCCACGTTGCCCGACTTTGGCGGTTTCCCACGCGTAAACCGTAAATGTCAGATACATGCCGCCGGGAACTTTTTTGTAGGTAATTCAATTCTCTACAACATTGTTCATATGAACTTTCTGTCTATGTTGCGTTGAACAGCCAGCATTTGGACGGAAAGATAAAAAACTAATGATTTTTTATTGTTTTCATTTTTTTCTTGCAACAATTCAAAGGGTTACACATCGTTGAAATTTTTGTGGTTTTATTAACCCGATTTGAAAGATTTTCGAGCTAATTGACAACTTTTGTCTGTTAATTCGGTTAAAAAACCTTCAACAGGTGATCAATTATATCTATATATAGATGTTCTGAATTTTGACCCTTTGAAGCATTGGGCGTTATAAAATTTTAGTAGTTCTCTACAATGATCGTTCTGAATTAGGAAACCAACCCGATTTTTTCAGGTTTTTTTTTTTGAAGAACCGATTTGGGTTACCTGAACCAAAGGTTGATCCGGATTTAGAAATACTCCGGGATTCTTTTCCAACGATGTCTTTGATCCGGTTTGACCGGTCACGGGTTGCGAAGATACGTGCAATGCTGTGGCAACGCTCTGCAAAAGGGTCTCCTCGGTAATGTAAGGACCGACGGGTCGCAAATTTTTCGGTAAATCCATGGCGTCGAACTCGTAACCATCCGGATCGCACGCTCTCAGACCCTCCAAACGCTTTTCCCAGAATAACTGTGGATCATAGTTACGTTCGTGACGTTGACGATGCTTCGACGAATAAATTTGGCATTAATACGAAATGTTACCAAAAGTGCAAACTCTACGAGACAATTAGGATGGTAAAAGATTGAGTCGGGCATTTACAGAAAATATTCGTTAAACCAATTCCGATTACCGTTCTACAAGAATGTTTCAATTTATAATTTTATTACACACACAGGATACATAAACTACTTTTATTATGATATTTTTTTTTGTTTGTTGCAAAGACAATCGCTACTTAATTTCGATTGACGTGATACAAGATATCTAATTAGACTGTACAGATACTTTGGCTATCGGTGTTGCAGTATAAACAAAATACGATCATGCAAATGTTTTTTGAGTTATTGTTTTTTTTTTTAAAGAAAACGAAAAATGTTTTTTTTTTTTTTTTTTTTTTTTTGTATAACAATTCGTTGCAATTTGTTGGATGATAGTGCCGAGTGAAATTTACCTGTTTAGGTTTATCTTGGGAGCCATACTTGCCGTCTGTTTTATCCGCTCCCTCCTAGAGTAACGAAGAGGGTTTTTTCATAGTATAATACAAGTGGCGCGCGAGGATGTACAACGTCGGAACAAATTCTGGAAACTCTATAGCCGGTGTTCGTCGGACAAATATTTTTCGCACGGAACACACACACACACGGGATGTGGACAGTGCGATGGTACAGGATAAATCGAACTTGAAGAAAAAATAAAAATAAAAAAGTATCCAGTGCCGAAGTTTAGATGCTGGGACATGAATTTTGCAGATCAAATAAAATCAAACGAAATTCAAGATTTGTTTGTATTTATAATAAATACGAATTAGTTGAAAATGTATGTAGAACGAGTATTTCGGCTGTCGATGTTTGGAAGCAATTGATATATTTGCATTCTAATAATGATTTGCGGTTAACGAAAAACTCGGAAAAAACATAGTATTTTTTATGACAGTTGTAAATTTGTGAATAAAGTTTCGAGTAGTTTGGCTCGAGTTGCAAGACGATGCAAGTAAATGGAAGAATCAATAACGATCTATCGATCATCCTTCACTTTGCAGCCAATGTACGTACAAGCGGAAATAATAAATATCATTTGTTAGTCCCATTTTATAGAAGAGTTACGATAGTAGTCAGATAAAATAAAATGGATGAATTGAATTAGCCGAAATCTCCGTTATTGTACCTCAGAACCAAAGAATAAATGAACCCACACTGATTATCATTAAAAAAAAGTAAGAAAGAAAGAAAAAAACCACCCGACGGACGGACAAAACGGTTTTTCACAAATCAATGGTGAAACAGAATCCCCAAGCCCGTTACCGAAGATCGACGTGAAACCTCGACTCTTGCAAGTCGATTTCCTCATCGAGAAAGAAAAATAAAAAAAAAATTGTCCGATACAAAAAGCTCGGGCCGCTAACCTGTTTAGGTTTTTCCTGATTTCCATGCTTCACATCTTTCACTTTTCCCTCCTGGGTTTTGTAAATTGTAACCGGCTGTTTGAATATTGATGCTGTTTGTCTGATCGGTGGCACCAGCGACGCATCGTTTCTCACTCCTCGACTGAAACATCGCTCTCATTGAATTTTCAAACCATAATCAAATTAAACGACAAAGTTGGTTTTTTCTTCACAAAAGACCACGAATACGATAATTAATTTTGATACATTACTGTTGTATTGTAATTGTGATGATAAGCATTACCTGTAGTAATTGTAAACATCAATCTTTCCGGTCGATGCCAATTGATTTTGAGGTTTGTTTCGCGTATTGTCGTCTCTCGTCGGCCAATTTGTCGGCAGTGCCGATGGATATTTTTTCTTTTCCACTGACATATTCATCTTTTGCGACAACTATAGAGTTCTTGCATGAATATAAATATGATTAATGTTGCAATGAACGTTCGAACGGGGTATAACAAGCTAGGTACGTTCCGCCATATTGAAACTAACCGCTTCCTAGTTCCGGCGTGTTTACGTAGATGGCGAGCTACGCTCATTCCACGCCAAACGTTTTTTGATGCCTTTCGGTTATAGCGGTGACAGTGGCGAACTAAAAAAAAATATGTTCCTCTTTTCGGTCGACGTTACAGATCCCGGACGAGCTAGCGCGAATTGTATACTTACTGTCGGTCAGTGCTGCAGTCCGCGTGATCATGAACGGATTTGATTCTTCCTTGCATATGTAGGGGTAGCAGGTAAAAGTTAACACTGCAAATAAAATATATGAAAATGCAAAAATCTTACGGAACACCATTTTCATATGCATAATGTATACATTCTTTTCGAATATCAACCCTATCGGTGTATCGTGGTGCCGATTCGACACAGGCAAAAATTTCAAAGTTCCCGCATTTTCCAGGAATTCATTCGTTTATCGTTATTTTTATAATGAATAAAGTCCGAAAACGTCATATTTCAAAATTTCATCGTAACGTAGAAATCCTGAGCTTCATTTATGAATTTTCTCAGATTTTTAGGATGACATTTTCTATTTTTTCAAAGCCTTGGGTCGAATTCATTGTGTATGACGAAACGGTTAATACAAAATCAGTATTTAGAAACAATAATACTAATGAAAATAATATTGGATCGTAAGGTTATATTTGTGGACAATATCAAGCTGGACGAATTTTATTGCTCTCTTCAATCGATTTTACAGCCTGCGTGAAGATCCTTGGTGGAGAAAATTCGTCTGGTTTTCGTTCTTGGCCATCAAGCGATAGAGTTCCTCATCTAGATATCCTCATCGCCGTAATAGAATTCATCTTCCTGTGTCTCACTATCATCGGAATCCTCATCGTCATTTTTATCACAGTCCGGTAATAGATCTTTTAGGATCTCAGCTGCAGGCACGACCCTCCTACTGATAAAATGAAGTCAATTGGGATGGTTATTCGTTATTCTGGAAACGGTTTAATTGGTCAACTTTAACGATTCTCAATAAGCTTGAACCTAGTATACATAGCATCCGATCGAGCTTCCCTAATGAAACACTGCATATTGCTTTCACATCTCATAGAAACCTTTGCAAAGGTCCCTCCGTGAAAAAGTAAAAGCTGGTCAACAATTTTCCTCAAGAGGCACTCTGAGAACTCAGGTTGTTGAAGGTTAAAAATGCGGGACGTGCAATGTGCAAGGTTCTACCGTATGGTCGTTTACTTACGTGGTCCCTATATCCGGAACTGCCTCGCTGACACTGTCCATCACTGAATCGATTTCCATCGACGTTTCATTTGAGCCCATGATACGATGACTTGAAGATTGAAATAAACTAAAAGTAAAAGTTGGTCAACAAGTTTGTTCGTGAGGCACTCTGAGAACTCAGGTACTTGAAGGTTAACCATGCGGGAAGTGCACAATGTGCAAGTTTCTCCTGTAGAGTCGTTTTCTTACTTGGCCAATGTAGTCGGAACTACACTGCTATCATTACCCAGCGTCGATGGTGAATGGATTTCCGTCACCGTTTTATTCGAGCTCATCATACGACGAGATATGTAAGACACTATAGAAGGGCCATCTTTGTGCATGGAAAAAACATCTAGTTGATATATTTTGATTATAGTGATCCAGGGAAACGAAGCTACATTTATTCTCGTTTCATGTTTCGTTCCAAGAGACCATCGTGTAGCGGTTCTATACGCCAGTTATAAGCAAGAGTTTCAGCTAAGGTCGAAGCAAGAAGGTCTGTTGGCGTCAAGCTGCTATAACCGTTTGCTCATTGATAAACGAGACAGTATTATTCAGCAGACCAACTAGTAGAAAACTCAACGTGAAAATATTGATACAAGGCCTAGTCGACAAATTTAAGATCATAGACGAGTCTTATGCTGGAATATCTTTCTGAACATCCTGCATAGTGGTCTCCAGAACAAAACAATAGGAATAATTCAAGGACAGCTTATGCATAATCGCCTGAGCGAAGTGTACTTCGGTTCTCACGTAATGCAAAGCCAGCACACTGAAATCCATACTTTAGCTTCGAAGATTTGAAAAATATTTCCCATGGATCACATTTATCGGTTTAACCTTTGTAGAGTAATTTTTTACTTACATGCGGCATGAAAAATTACTACTCCGAGTAGTAAGGCACAGCCCAATCCGATAAGCGTTAAAAGAGGAGGAATAACCATCTTCCGCAAACAAGTGACTACTTTTTCGCATGCGATATTTTTGTGTGTACACGGAACAATGATCGATGGAAAAAAAACTGCTGTCCAATTACTCGTCTCCGTTCCTGACACGGTAATCCATTTCCACGTCAGTATTTTATGACCGCAAATAAATGGTCACTTCGCATAAGCATGCCTGCTATCTTGAGAGACTAATTTTCGGAAAAAATTTCTGTCATCAAAATTTTAGAAATTTGACAATATCTCAGAATTTTTACAATTTTTGACAATTTTTTTCGAAACTCCAATGACCGGTGCGCAGTTTCGAGACAGAACCACGTCGAGCATTGAGTGATAAGATTTTATGAGGTGCTTGCAGGTAAGTTCCATATGGTTGGCCAGCAGCGCAAATACGTGTCATTATGGCATCGAGATATATCTGATTTCTTTCGAATACCGATTTTTTTCCAAGTGCTCTACTGGCTCCGTCGTCAATAACGAACTTCCTCATGAAAACAATCTAACGAGGGCATACAACATTTTTTACTTTATTTTTTCTCGTAAATTATTATTTGTTTATTCATGAAAACGAGTACTCGCTACTGGTGCCAATATGTAACGTTACAATCCTAAAAAAAATAAAAAAATACAACAACTTGTAGCACATATAGCACATCGCCTCAAGCGATCGTTTTTCGTATGTTCATGCAATAATTTGTATTCTGATTGAAAGCTGATTGGGCGAAATCTTTGCCGCGAATGATTTCGACCAATCAGCTTCAACTAGAGATAGGCTGTGAACCAAACCACGTTTTTTCTCGCTCTTTTGCGATTACACATTTTCCTACGGCATCACATCTCTATATGTGGATGGCGCTAAATCGTAGCGGCCAAAGTGCCGAACTTCGGAAAATGTATTCATCGGCCTCGGTCGATATTACAGATATCGGTCGATATTACAGATATATCGAGCGAGTCGAGTGAAATGTGATCACCTTCCCGGTCGACATTGCAGCCCACAACGTACCGAACGACGGGAGAAATTTACCCACGCTCGCGATTCGTTCTTGAGGACGCATGACACATACGATTCCAGCCAAAAGTACGCTAATCTGAGAAATCTCGATTATTACTGTTCTGTAAATGCTAGAGAAATTCATAATCATCAAATATCGTCAAATAGAATAGTTATATCGTTTAATAGAATAATAGAATGTCATAACATCCAGTATCATGTTTCAACTTGTATCCGAAAAACTTTTAAGTGCAAAAATTTCAGAATTTTCTTGATGCTTTGACACATGTATCCTTAACCATGTGTTCGAGATAAGCATGCTGAATAAACAGAAACAAATATCGCGGCTGCAACCCTATTTTTTTCTGCTTAAGGTGACATGCCACATTGGCCGGCCCCCGTGAGTGCGAGAGAGATATCGTCTCTCGGCGCTCGTTGCAGTCAGAGAGAGAGAACGAGCGAAATGTGTATCGTCTCAACTTAAAACAACTAGAAAGAGATCGGTATGCGATTCTACGATCCCTACTTTCGGTGACAGTCATGAATTATTCATGAATCTGTTCTTGAATTTACGTAATCAATAATAAATGATATTTCTATTGCATCATCCTTGGATACAATCATCTAACGTTTTTATACACATCAGAGCATAGCAATTTCGTATATCTAACGACGGTCAAGTAGGGTCATCTCATGTATTTTTCATAAACATATATATATAGAAAAGTATCTGCCAGACCCAGCGAATAATTGATTTTCAATCATATTCATAAACATAATAATGTTAATAATGATAGTAATAATAATAATAATAATAATAATTTTGAAAAATCGTCATTGAATAGTTTGACCGACAACAATTAACTATCAATAAATTAGACAACATTTTTGTATCACGTATATTCAATGAAAAAATGTACATATAGTTGCAGATTGATCTCAATCTTATACGTTATCGATATACATACATATATATATATATATCTATGTTAAACATAAAACGATGAATGAGGTAGTTTTATACGCACTTACATACGAATGACATGGTACGATGCGGCACGTTATGAATATTTTTTATGAAATAACTGAGTATCGAGATGGTAGAAAACAAAAAAAACAACGATATCGCTCATTCGTACATCGTCAACTTTGTAAGCATTCGAACGTGTTATTTTCTAGTTGCAGTCTCGTTCGTGTACTCGATAATCATGACAATTAGTATTCCACATAGCTTATACATGTATTTTATATAAATATATGTAGTATGGCATGGATTATTGACGAGCTGTAAAGTTCGATGAGGACGCACAGAAACGAACATCATTTTTTCAATCATTCACGTCGGATTACACAATTGATAAATGATTTTTTTTTTTTTTTCATCGTGTCATGAAAATCCGTCGGACGATTCAATCGCCAGGAGTATTCACGAGTTTGGTCTCGCAATCGGCATCGTCCTCGACGTTGTAACGAAGAATCAATCTAGCCTGTCTGTTGCCCATTTTCTCGTTGTTGTTCCTCGGCTCGTCCATCAGCTGGACCAAAACCGTTTCCTCCGTCGGATGAGACCCTCGCGACATGTTGCTACAAGAGTTTTTCGTTTGCGAACGAACGATACGGGTGCTGTTGGTTCGAGTCGTCGCCATGAAACTCGTATTCGTCACCGTGCTTCGTTGATGCATCGTCGAACCGTCTCTGGAAGAGTTCTCGCAATAATTCGTAACGAAAAATTATTTTCAACGGATAAAAATCAATTGTTATTGCGAACATGTGTCGAACAATTGTTACCTGTTGTGACGACCTTGGCGTCTTCGTCGCCGGGGCCACAAGTGAAAAGCTCCGTAGATCAACGGATTTACCAGGCTGTTGCTCATTCCGAAAAAGAATATTCCACGCTGCATCTCTTCACTCAGCTAGTTTCAAACAGTTTGAAAAAAAAAATCCGAATTAATCCAAAATGCATTGCTAAAGATAAAAAAAAAATTTTCTAAAAATGATCTGTCTTGAATTTAAAAAAAGGAAAAAAAAATACAAAAGTCAACTAAGGGGGATCTAAAACTCAATCTGAAATTCTCATCTTTTGCCAGAATTTTGGTTTCCATCTGAGCTATTTCAGGTTGGGCCCATTGGAAATCAAATTTTTTTTTTATACACCCTAACATATATGTTTATTTTTCGAGTCATTCGATCACGAATTTTACCGGTCGATGATGCATCACTCGGGAAATATTTCGCGTGTCGCATCTAGGACATCGGTTAACGTGTAATCGATATGACCCGAAGGCGAAGCGGTTGTTAAAGTTAATGTCTACGCTACTATCGGCCGAGCATTCGGTATACCGTACCTTGTCTCTAGGAAAAGGCCTTGCGTTAAATTTGTAAAGTATTAAATTTTTTAATTATGGCCACGCGAACTATTTTTCCACCAACTTTTAAGGTGTGTACACACGCATATTATATATCTATATATATTTATTAAGGTGATGTGCTACATCAGCAGGCTGCTAAGAGTCCAAGAGAAAGAGAGAGAGATAGACAGACATATCGAGCGAAATATTTCGCTAATTATCTTGAAATTAGTATATATATATATATATGTATTAAACCACTGACATTGCATGTCGATAAATTATTTTTCGCAAGTACTGAATGGCTTGGTATGAGTTGATTACCTGCCGATTGATGCGAATCAATCGACAAATCAGTTTGTCCATTGATCGACCTAAAGTAGCAGCGATGAAAATACGATTGCAATACGAATGGAATTATTATCTCAATCGCTTACGTGCTCGTCAGGATTCAGAAACATGAATACGATCATCATTATGTAATAGGGCGTCCACCAGATTACAAAAGCCGCAACGATGACGATGCTCAGCCTCAACGATTTGGTCTTGGCTCGATGCATCAATCGTCTGCGATTCACATCGCCGAATAATTGACTGTTGTTGGTATTCACGAGTTCGGATTTGAATGCTTTTTCGCTACCTGTAAAATTTGTCCAATTTACCACTTTTTTTCGGTTGAATGGGGGGGGGGGGAGTAATGCGTCACGTTCGGATGGAAGAACATTTTCGATACTATTTTTTAATTATTGTTTAAATGTCAACAATGATAATGAGAATCCAAAAAAATAAATAGTGTGTTTCTCAGCAATTAAGAATAATTTGATGAAATATTTTATTCACATTTTTAATTTATTTTTAGGTTTTTTCAATTATACGGTTCGAATATGGCTGATAGTGACGCACATTGCAAAGCTCCGAACCAAATTCATACTCACGTGCAATGGTGACCACCGTGGATACGTAAGTGGCAATGAGAATGAGAAGAGGTACTATGAACATGAAGACTGAGCTCAGACTCGTGTATAGTTGTTCCTGCCATGGCTCAGTGTAAAAACCGTGGGTTACGCATTGAGAAAATTCTTCGATGAAAGGTCCTCGAGCCACGTGGAATATGACGAGCTGTAATACATTTTTTCTGATTAAAAATAAATAAGCAAATACATAAATAAATGAATAAATAAATAAATAAATAAATAAATAAATAAATAAATAAATAAATAAATAAATAAATAAATAAATAAATAAATAAATAAATAAATAAATAAATAAATAAATAAATAAATAAATAAATAAATAAATAAATTTTGATGGTAAATCGGGTCGTACGGGTAACACGAGTTCAAAGGTCAAGAATCTACAAGATTTTATGATTGATAACGAGTATTGCCAATATCACTCTGGCTGCTTTGTTTTACGACGAATTTCCTTCCGAATTCTAGCTTCCCACGCGCCTTGCAAGAAAAAAAACAAACAATTGTCACAATTTCGATAACCGACCACGATAAGTGATTGAAGCTTTGCCAACTTCAGCGATAAAGCGATTGCTGAACTTGCACTTTCGGTCATCTGGATTATCATGCATCGTATCGCATGAACAATCAGTGCAATGGTTCTCTGTGATAAAAGTTGAGAAAGAAAAAAATAAAAATCGAAATTAGTAAATCGGATTTTTTTTTCATCATCGAACTTTTTTTTTTCAATTTGGGAAAAAAAAACAAAAAAAAATACTCGGTCGGTAAGCTTTTGGAAAAATCGGTTAAGCAACTATTCAACGATGGTCAAGACATGGCGAACGAACATGAATCTGTCCGAATTGTTTGTTAATTCGGCCCGGACCTCGTTCCCCCTCCCACCGCCCCCCCCTCCCCCTTTTCCGCCTGCTGGTCATTCGTTTCCAGCGAGACAAGTGTTTGGACAATCTTTCACACGTGTTTTCTTATTGAGTCTTCTTCAGAATAATGAGAATATCCGAACGTTCCACATTCGATAGACCCGAAATAATTTACGAAAATATATCTCTCGAATATTCGCGATTTTTTTCGGAAATGTATGTCGCGATGCCAAATTAGCGAGACTCATATTTTTGTAGAACGCATTGTGAATCTTTTTAATTTTTTTCTTTCCGTGACATACCGGTTGAAACGGAGCCCAGGCAAAGTCCATTGGGTGGTTATTACTCGATAACAAGAGTTAGGTGAAACCGTCTGAATAATGAACAATTTCCTTCGTCGTTCGAGGAGCCTAACCTCTTAATTGTTGTTGGTTTTTTTTCAATACAAGCGATTGGACAATAATTGACCCTCGCTGTTCGCGCTTTGCAATTATTGGAAAACATATAATCTACCGATACGGCTATCTATAACTGTGTCGCACTGTGAGTTGAAGCAATAATTGATTAACCATATAGTCGACGATTGTGGATCGGTTTTCACCGGAATCGAAAACAAAAAAATCGTTGATAAATTGATAACATTTCGAGGCAATAGTCGTTCAATTCTGCGATGAATCAACGCCGACAAATATTTGCCTGGATGGGAAAAAAAAAACAACGATGAAATCCTCGTGAAAAGATGAAACATCGTTTCTCCATGAACGTCAAAATTTTAGCTTCTGGTTCACGGGGATTTCTTGTGAGCAAGTCTTTTCTCGTAATCCGTTTTACGACAGGAAATAAGAGAAAAAAAACTCATCTTTCGTTGCTTGCTTCGTGATCTTGCCTATCTCGAGTTGTTGTTGTTTTTGTTCTTTTATTTTCTTTTTTTTGGTCTTTTCCGATAACCAACGCTCGATTCCGAACATCCGAAGCTCGATCGACGAATAACCGACGTTCATTCGTCTGGTCGTTTTTATCGTTGACGGGCCAACGCAAACCGTTTCGTCATTCGATCATTTCGGTAAAATTTTATTCGTGGCTGTCTCGCAAACAAGGGTGGATTTATTTGTGAAAATGATGAAATAGAAGGGTCAACAAAATTCAGAACTAAAGAACAAAAAAAAAACAACAAATATTATAAAATAAATCCAGTTGAAAAAAAAGAGGAAACGAATAAAAATTGCAAAAAAGTAAAAACGAAATCAAGATGGTGAATCTATCGTCAAAGACTCTGGCTCTGGTCGTCTCGGCCATTAAAAATATGCGAGAGTCCAAGGGATCGAGCTCGCGCGATATTCTCAATTACATATCGTCGGTACACGATATTCCGCAGGACGTTGCCAAGCGTCAGGTATGTCAATCGTACTCCAAGTGTCAAATGTTAAAATATTATTTCCCAGTAGCTGAATAGTTTGGATGTCATTTGGAAATATCTTCTTTTTCATGAATGAATATACTTCGATACTAATAGTTTTTTTTAATTTTATTAAATTTTTTTTTTTTCAAACAAAATATCATAATGATACAGACCCTATTATACAAAATGGGGGTGAACCCCAAAAATGTTTCGATCAGAGTCTCATCTTTCGGCAGGATTCTACGGATTCAAGATACTTTGAATAAGGGTGGCAAAAATCAAAGAAATGTTTTTTTTTAGCCACCCCAATAATTATACTCAAGAATGACGGTTATTTGTGTTTGAAGCATTGGCGATTACGATCGAATTTTTTTTATCTGCATTCTTAAGACTTTACTTTACTTTTTCTTGAGACACCATTTTTTTAAATCATTTTTTTTTCATTTTTTAATCAATTTTTGAATTTTTCTTTTTTTTTTCAATACACAGATGGTGGCAGCCCTGAAACGTGGTGTGGCACACGGTATAATCAAGAGAACAGACGGCTATTACAGTTTACCGACGGACACGGAAGCCGAGTGTCTGGAGGTCGCGGCCCAGGAACTCGGTCTGCTCGATCTCTGTTGCCGTAAGAAAAAGCGTGAATCGCGAAAAAGACGGGGCGGCGGCGGATGCAAGAAATCATCGTCGAAGCGTCGTAAGCGTTCGGGTCGAAAAGGCCGGGGCGGCAAGGGCCGTCGCGGCCGGAGCGGCAGCCGGAAGCGCAGGGGCAAACGCGGATGCGGCTGCAAGAGCAAGTCGCGAAGAGGTCGCAGCGGTCGACGCGGACGACGCAGCAAGCGCGGCAAGAGCGGTTGCAAACCTAAACGCAAATCCAGACGTTCGAAGAAAAACAAATGCGACCCCCGAGCTCTGGACAACGAGAAAATCAGCAAATGTCGCAACGAACAATTGAACATGGATGGGTTTGACAATGACGAGCGTGGATTCAACGTCAGACACACGAGCAAAGCTCGCAGTCGGGAAAGATCGAAATCTTGCTCGCGAAACGGAAACGTCGTGTCAACGTCGTGAAAAGAAAAATTATTTGACAATTGATGATTTTGACCTTTCACCATTTTGTTTTTCGAAATTAATAATTTTTTTCTTACATTGCTCTTTTGGTTATCGTACACTTTTGAATGATGTTTTTTTTTTGAGACAATGCTATTTATTTCGTGGGCGTAATTTTGTATGTATTTTTTTTTTTGGAAAATGATTGAATAAAATTTCCTTATTATTATACGATAATACAGATCTACAGATGTTCTGTATTATCAAATATTCATCTAATTAGACTTTGGCAGATGTGATATTTACGAGTGAAGAATAATTTTTTTGATAATTAATTACTTTTACCTTTCACCATTTTTTTTCTTCGAAATTATTTTTTTTTTATATCGTTGAAACACCAAAAGTTTCAGATCGATAAATAGTCGACTCGATTCGTCGAATCGTCGCGTAATTCAATTAATCGATTCCGATGAGATATTGACACGCGAGTGAGATTGAACATTTTCCGCGAGATGTTCACGGAATTTCGAATTTTCATTCTTCCCGTGAATTTTCGTTGTGCCCGGAGGTTGAAAGTTTCGCACGGTCATTGCATAATGGAATTCTGTCGAGAAGCCCGTCATGTCTGACGCTTGTCACGGGTGTTACCGTGGAGTGCGGTCGAGTTTATACGGTTATCGAATAATAATGAAAATTGACAGGCCGTCGAACGACTCTCCTGGATATCTAACCAGTTTAGCTTTTTTTTTCAGCCTCCGCGCGATTTTCATTCATCCAACCAGCGTTAATTATTTTTTTTCCCGTCGGAGTCGCTTTTAGAAGTCGCAAGGAGTGAGAAACATGCGAAAAGAAAAAAATTGGCGATTGAGCTTCGCTCCATTTTGCTCCGAAGATAAAAAATCTCATAGAAAATCAGATATTAGTAACTAATGTTTTTTTTGGGCCTTCGAAACGATGCGTCTGTGATGCACGGAATGTAGGAATAAATTAGTGATGCACAATAAAACGACCCAAGTGACATAGATTGTCCCGTATACTGAAAAAAAAATCAATTAGCACATTTCGCTGAATAATTGAATTTTAATTTATTTTTTATTTTATTATTTATTTATAATTTTTAATTTATTTTTCAACTCAATAATTTCGCAAACAAAAAGGGGCAAAAAAAAACTCAAGTGACAAAAACGGAACATTCTGCGTAGAACTCGGAACAACAGAGATGCTTGAACTGAACTTTCACTGAAATTCCGGCGACTTCCGAGTACGGTGTACGAGACTGGAATGGAAACTACCCCGACAGAGTTCGGTTTATTCAGACTGTGAATCCTGGACCATTGAATTCCAAACGGTTTCCCACGCAAAGCTCACGTACTTGAGGAATTTCGGGAAATGATTTCGACAATTTGGAGAACCACTCGTGCACGTGCGAATGCAACTCGATGGTGTTAACTTTTGTGTAAGATTTGTAGGATTTTTTTATTTTTTATTTTGGTACGATGCACATTTACACATTTCATCGAATCCTCGAACGTGCCGAGTTCGAAAACTTATCAATCTAGACGGTATCGAAATTGCTTGCAACGCAAATATTAGCTTAAGAAGCTAATATTTGATCATCGAATTCAATATTTCGAGGTTTCCACGAATTCGATTTAGCCTTGAGGATATTTTTTGTTTCGCGATTTGAAAAAACATTCAATAACTTTTATTATTGAAAAATAATCATGGAAAACTGACAAAAAAATGCTAAAATTCTTCTTTCATCTTTTATTGTAAAACAAAAATTTGTCGAATTTTAGAAACTACTGGAAGAATCGAAAAACTTTGTCTCATTTGTTTTGATACCATTTTTTTTCCATCAGAAAATACTTTGTGAGCCCAAGTTCATACTTTTTATGTACGTCGAGTGAATTTTTTGTTATAAATAAATCTGAATTATCTTTAGGGTGTACACGTGATTTCGAAGAGGAGGTCGGGGGATTGGGGGGGGGGGCGTTTTGTACGACTTTGAGAGCGTTGAATCGCAACGACGAAGCCGTGGGTCCGAGAGTCACCGTTCTCGGAGACCGATCAATGGGTATTGCATGCCGCAGGGTATGTCAAGCACAGGTGAGAGATCTCTCTCAAACGGAACTTGTTACGCTTCTCTTACGGCCCGGTCTTACATTGTAAAGTGATTCGTGAACTCGCTCGTGAATAGCCGGAGAGCACGCTTTGACATCGATAGTGCGGGTCATGTTAAACGAAGGGTTGTTACTATGTGCGGCAAGTCGTAGGGGTCCTCGTATTTAACGAAATTAACAGCCTCAGAAAATTTCATGCAGTATTTTTTTAAATTCTGCTGTGCAAAAAAATTAGCAAAGCATCATTAATTATCCTTTTCCAAATTTTTCTAACACACTCGTTCATCAAGTCTTCATCATCATTCACGTGTTTTTTTATCGAAAAAAAAGGTTCGATGCATTGTCAAGTGAAATTAGTTATGAGCAAAACTTGAGATTAAGACAAGTTATAATCAGATATTTGAAGAAAAAAAAATCATTGGAAAATAAAAGCAAAACAACAAGGACAAAACAATCAAGGAAGCAAGAGCCTGATTAGAAGCGCTGGAGTAAGATCTTCTCCCAAAAAAAAAAAAAAAAAAAGCTCACAGTCCAGAGTGTGCGAGGAATCTCGATCGATGCTTGTGGAAGCTTCGAAAAATTTAATAAAACTTTCTGCATCTTGCCGTGCAGCAAATTGAAGAATTAAAAAACTAATTTCAGAAAATTGCAGCCATTCATGAACATTAATTATCCGCATATCCACGGGCTTCTCCTTTGTTAACGGGAAATACTCGTGGGCGATGAATGGAGAAAAGCTCGAAAAGATCGAAATAGAAGATAATTTATTTAAAATAACAGATAACAAATAAAAACATTAATAATAAACACGAACACGAGTGGTACGGAAAAATGTATTCTAAACGAATCGATAAATAAATTTATTTGAATCAAAGACATCGCATTAGCAATTTAGATCGTGGATGGAAGATCGGCGAAGTGATATCGTCCTCAGTTGTATAGGAAGGAAACAAGAACAAAAAAAAAAAAAATTGGCTCGAAATCTAGCTCAATGGGAACGGGTTTCTCCATAAAATGTATTCTCACAATAACAATGCTTCCGAGTGATTCATTATCGTTAAAAAACAAGAAACGACACGAGTAACGTCTTCGGAATGCCAAAGAGGTGAATATTGCTTCGGCACCCGGAAACTCACAATTGGCTTTTAATTTCCGACCATCCGAGATTCACGTTCGAGAAACGAGCTTAATGGCTGAGAAATTTCATCAGGGACCTTGCACCGTGCATCTGCGGAATCTCACGGAACCAAATTAATCGAGTTGAACAATTGCGCGTGAAATAAAAACGTTTTTAAAATTTTTTTTTCAATCATTTATTTGGCACGATCGAAAAAACAACAACGATCGAAATTTCCAACGAACGATATGCATTAATTCAAGAAATTCCAGCATTACAGTAAAAATCACACGAATCATCAGGATTATTTTATTTTCGACAGAAACTCCGATTATCTAGTTCTGATCAAATTGGACTTTGGCAGATTACAATATTTACGAGTTTCTCCAATGTCCATTCACGAAACTTTGAGGTTACTGACCAGTCGAAGTGTATCGGTCGGTGGGTGATGGATAATTTTTTTTAAATCCGACTGACCGACGGATAACGGAGTTGCAATGCTTCGAAAATCCATAAATCAGATTTGTTTCGGAATTCGTTATCCCAGATCGATGTGTAAATTCGGAATTATTCATCCGTGCGATTTACGTATGCGAATATCTCGGACAGAACATAGAAATGGTTATGGGTCAACCACGAATTCATTCATTCTTCCTCCCCCCCCCCTCTCAAAAAAATTTCCGCATCTCCGCAATTTCTAGTACATTCGTACCGAATCCCAGCTTCTATACTGAGCCATCTGAGCTACTTTGACGATTATTGTCATTGCTTATCGAGTGGTATATATATATACTAAACGCGACGTAGTTTTCGATGTAGTTTCATATCGATGCCCATCGCTTCTACGCGCCAAATCCATATTCAGCCACGATAACCCCCCAAGCTGCTGGACATTCCTTGTTCGATTTGAAATTATAATTTCGACCCCCACCAGTGGGGAATAGCTACATTCGTGACAACTATCCAGACACAATGTCGATCGTATCAACGACATTCGTAGCGCCACCTACGATCGGACATTGATCTTTAACTCCTTTTTTACGTGGCACTTACATCGGTGATTTTGAGCATATCAGTTCGGGGAACCCCAGTGGGAACAATTTTGGATATCTGGGTCGACCGATAAAGTGTCCGAATTTGCTGAGGGAGTCACTTACGATTGGAAAGTCGACCGGTCGACTCGACTGGTCGGAAACGCGATTTTTAACACGACATTATTCGCACTTACTTCTCATTTAGCCACGATTTCGTTTAAAATTATTCTATCTGGAGCTGCTTTCATGTAAAAAGTGACACATTTTGCAACATTTCGTGTGAAAATCGACCAGGTCGACTTTCAAATAATAATTGATCCCCTGCTACGTTCTCACCGAACGCCCAAGCCGTGATATCGCAGACAGTAAAGTCCTCATCTTTTCGCGTCACAATTCAGATGCTTTCTCGTGCATCTGGACCCAAGTTCCGGACGCGACCATTCAACAGTGGGATAGAGTTCACTACAATAATAACGTTCCGTACTCGGTTCCGTGCGCCATATATATATGTTTGTGCTCACCACAGCTATTGCTTGACTGATGGTGGCACTCATATTCCACAGGTGTGTTGCACCACGGCTCTCAGCTCGGTCTCATTTCGCTCGACAAACACTCCCAACGCTAGATTTACGGAAACCGTCATTTTGACGAATTTTCGAATTTTCCAGGAAAACATTACGGAAACCAGTTTCATTATTCTTTCATCACTTATCCTGGATTATATCCAATGCTCTCGAGGCTTTTGTTGCCATCTTAACTGGATAGAAAAAGTGAAGGATTGGGGGGGGGGGTCCAGTTGGAAGGATTCTTGTTGATTTTCAATGATGGTTTGTGGTAACGAGAGGCAGGATGAGGATTTATTCAGTCACACTGGGAGTGCTTCAGGGGGAAATGGGGGTAGGATGACTTTCACCAGCCTACCTCGTTGCCTATCTTGGATCATCATCTCAGCCTGACTCGACTTCGAGTCAGGCTGAGTCGACTCTCGACTCGACTCGACTTTGACGAAAGTTGGGGGAGTATGATCACTGAGAAATTGAATCTACGCAAGTGGAAACTAAAATCGAAAATGGCGAAAGGTTTACACGGAAGCCCAGTTGAAAATACGACACTTGAGACCCCCTCGAGCGAAAATTCTACGATGTAGTTTATGATAGATTGGTATCGCAAAAGGATTGAAAGTTAGTGAAGCTGAAAAAATGTGCATCCTTTGAGAGCATGTCGGTCATGAAATTCGAGCAGGTGACTAGAAGGAAGCCAAAGAGGGATTATTAACCGTTGATTATAATTAGTTTTCGACGGAACTAGAGGATGTTGGAAAATAAATTTTTATAAGGTATTGTGATGCATTTTAATCACTCTCTATACCTAACGTCGCTGCGTCACTCGATGGGTAAGCATGGTTCAAACAGGAAAATAAAGACATTGCGGTAACGCATTGGTTAGTCTTCTTAATTAGTTCGTTACCGACCTCATCTAATTTACAAGAATTATTGTAAATTTATTATTGCAAATTATCCTTCATTTAATTTTGATTGAGGTTTGAAGAGTTATTAATAAAGTAGAATCAATATATAAAATTGCATTCGCGCTGTATGAAGATGTAGTGAAATTTGTTATTGATAATGAAAAATAATGAAATAACATTTACGAAGAATCGAGATCGGAGATGAATTTCGCAAAACGACGGAAAATAATAAAGATAAGATAAGAGGAGAAGGCAACTGGAGAACAAAAAAATAGGGGAAGAAAAAAAAACGTATCGAAGGGATGCGAAGACGAAAGCCAAAACGATAGGGAAAGTATGGGGTTTCGCGACGGACGATAAAACGGGGTCGGCAAAAGAAAGAAGAATGTAAGAATTATGAGGCAAGGCAAGAACGAAGGAGGGTGCCGAAACTCAATAGCGAAGAGGCCAATAAAACGTGTTGTAAAGATGAATGGGAAGACATGTTGTCGCGAGATAACGCCCGCTCGAAGTTGAACGTCAAGAAATTACGATGATGAAGAAAATTCGTGACGTTTAAAAAGTCGTCGAGTGGAAAACTGAAAATGTAGGTCGATCGCGTAATTCGGATGCAAACCACAAACTCGCGAAATCACGATGAAAGATCGGCCGGGGAATATTTTATTTGTTTGATTAAATTTATTTGTAGCATTGAAAAATCCGTTTTAACCGCTTAGCATGTGATTATTATAATGACCTTGTTTTGGTAGTTCGATTATACAAATAATTATAAAACATTGAATGAATTTTCAGGGTTCCATTGATGGATTCTATTGTTTGCCGGAATTACGTCAAACCTCAACGAATCAGAAAAAAAAACAGAATCTGCTACACGAACCTCATCAACATTGCCATGGAATAATGAATGAATATTCATTCGGTTTTTATTTTTCAGGCGAATTCGTCGTTTGCTTTTGTTCAAATGAAATTAATCTTGTCTGCCTCGTTATCGAATGTACACACCCCGAGATTCACCGATGCGCTCTTTCAATTTCTGGAGCGTGTTTGGCTTTGTGCAGCCATACGAGTGACGTGACGTTAAGCCTCGTAAAGCCCTGTTTCGCTTTTCAAATTTTGGCATGATTCCCGAGGTTGATGATTATATCTCACCGAATATTCGCAAAGCACACTCGTTTCGTCATCGACAGTCGCTTGCACGATTCTCGTTGACCTCGCTTTTTCCTGTGCCTCCGTTTAAAATTAAATCTGCTAATTGCTGACTTCGTAATTATTATTATTATATTTCTCAGTTGTTGAAATCGATCTAATTAATACCCAAAAAAATGTTAAATATAAAAAATTCATTATTCAAGTCTTGAACTCACGAAAATCAAAAGTCAAAAGTGACAGCTAATTCCTGGATCGTGCACGGCTAAAAAAAAAAAAAAAAAAAAAAAAAAAAAAAAAAAAAAAACAGAAAGCAAAAACGTGGCACCACAAGTCCAGCTCCCAAAAGTGATGAATACACAAAAGCCCGTACATACTCAATCATTGCTCATCCGATAATCGACTGTGTGGAAATTGTCAAGCTAAAACATGTGTCTGCGAATGGTTGCAGATACGGCCCTTGAGACGCATAAAAAACGGGTTGGGAATCGTTCGAGACACCTGCGACCGATAGTGGATACCCATACGTTACGGGTCGATACGACCGTGACACCCCCTCGAACGGCCGAATGATTGCGCGCCGTTATTCTCCCACCCCCCTCCCCCCTCCCACCAGAACGAATCGTGTATATTGGATTCTACCTCAAATTCATGTCTATCGTCGGGATAATGCAACAACCACGGAAATTATACGAATTCGTAATGTCACGATTATCCATCATTTTGTTTTTTCCAGCAGATAAATTTGTGTCGAAAATTCATGAAAATCTTGCGAAATTTCGTCCTTACCGACAGAATAATTTAATTCAAGAAGAACAAATCAAAAAGAGTATTTTCCATTCTATGCTTTTGATCAACGTTGCCACTTTTGATCCTCATTGCCCAATTATTCGACTCTCTGTAATTGTATTTATCACGATATTGAATAAATGTATTTAGGCTTCTAGAAATTCGCTGAAATATTTAAAAAGCTCATTTTTTTATTGCCATCAGAGTATTTTTGATATTTGGCCAAATCTTAATAATTGATTTTTCCTTTAATCTTCAGGAAGACGATCTCTCAACGTGGCGATCTCTCACTCTCGAATTGGTTTGATCCTCGTTATCATTGACGATCAATCCCGCAATGACTTGTCTCGTTCAGCGTCTCCCAGCGGAATATCCAACGCAATTGTTAATCACCCATATATATCTCCTAACATTTGCGTCAGCGTAACGTTTTTTTTTTGTTTGTTTGTTTTTTTTCCTTTCCCATCGTCGCTCCAACGTTTTTCTCATTTTTGCAATAAACTTTTTTTCGCCACACTCGTGTTCGTTCGCATTGGCATAAATGTGGTGAAACTATTCCGCGCAGGATACCGAGAGACTGTGTGGGGCCGACATCGCGTCGAGTACCCGCGCGAGAATTTCAGGACGGTGGCAGAGGCTGCGCATTTATTACGATTATCCGCTGAAGAACGCGTACCGAGCGCCTGTTGAACCTACATTACGAAACGTCGAGCTCCTAGTAAATAAATTCGCCGTACCATTTATTATTATTATTATGTTTTTTTTTCTGCATTCACCAGTCACGGATTGAAGCTCGAAAAACGAAATATTGCGTTCCAACTTTTCGCCATCGTTTGGTATAATTATCGTCGCGAATGTTCCAAACTCGTTCATCGCTCGAACGCACGAATTTTTTTTCAAACCTCAGTTTCGAGTGAGCGATAACCCGCCTTCCGGCAAAAAAACTCATTCATTCGCATGCCCGTGTGTTTTTATGTGCGTGTATTCCAGGGATGGGCATCCATTCAATGAAAATGTATTTCGAATACTTTTTCAAACAAATAAGTATGATTAATTATTGTGCAAGAATCAATACTTTCACATTTATGTAATAATCATGACCAATTTACGTGAATTATGATTTTACAATGAATTGAATTATTTAATAAATCTGGTAAAAATTGTTATAAATTTGGTTCAAAAAGTATTTGAAATACATTTTTATTAAATGAATGCCCATCCCTGGTGAATTCATTCACATGGACAAAGAAATAATGGGTTTTGGGTAACAAAGAGAAACAGGAAAGTTAACGTTTTTACTGTGACATTGTGTGATGGAACTTCACCGGGGAATCACGTGATGCAGAAGAAACGGATGAGGGGTAGCCATTGTAAAGCCAGGAGAGACTTTCCGTTGGACAAAGTTTTTGCTATGGACTTTGGTTGTGCATAGGTTGCAGTCCAGTAACCGGAAAACTGATGAGCCCTGACGTCAACAGATTTTTTTATTGAATCGATTGGGAAGGACGCAGAATCGCCCAAGATGACCCATGATGAGCTCTTCCCAGACTTATCAAGCTGATCACGATTCAGCTGGGCAGTGCTAGCCAACTTGTCCCAAAGTCAGCTTGACTCCTAGTCCAGATGGCTCATCATCTTATCCTGCGTTGCGTCCTAATTGGATGATGTCCAAGTTTCCACCCAGACAGCCTGCTTCATGGTCACCCTAGCAGCTAGGCGAAGAATCATAGGTATGAACCATAGGAGCAAAAATAAGTACTTCACTTGCGACAATAAGACCACAAACTCAAATAACCGAGAAACCTCCTCGAAGAACTTGGAAAGGCAATGAAAACGAAGAAATAGAATCGAATCTAGATCCCAACGAGTTTTTTTTTTCATCTCAGGATCTGTTTCTTTCGTTTGATAGATCCCATTCGAGACGTATTTCTTCTTTCCGCCAATATACGTATGGTATATAAATTCGCGGCCAGACACGTCTCTCACCGTGCATTGTTATTGTTCGATTCATGGCAGCTTCGACCTTGAAGCCTGCGAAACGTGAACGGACCAGACAATCGTGAATTCCACACCCGTGTGTGAAGGGTGAACACCACTTCGACTCTGCGGCTTGTAGATTGTATCTCCTCGGATGGCACGGGTATTCTCCCATTATTCAAATACCGTATATACGGTAGAACATTAAATTTCGAGGTGAACTTCGGATGTGAGATCGATGTGAGATGATAAGTGACACTTCGGGGTTCGCGTATCTTAACCGAGCAAGAACGCGAGGGTGTTTAACTGTAATTGCTGATACGGGACGCGATTACCGGGTGATTTCAGTCACCGACTTCAAGCGGACCTGCATATGTGGCTCTTATCAGCACCTTAAGGTTATATGACGAGATATGGCGTTTACGAAGTTTCCGCGAGTTCGCAGCTTGGATACTGGTTTTAAAAGAGAACAATCGCTCGTGGGAGACGGGCCAAACCGTGATTGACGAAAAACGTGCTCCGAATAAGATTCCAAAAATTTTTACCACAACCGTTCCTTCGATCGTCAAGACGCCACACATACACACACACACACAGTTAAATCATCGTTTTATAGTTTCGCGATGTTGTTTCAGTGAAGACGGTAAAACGCAAGCGATTTATATCGCCATTAATATTCAGTACTTTTCAAAGTGATTTCGCGTCGTGGTATCGTAGGATTTATGTGAAAAGTTCGACACTAACTGCATCCCACAAGCATTTCCACCAGCGAAGAGTTCGACAGCGAAGATTGTGATCACGTATTTCACAATTGTGAGAAATAAAGGAAGTTTAAAATTCCCGCCAAGACTGGAATTTCCAGCGGTCGCTGCCTCTTTCTTTCACACATTAAAAATTATATTTCGACTCTTATAAAAATGTGTGGTTGTAGAGAAAAGTTTGAAATATGGTTAGAATTTTTTTAGAAATTATTTCGTTGATTTCAAAATGATTTTTTTTGCGATTCAACGTAGCTGGGGTAAATTATACCCAGTTTGACTGAAGAAACTACTGCTAGCGTTCTACAAATTGGATAATTTTTTATCGGATAATCAAGGTGAAATAATAATTATCAGGCATGATAAAATCCTATTTTTGGAATCACATTGTACATGCCCCAATTCGTTCTTCCCCTGTTTTCCGTATTCGACGAATTTGCATGGAAGACATATTTATGCAACATATCGTATCCGTCTATTAGCTATCATTGTCATAAAGTATTAGCGCATACGTGACCTTTTGCCTTTCTCCTTCTGTGTTTGCTCGTGAGTACGAAGGGATCGACAGAGGTCGTATCTCGGGGAGTTGGTTAGCACAGTTCGCACGCATAAATTATTCGATATGTGATGCAACCCATTTGGTTGCTGTAAATTTGATTTCACAATACAGAAACGTGCACGGATGCATGCATAAGCGAATGCGCACAATTGATATTTGTCATATTTAATGAGTGTCAAAATATCATCACATCGAAGTTTCCCATTGAGTTAATAATACAATCTATTATTCCATGCGGTTCGATTTTGGTATATCGCTTTCCCAGTAGGCCAATCGGGTATGGGGCGTCATAAAAACGTGAAAAATTCAAGTCCAATTTTCATGACGATCGGATACCGATCGTGAAATTTATTGGAACGCTGCTTGAAAAATTCTAACGATTTTTCAATTTTTTATGGAACAACTAGGATAACGGAAAAAGTGAAACATAAATATCCGTGGTTACTTTTCCGTTTCACCGTGAACTGAATTTGACGCTGTATTCGCTGGGATCCCGGAGGATTCACTTTTTCACGAGTCCACGGTCGTCGGATGATGCGATCATGTCGGTTTTACGGGCGGCAGCTCTGATTTTATAGCCACCGGTCAGCGTTCTCGTTGACATCGCGTTGTGCTATCGCATATCAATCTTATTTGCATTGCAAATTTGTCGCGGTTGGACATTACGTTTTTTTTTCAACGATAACAGTCTCCGAAGTCTGTGGAGATAAATTCCGAAGGCAGCTCGAGTGATGAGTCGGCCGGTAAGCCAGATTCCGTACTGTACGATAATTTTGATTTTGAAAATAGTGGCGGGAGCGGCCGGGGCGTTCAAGGTTGCGCGGAACCGCTAACGCGAACACTGCGCAGCTGCGACGATCGCTTATTGGCCCAACGCTTCTCACACCGTGCAACACGTCCAGCTGTTTGTTTATTGTGTTACTAAATTTGTAAATAATGCAGTTTCGATACGCTGACCTCAGAAATAGATTCTTCTTATATGAATCGTGATAAAAAAATTTCAGAAAACAGTTACCACGCAAAATGTTTTATATTATCAAATATGTACAATTATTGTATGAATAATATTTATACAATAAATATTATAATTAAAACACAGTCTTAGAAAAATTATATTTCAAAACCTTGTGATAAAAATTATAAAGTATAGAATTTATTCACATTGATTTCTTTTTTTTCTTCCACCTGGGTCTTTGAGTTCGAGCAGCACTGAGTTCTTCATTCGTTTATAAATGTTTGTGTGTCTATCGAACGATTGGCAATACAGCGAACGTCTTCGTTCGCTTCGAACATCACGTTGGAAAGTCCATGATCGTTGAAACTTTTTCGCTGTGTACCTTTAAGCGCCGTTATTATCGGAGAAACTCTAAAAGAGTCTGGCATCGAACGATAAGAATGCGAATGAAGACGAAGTTGAAAGAAAAGAAAATGAAAACAGCAACAACTCTAGATTTTTCCGGAGACACGAGCTTCGCGATGCTCGGGTTGTTGAAGGTAGAAAATAAAATGGTGACGGTGGATATCTGATTTCCCCGGAGATTTACTGGGTTCTGCATCACAATTTTTTCCGTGATCTTTGATGGTGTTTGGCTCTTACGTCAATTGATATATACATTTCTTTTGAAGAACTCGCAATAATTGATCGCCGTCACTCGCGGAAAACAATTTTCGTTGAATTCTGAGACGACTGGGTGGCATGGCTTCAGGGTGAGAAAATTCTCTGACGTGTAATCGCTTGCGACAAAGCTGCGAATAACATTTTTTTTATTTTATATTTTTTTATGGTTATTTATTGTGGCTTCGTGAAATAAGAAAATCCATGAATGTTTATTACGATGAATTTCTTTTGAATTCAAAGCTTCCTTAGTCCACTTGAGAAAACTCAGAGGCAATTCGGTCTGCGACAGTTGGATAAAAATTTTGAAATATTTATTTTGGATACAATAATTATGCATGGAAATTATGTTACAGAAAATATATTCTACATAGAATTCAAAGAAGAATGTTGGGAAAGAATTAAACAAACCAGAATTCAATTTAATTCAATTTAATTTAAGAAGAATAAAAATCTCTCTGTAACCCATAACAATTAATTCAATTTTTTCGAACTCCTGTAAATTGCGTAAAAATCAAATAACGCTGTGATCAAAACCAATTAACGTGATGTGATTGCGTTCCACACATATCGCATATTTTTTGTACCTAGACACCATTTTTTTTCTATTAATTTAATTATTTTTTTGTTATATCATTGTTTTCTTATTTTCTTCGACTGACTTAAGCCACTATCTAAATCCTTCTTTATTGCTATCCGACCCACGCCAGTTTCCAACCATTCTTTCTTTGCCAGTCGTTTCACGTTTCCCCCGGCCCTCAAACTCCCAATCTCATTCGCCCATTCTCACTTTTGAATTTTCCATTTCTCATTCAACGCTGAATATACGTTCCCGCCATCGCAGCATTTCATACCGTATATATATTCGTATTTACTGTTATTCCCCACACTCACTCGTCGCAGTATCACGCAAATACGTAAGGGACGAAAAAAAAATTCTTAAAAATGTAGGTTAACAAAACATTTCATACAGTGAAAGTAGTTTTTAGTACGTTTTATGCGAGCGGCGTTTTTTTTTGTATCTCGAAAATCTGATTCCAGGGATGGCCTCAGGTAATATTTTTTATTTTTTTATGAACAACAAGTTTGTGTACAAGGTCAAAAAAAAGACGAGTGCCAAAGCTTATTCCAGTTCCTTTGCATAAAAATATATATATGTATACATATAATCATCTATCTCAACATTTATTATATTTCAAACATACTTTTTTCATCAGGTTCTTCGTAATTAATTTCAAAGCGAGTACTGTACTGTTTGCCATCTTCGTTATAAATTGCGAAACATTTTTAAAGGAACTTCATGCATTGTTTTGTAATAAGAAATATTTTTTTAAAAATGGTTTCGTCAAAAATGTCTTGAATTTGATAAAAATTCTTCATAATTTCTTTATTTACCTTCGAGACTGGATACTTAATTTTATTTCCCATCAGAGTCCATTATCTTGAGATCTCAAAATTTTCACCGTTAATTTGCAACAAATTTCACAAAACCAGATTCCTTGATTCACAATCTATTTTTTTTAATTGGTGAGACAATCGATAATAATTAAAATGTCTACGCCAATTATGTGAAAATACGGTTCTCGTATTATTCGAAGGAAGCGGGGAAATTGTTTTTTCTTTAGCTACCGTTTCGTCCGAAGTGAAGTTGAGAATATGAAAGAAAAAAAAAGTATATATAGATATATAACGAGTAACGCAGCTATGCGATGCAGACGTAAAAGCTACTTCGGACGTTCGAGTATGGATAACGAGTCTCGGATACATGACGAAGAAGTTTTCCCGTCTCGTGCGATGCCGACGATGTTTTCTCAGCCGAAAATACACAACTTTTTTTCGAGGATAATCGATATTCGAACCAGGAAGCGCCACACATTTCCTCTCTAATGGGGAACGATATAGGATGGATTTATTTTCGTCGCCGTCGCGAAAATAAAGTTTTACGATATTGTTGTTGTTATCGTACTTGACGACAATGGGGGATATATATATATATATATATATATATCTACAAAGGGACCGCGAGGGGGGTGGGAGAGATCTACATGAAAAGAGGAATTTAATCTCTTCCTTGCAATATCGAAACTCATAATAATAATAAACTTTCCCAACAATCGCGTGATCAATAAATTTATGGATAAGGAGGATTGTGTGTCAACATTTATTCTCGCCAGTCATTATTCATTCCGCGACCCTAAAGTCAACATCTTTTTCTAATATATTCTCGTTGTCCGAGTATGCTGCTCGGATCATTATTTCATTTTTTACCAGATCACTTTTATTCCGTTCGAAGAATAGTAAATCTGGGCCTCGATAATAATTATTATTTATTTTAGCTCATCTCTAAAAAAGAAAGGCCAACCTTGAAACATATTGACGGACTCGGCAATCTTCTCATCTGCGAATTTCAGATTTTATATTTGCCAAAATATTATGGTGAATCGATAAAATTTGGATTTATTGTTTTTTCAATTTATTATTATTTAATTTATACCATTCAATGTATTATTTTTTATTTAATGCATCCGATAGCTCACGAGCCTCGCATTAATGTGGAAAAAATAAATAAATCAATAAAGAGTATTTAATATATATTAATGTAATATATATGCACATCTGCGACGAGTGTCGCGTGTCTCGATTTCAAGATTCAATTTCGAAAGGTAAGGCTGAAGGATAAACCAATTTGCTATGTGAAGTGGAACGCTGCATGCATTATAAATATGACTTCGCAAAGTTTTTCAACGGATTCTGACTTCTTTATCGGTTTGAGGAAACTCACATAAATATACGCACGCATACATACACATATATATTTACAAAAATATTTATAAAAAAGCTAAGGTCGTAAAACAAACAGGTTCAGAAGAGAGCAATTGACAGAGTTCGATACAGTAATATCGATAATGAAGATCCAGCGACTGTGGAATTTAATAAAGAAGCATCCACGAGTCGATGGGTCTTATCGTGGCCTACATTTAGAATTAATGCCCTCAGAATATATTCAAATGCATTGCGATTTACCATTTTATTGGATTGTTCAATATAAAATATAGACGGAAAAAATTGTGATGATAACATTTTTCGTATGTTTAATTAACGTGGATGAAGATGGAATGTAAAAAATATTATCTTGCGATATGTGAAGGATTCAAGAAAAAATATATATATAGTATAACGTTATCGCACCTTATCCACGCGAATAAAGTTCCTCAAACATTTTAGTCACACGTGTGTGAGTGTTATAGATCAAACGTGTGACGCGAGTGTTTGTCTTCGACGGATTTTACGTTCCGGAACACGTGTACCATATTTCAAGCGAGAATAGTATAATTTTTTGAGGTGCCAAAACAGAAATACCCATCATTTTTATTATTATTATTTTTCTTAAATTCCGTCGGTGACGATACGACTTATCAAATAATTTTTTATATATCCAATAAGTGGAAAATCCTTCGGAGAATTCTGTTCGAGAAAGATCGAGAAAAGTCCGGACATTTCCATGTCCGTTCGATGTAAATTATCTTTTTTACACGTGAGAATGTCGAAGCTATAAAATTTGCATACTAGTGAAGTGCAGTACTTCCATGAAGCTATATAGAATAGAACACAATGGTTCAATGATCTTTCGTTAGCACCCAATTATATTATTCGTCCCTTACATTTTCGTGTACTCTAATTGGTTGAATGCAAGCTGGGCGACGATGTGAATTGCGGCAGTGAATGAAAATTTGCAATGCAAATTATTTGCTCGAGTGGCCGATGGTGTGCGAAACGTCTAAAATGTGATAACAAACGTTCTAGTTATCCATATGAATCTGAATAATTACCATTTGAGACTTTTACAATCGTTTACAAATATTTTACACTAATTTTTCGTTATTTGAAAAAAATGTATTTATTCTTAACGTAATGATAATTGATTGTTTTTTTTATTTCGTATTGTAAAAGATGGGCTTTATTCGCATTATGGTCTTCCATGTCACCCGGTTTCCCATTCGCTCTCAAATCCACGTCGGCGTGCTTTTATTATTATCCATGAATTTTTCATAAGCTTTTATCGGATGCATGAAATTACGTCATTGCAGCTACGGTCGTAATTCGTAAATACATGTATTTCATATTTCGAAAATCTCCGACTATATCATATTGGGAGAATGGGTCTTCGAAATTCAGAGGTCACTAAGCTTTCACCCTAAGCATTTGAACAAACCATGTTTATTTATTTTATTTATTTATTTTCTTATTATTCCAAATATTTATTCATCATGTAAAAATAAAAAGTAACATGCACAATGTAATAATATAATTGTTAAAAATATAATACAAAATACGATAATATGAATCAAAATAAAATAATGAACAAATCTTATCGAATTGAAATTTTTGTACAGTTTCAAAATCTCATAAGTTGACGATGGAACCAACAGATGGCGTTGATTGTCGTTAGGTCAGGTTAAGTGCTTATTTTTCTACGACTTTGTCGTCGAATATCAAGTTTCTGGCCATTACGTCGATACATGTTACGTTCCGGCCTATATACCCCCAGCCGAGGATTATTTGACCTCTAAGTACAGGATTATGATACTCGCTAAACAAAGAAATTTGACTCCTCGCACTAGAAATTAAATATGGCTCGCTTTTCAATAGTGGCCGACTTATCAACCCTCGTTTGTTTTTTTCTTTACTCTGGAGTAAAGAAAAATGCGAGGCCTCATGGAAGCTTCCATAAAAACTCGAATTCACGAAATTACTTTTGACCGATGTTACACGCAGCCGACAGTGTCTCCTGATTGTGAGAAACAACGAGTGCAGCAGCTTGCTTGCAGCAAGCTTGTGGAACTACCTTGCGTTTCTCTACTGCCCCAAAGCCTACCCCATTTGCAACACGTTTCATACTTTATGTCGTAAATTTCATAACTTTTCTCACCAAACGATGGTCTACTGTTTTGCGTGACGTTGCCAAATAATGGCTTTCTTCGAACAGAGTTCGGACGATTTTTTTCAGTGAAAAAGTTTGAAAATTCAACTCAATACTCTTGAAATACTCTACTTGCAGATAAAAAATGACCTGATAGTGGCTGTTGGAAAAATTATATTTATTCTGAAAAATGACGAACAAATGTCTTGAGTCAGGGTTGATTTTGCTTTGGGGGCCTTCTGACCTCAGCTAAGACCTAAAGAAATCAATAAAAATACCATTTCAAAATATCCACTCATCAGAGGAATAATTAATTATAATAATAATAATGATAAATTATTTCACTGATTCCATTATCATTGACATTCCCGTTCGTTATCAACCATCAAAATCAACACAATCAACATGCAAATTTTAATGCACAAGAAGTACATCCATATCGCAAATATTCCATTTTTTTCGCTCCTTATCCAATATTCTCAAATAATATTCAAAATAAACATTTTCATCGTGCCTCACAAAATCCCATCGAGCGAATTACCAAGAAAACGAAAAAATGTCCAACATCCCAATAATGGTCCACACTCACCTGAGGCGTGCTGAGTACGAAAGCCAGTATCCAAGTGTAAGTGACGAGTCGATTGCAACGTTGCGCAGTATTGAGACTTCTCATCGGATAACGAACAGCGACGAATCTGTCGACCCCAATGAGCACAAGTACAAAAGTGCTCAGATAAAGACTGAACATTTGTAAAAATTTGAAAAGTTTGCAAGCGACGTTGTCCCAGAGCCAAGCGACGGTGTAGCTCCAAACGGCTTCGCCACCGATGCAAAAGACAGTTACGAGCAGATCGGCAACTGACAGATGCAGTATTAGGCTGTAAATGGCCGAACAACCGTGACGTTTACGACGATTTTTCGTGATGGACCATATGGTGGCTGCGTTAGCGACGAGACTGAGCACAGCCATGACCCCGAGGACCACGGCCTTGAAGTAGGCGCCGTTCGTCAGTCTGGGCGCGTGTTCCAGACAGGTGAGGTTCGTCATTGGGTCGTTGGTTACGGCACCGGATGACGGTCTGGTGCCCAGATCGTCGGTGCTCCAATCCACGGTCGCGTTGCTGCACGCTGGCAGATGCATTGCTGACGCGTTCGACGAGTTCATCGAAACGTTTTGCGAATCCTTATCGTTATTAAAGTCCACTCGATCATAATTCGATCTTCGTGATCATCGTTTTTTGCGAAATTCGATCGAAGAGTCTTTGATTGTGCGCAGTGCATCTGGCTGGCTCAGAAAGCTCTTCAACATCCTGTCGATTATTTTTTTTCCAATTTTTTCACTCACGGTTCCTCGTTTCGGGGACGCGATCACAATTTTCACGTCATAGAAATATTTCTTTTGAAATTGAAATTCGTCTTTTTCGTGGGGGTGATCGTGTTGACGATCGTTGGGTTGATCTTCATGTTGATCTCTCAATGTTTTCGGGTTTCATCGGGCCTGATGGAGAAACAGACAAAATTGGCGAATGTAAAAAAATCGATTCGTAAGAACGATTTCAGTATTGTTGATACCGATCGATTATTGTTTTCACAATGAGGTACTCGAAGATGAAAAAAAATGTTATTTCATATGTCATGTGGGGTATCATTTGAAAGGGCTTGTTATGTGGAATACAAAAATAATTCTTTCAGTTTTTTTGTAACGTCATATGTGGCAAGATATTCTGAAGAATATACGAAAATGGGACATTTCCCCCTTTATTTCCGAAGCTGCTGGTTCTACAATGCAAAAAATCAGGAGATAAGACGCCATCGAAGTTTACCGGGAAACTATAACAAAAGTCCTTGATCTTGTATAGATTTCTAAAAACTAATTCCACAAACATAAACTTTTATTTTCATTTCGAACAGCTCTGAGTAATTTTTCATACAGGTTTGAAATAATTTTGAACCGATTTTTTTCAATATGTTTTAGAGTCTATGCCATTCCGTTGTTACATTCAACATTTATTGAACGACTTTACAGGTTGAATAAAATGAATTGACGTCCACGAGACTGAAGAATTTTTTTTTTTTATTCATTAAAAAGTGCAATCCATAGTCGAGATTGCGTTTTCCGTAGGTCCAATCATCTTGCCGATCATTCTATCGATCTTCATGCAGCTCTTTCAATTCATTCCATTCGTTCCACGATGCCTGAGATAGTTGAACGAAAAAAAATTCAGATATCAAACGTCGTGTTGCCAGAAGTATTCGAAATAAATACGACGTCATCGTTGATATCCAATAATCGCGTTCAAAGAAATCGCTCGGGTTGGATCTGTGTTTGATCAGAAAAATGTTGACACGCTTGCGAGACTTAAAAACGATTTTTCCAAGTCTTGTGAAGATTCAAAAAAATTTGCAAAAACTCGGTCACGTAACTAAACAGTTCGTTTTAATGTTCCACTTCGTGTACTTTGCATAAAGTTTTTTGCTTTCTTTTTCTTTTTTTTTGCTGAGGGAATAGGCGATGGCAACTCTGTGCAACGTTCGCCAACCGTGGTGCAACGTAAAGCTGGGTAAGAATAAGAGAAGGCTAATCGTCGGATTAGCGCGAGCGTGTAGACGGAAAAAAAAAATTACACGCTACGTGAACGTTTAACAAATTTTACAACTGTTACACGAGAATTTTCATTAAAACTTTTTTTCCCCACTCGAGAGCATCGTAGCCACGAAATTAGCCGAGTTTCAAACGACAATATTGATCAGTGCTTTATCCAAGTTTTTTATAAGGGAAAATAACGATGGAGGGGGGAGGCGGGGGGGGGGGGGTGGGTGGGTACGTGAATTATTTCGTCCATAACTTAAAAATCAGGTGTTATTAGAGTTTGCTCATTTGTGAAAATTGTACGTTTCATGGTTGACTAACAACGTAATCCGTCAATTTTCACATTTTATGGTCGTTAGCTCATGTCCCGGGGGGTTCTAGATTGAGCATCGAATTGCTCATCCCTCGTGCCCTCGACGCCTACGGTAGCTCCCTTTCATTGGTCCGACTTTGCAAACTGAGTTGCCACATAGTGTGAAATTCTTCGTGGCATTACGTCGAATTTGACACGCTTGGCGGAGGGTTAAAAAAAATGTTGAACAAAAATGTGAAGAATGTTCGACATGTTTTTTGACAATCGAGTATTGGTACGCAATATATATATATACCTACATTGGGGTGTCCCTTGATATGGTCGTTTTAGATTTTTCGTGCACTCAACCTCTGGAATAATTTAATGTGTAATAAAAAAAAATCTGGACCAAATTGCAGACGTCGACTACATCATTAGCCCGTACCACCATCCAATTAAAATTATTCATTTGAATAACATTACATTTTTTCGATTATTTGAATTTAATTGATATTTCGAAGGTTTTTTTATTTAGTTTAAAACCATCACACCTCATCAACAGAACACGCGATGGATTGATTTTGGAAAACACACAGTTGAATTATTCTGATTTGACGATAAATTCTGATCACTTCGATGTATCGAAATGTTATGCAGGCGTTAATCGTGTTATGATTAGACAGAAGAACTTTTCAATGGATAATTTGTTCCATAGAACAAATTATCCATTGAAACGTTCAAAAACGTTGAACGTTGAAAAAACAAGGTTTCACATAACGTCGTGAAGTGCATCGCCTTATGTTCCAAAAAGCTGTCTACATGACCTCGTTTATTCGCTTATTTGGCTTATCGACGATCAAGGATAATCACGAAACATCACACAGACGCTCGAGAAGGGTCTCAAGCGTCACCCTCTGCCGTCCCACAGACATTCCATTGCCAATCTCAAACCGCTCGAATCTCCCCTACGAACAGGAAACCGCAGACCAACCCAGAGATATTTTCCCAGAGATTGCAGCACGAGACTAATGTCAGCTCGCAAAAGGCTTCTTTTTAAGACTTTGCTCGACAAACGATCGCATGGCAATATTGCTTGTGTACGAAAATAGGAAATAGAAAGAATAAAAAATTAAGGGGATATTGAAAGATAATCCAGAAATACGTCTAACGATGCCAAGTCTACCGGATGTATGTGCTCCTTCGTTTGTCACTCTGAGAGAAATCTATGAAATACGAAATCCTAGTTTATCCACACGAAACACACTCTATATCATTACTACGATACGGAATTGTGTTACTGGATTCTGTATTGTTCGAAATGAAATTGAAACGCCCGACTGTGAGCCTTGCCCAGTAATTGTAAATAATAAAATATAACAATTCGTTGATAAATAATGAGCTGTAGAGAGAGATGGATGTCGAAAAAAATATCAAACAAAATGTTAATATTTGGTTTGAATGTTTGTTACGTGTGTATGATTCGTACCATTGTTGGATTAATTGGATGGACGCAAATAAATGAAAAAAAAAACACACGGCGAGCTCGAGTAAAAGAAATTATAACAGAAATTTTATGTATTATCAATTTTTTTCCGACATCCTAATTTGTACTAACTCTCCGAGCTTGTCCTTCTTCATTGTGATGACGTTGTAGTCTCGTGTGTATTCGTTGTTTGTGGGATTAACAACTCCCTCCGGGTGGTTGTGAAAATTTCGTGAGTGGGAAAATTTATGCAGTGCTTCCAGGAAAATGGAAAACGCAACGGGACGCCCACGAATGTTTGTGTGCATATGCAGGCGTATATAATTTTCGATCGTGTTAAAGTAACAAATTTATGTTCGAAACGTAATTTTTGGATTGTGATACTACAACGACATGTGGATTAAATTATTTGCTTTCACTTCGTTTCGCGCAAAGTTTTACTGTTGGGTGTATTGTAGAATTTATTGGAAATGGAAAGTCGATTTTACGGGGCTTCATTAATTATTCGTGTGCTTTTTGGATTTTTAATGATGTCCCATGTGTTTGCATTGATTCCAACGAAAATCTGATTAAATTTACTCCGAGCGCATACTGATTCGAAAGCAATTCAGAATTACACAGTTCTGATTTTAGGAAAGCTCGAAAGCCACTTTAGTCTGATTTGATGAAAAAAATAAAATCGAACCGACTTGATTTAATCATCCTGATTTAATAAATTCAAATTTATACCAATTCGAAAAATTCAAACTGACTTTATTCTCAATTTGAGTCATTACAAGATTGTAATTATAAAACGAGTGAAATTAATTTTACACTGTTTATAATAAATTTTAATCATGTATTTGTCATTGAAACAATTTTTCAGGTTTAATTCGATTGATCGACGGTCCCTCTGACACTGACGAGAAATACGCATTTCAATCTGGATGCCGGTGAGTTATCGTGCAACCACGCCCGGAAATAATCCGAATACACGGAACCATGTATTTTCCATTATTTTTGACCATAGATATTTCACGAAATTGCGTATACGAGTAACACGGGGAAAGAGCGAGTGTTCGTGATGGAATCGATATCGCATGCCTGCGAATCCTCGGAAACAATACATAAGGGAAGCCCCATGTCGAAGTACCGTAAATATTAAACGAACGGATATGTGGGCTTGGGTGTGGAACGCATATCGGTTTTCATTAAAGATGAAGCTTACATCATCGAGAATTGACACGATAAGTTGGATAACCACATTCGTCAGTACTTTGAGGTTTTCCTCTCGGAAAATTCGCCACCATAAGTGTCCAATTTTCCGAGATAATTTGAATCGAGTTTTCCTATATAATTATTTATTCGACGACTTTCCAGAATTTTATGATTTTGTGGAAAAAAAAATAATATCCGCGAGTTGGTACTTTGTCTTCAAGTCGAAGAATTTCATGGGAGAGGGGGGGGCGAATAAATTCATATAAATTTTTTATCCTAAATGGAGAAAAAATTTTAGACAACTCAATTAGATTATGAAATCACAATGAAAACATTTTATTTAAAGTTTTTTTTTCGAGTTTTTTCTTCTTTTTTTTACAGAAACCGGACAGCTATGTTTCAGTTCTTGAGGTGTAGGGTAAGTTTTGGTTTAGTTTAGTTTTTTTTCGTCTTCTTTAATAATGCAAAAACATTACGAAGCATCGTTTCTGCGTTCTGTATACGTTATTCTATAGGACCTCGATCTGCAGTATTGCACAGCCTTATTAAAATCTGAGGTTCTGTCCACTTTGTGTTAAAAAAAAAAATACTTTTTTGAAAAACGTTGAAATGAAGTATTCTCCAAAACGAAAAATAATCTCCGAAAACTTTTAAATTAAGAAAAAACGTGATATCGCATAATTACCGATATTTCTTATGAAAAATGTATTTCCCTGTTCCATCGCCAATATCCGAGCCACCGCGAGATCGTGGCGCTTGTTTGCTTATCGATTATTAAAATTTATTCCGATTAAACCGAATGTGCCACTGTGGTGAGATAATTATTCGCCGCATTGAGTTCTCCAAAGTGACGATTCGTTACTCATACGAGTCGCAGTTGCACTGTCATGTGATTATTTTCGAATGATAATTTTTCTGTTTTTTTTTTTCGTACTCGGATTATCGATCATATGAGAATCTGGAGACTATCGTTCAAACTGAAAAAAAGAGCTAAAGAAATTATAATAAATTTTTATGAAATTCAATTCAAATATTCATCACCCGTCTGTGTCTCTAACTTGAGATTATATGGAGTCACTTGTTATTGATTTGAAGATTAACATTTAACATAACTTCATTCATAACAATTTTTAACAACGTTTGAAATTTTCTTTTATCCGACCTCTCGTAAATAAAATAAAAAAATCATCTTGAACCGACATTTCTGAAAAATTCGGGTCAATTGGTACAACAGGAGCATTTCCCTCGAAATCATTTCCCTCGAAAATGGCATCCCTGTGTTTTATTGAAATTTTTTTCTAAATCATTAATAAAAATATATTTCAGCTTGTTTTTTTCTATATTTTCCAAGTAGAATCATCAAATCACATTGAAAAACTTGAACAAAAGTAATTGGTAGGACAGAGTGAACGTGAGTGTCAACGGCACGACAAATCCAAACCGAGTTCACGAACTAAAAGTTAATATCAATAAATGAGAACAATCAAGGAATTTCATTAAAAAAAAAAAGAAATTCCCTTCACGTTTATTCACCAACAGTCGTTGAAGGTGAGACGTTACATGACAGACGAGAATCCTCCTTTTTCATTCGAAGTCAGATATCCGTTTATCCTTTGAAAAAATATATATATATATGAATGTATATATATATAACCATATAGCTATATAACTCGAGGAGACGGAGCTTATGTCTCGAGGGATTCCGCTTGCCACAGAGATTCCTCGATAAACGAGAAAACATCTTTTTTCTCTCTTTCTATTCCTCTCCTTGTTCCCTTCTCTTCTATTCTCTATCGTCTTTTATTTTTTTTCACGAGGAAAATTTTCGTCAACCTTCGGCCGATACGCGGTGACATCGAGTGACTCGATAAAATCCGGCAAACTGGATACAGGCGAGAGAGGGGTCGTTTTCGTTCGGAATCACGCGTGGAGAAGCACCCTCTCACGTCTATCGCGATAAAAACGATAAGAGTTATTCTTCTTCTCAACCGTCTAGCATCTTATCCGCGTGTTCGTCGTAAAACCGCGAACGGACTTGACAATTTATTGGATTCGACTATTGAAAGTTTCGTTTGGTGAATCGTTTTTGCGTCGGATTATTCGATATCGGACAATCAGTCCGAATCGAATTCGATGATGATAAATCAAATCAGCTAGTCTATAAACATATCCAACCGTGTGGTCCATGGTATCGAAAATCAATGACAAATCATTGAAAAAGCTCATACGACGGTAGTTACGACTATCGTGGTGCATGATCGAAAATTATAAAGCAAGGGAAATTGCACGGAGAAATATTTTTACGTCACGACAATTTATTTTGACAATGAGTTGGTGCATCAATTTTTCTCATATCCATTATAGTTAGGGATGGGCATTTTCATTTGATGAAAATATATTTTAAAAAGTTCTCGGACCAAAGGATAATAATAATCAATTGAATATTTTTATGATTTATCAAATATTTCAATTCATTGTAAAATAATAATTTACGTTTATCGGTCATAATAAATTATGAATAATTACGAAAATAAATTGTAAATAAAATGAGTTTCAAGACTTGAAAAAATTAGTTCACAACTGGAATGAAAATTGAAATTAACAACTGGTAACAATGGAATAGATCAATTGATGAGTTAAGAAAGTGAGATAGAGAGAAAGAAAGAGAGACAGAGTTAAAGATAAAGAAAGCCAGTTGAAAAGATTACGGGATCAATTGAGTAATAAATATAAAAAATTTTAACAATAAACCATTAGAAAGATAATTCGTAGAACAATGATGACGTTGGGAACGAAAGAAAAAATATGTCACCGATGTGACACTCGATTGAAATCGACGAAGAAAAGTTTCGCTCATGAGCGTTGTGCAAACTGTTGATCTGTAATGCGATGCGCTTATTGTTTCGAAGACATTTAGGGTCACCGATGTACACTGGGAATCACGTATCCACACGTACAACGTCATACAAACACACACACACACACACACACACACACACACACACACACACACACACGCACAATATCTCGTCGGTGAGTTTTCCGTGTGTCGATGGCGGGCAACCTCGTTGCTGTTCAGCGATCATGAGCTACGTGGAAATACGTTTCATTGATCTTTTTACCAAGGTTAATCGAATGACCACTTTTGTCAAGGCCACATCAACGCAAATATTTTTCCCCAACGCGTTTGTGTTACTCTTGATCGGAAAAAATTGAATTTAAAAGAAATATATATATATATATGTATATATATATATGTACACATATATACGAACTATTGTCGGAATTGATTAATTATTCACTGCATATGAATGAACTTTTCATTCGCACGTTTTTTCAAAAATTCCATTCGAAATTTTTCTTCGATGGGCAATCAAATATTCGTCAATGAAATGGCAAAATTGATCACATTCGCTTCGGAATGACACTTCGAGAATCGGAATGCATCGACGTGTCAATGAAATACCGAACGAAGACCAAAAACTTGATTTACTGAGAAAAAAAAATGTGATGTGATTGAATTATTGAATTTTCAAAATAAATACGTAAATCAAGAAAGATAATTCAGGATCTTCTATTGAATGCCATTGGAGTGTCGTATTAATGAAAGAAACCCCAAAAACTTATTTTATTTAGAAGACCAATGAGTGGGCGAATGAAAATATTAATTTGATTATTAAATTAACAAACAAATAATGTAAAACCGAAGAAGATAATTCAGAATTTAATTCGAACGCGCGTTGAAGTGTTTTATGAATGAGAGACTCAATCTCGTTGAGACAAACGTTGAAACTCGCGTACGGCAACATCGAAACGATTCATTCATTTTTATGGGCACTAAACTGAATCAACGAATTGTTCTTCATCCGAGATTGTAGGTGAGGCACAAATATTTTGCCAAATACGACGACGCCCGAGACATCCACTCAGCGCCATAAATCCGTTCGGTCAATTCGACCTATTTGTCGGGGGTCGGAGAAACAGCGATGAATCACCCGCGCTCAGGACTTTCGTGAAAAAGGTCTTGGAAACCTTTGGGAAAGACCTTCGAATTTTATTGCGAATAAATTCTCGTTTTAACATTAATTTTCCTATGTCTATCGCCGCGAAATGCGATCTCAAAAGTTTTGAGACGTGAATAATGAAAATTTCGGTGTGGGTGGAAGAATCGATAGACAGATAGGGCTCTTCCGAAATGATAGTAATCCGTTCAATTTTTTTTTGTCATGTGTGTGTGTATGTGTGAAATATCGCCATTCCAATAGATAGTGTGATCAGTCACACAACTTGAGGGGGCTGAGTCACCTAAAAAATTGGAAATATTTTGTTTTTTATCGTGACAAAATCGATTAAAATTTAAAATCGATTTTGATTAAAATCGAGTTTACATTTCTAGTAGAAGCCAACGGTTGACTCACACGACTCAACGGATTTTCCATTCTGACGTTTCATTTTCTTCGTAACAGAGCTAATTTCCGTTCGGATTAGAAATAATTCACATGAATTATTATTTCACGATAAATTGGATCGTTCAATAGTCCATAAAATTCATAATTGTTCAGTATTATTCAATTAGTTCAGTATTTTCAATTGATTTTCATTGAACGAATGACCAACCTACATTTATAACCAGGCATGGGATTCAATTCAATCGAAGTGCATTAAAAATACTATTCCAAACAAACACATATTCAATTATCGTGCAAAAATTCAATTTTTCTAACACTTATACGTAATAATTATAAACACTTTAGATAAATTATCGTTTGACAATAGTTTTCAAAATGCAACAGGTGTTATTATCTACGTTGACTTCATATGAATTATCGTTTGACAATAGATTCCAACATGCAACAGGTATTATTATCTATGATTCATTCAGTCCCACCACGAGGAAGTTGATTCACGATTTTCCAATTACCCAAAACTCGAGTTTTCCCAATCAGTTACAACTTTGTCCACCGCGACCAAACGCGAAACCATTTTTCTTCGCAACGAAAAAAAATCGACAAATAAATCGAGCGTCCACTCGTTTTTTTTTTCTATTTTTATTATCGTCGCAATTGTCAGCAACTCGTTGCCGATAAATTATTCCAGTTAACGAATTTTCCTGCAATCACGTTCGAGTGGTGGGCTCCACTCGTACAATCGTTTCAAATGAAACACTTTTTCCGATTATATTCGTTCGCCAACTGAATCCTCTTCGAACCACGGAAATTTCACCAAAGTCCGATACCAAACAAGATTACATCGGCTTTCGAGGATCGTTCCAACGATTTAATTTTCGATCGTCGAGAGTGTTAAGAATCTCGCGCAGAGGTCATTGATGCCGATTGGAACATCGGGCCCCGAGAATCTAAATCTTCGGTGTGTTTCCAATTTCCGTGTTCATCAATTTCGACCGAAGTCCTTCCACGTCGAGCTCACTGTTGTGTTTATTAGTGGGGCTCGGTGAAAAAAAACCTTTGCTGATTGTTAATCAGGGATGTACGTGATGCGGGAGGGTCGCGTCACGTAAATTAAGTCGAGAGGAGGAAAAACAACCAGGACGAAAAGCCTGAACCGTGAAATGGTGAAAACACGATTTACGTTGACGTAGCTTTCGGTATATCACGATTTCGGAGGGGGCTCAATCAACCTGGATTCGCGTGAGAGCGAAAAAAAAAAAAAAGCAACAACAACTTTTTGGCATCTGGTGTTTCATTCGTGACTGGCGATAGCCGTATTACGTTGATAGCGAAAATCGTGGGGCCAATTGCCGCCATCGAAAATGAACATCCGGCGAATTTCGGAACCGGATGCCACGAGACCATTCCCCCCTCCGCCAAATCCAAGGCTGTAGAATTTCGTCGAGCATTAACCAGCCCCGTGCTCAGTCGATGTTCGAATGGTTTATTTCGAGGGGTCCACCATGGATTTCCACGGTCACCTTCGTCTCTCTCTGGGTAGCCGGAACCCGGTCCAATTTCCCGTCAGAAATTCGATCGTTGTTGGGCAATGGACCGACCGAGGACGGAGGCGCGAACCTCCGAGCTGAGGTTTGCTACGTGTTTCGATTGATCGATTGTTCTCGAACCGCCGGTGTCTGTTAACGCGACGTGTGTGAACGCAATAAGGATCTGCTACTTATTGCATTTCGTTACTGATTATCGGCAACATTGGGGTTTTTGCTTAAGTGAGGGTTTGGCTTTGACAATTATACATTTATGTCAATAATATCTTGGTGAATTTTACTTCAATGATTATAACGTTAAATTCTTGACAAAATTTGAAGGATATTTTACAAATGATTCATTGTTTTTCGAAGATTGTAAGGAGAAAGTGAATTTATTTAAGAAGAATGAACATTTTTTTTAAACATAAAATACAATTTTGTAAAATCGTTTTTTATAATAATTATTGGTGAGAATATTTGTATGTAAAAAGCTGTATTTAATGGAATGTAATATAATATGATCTACTCGTATTTTCATGTTTTATTCAAATTGATTATTCATTATCTTGATTTAAGTATAATAATGACATATTCGTTTTGATAATTTTTGGGTAAGTTGTACCACAATGATTATCGCTGAATCAATTGCTGAAATTTGAACAATATATTGCATCTCAACATGTTGATTCGTTGTTTTCCAAATAGTAAAATAAGAATTTATTGGAGAAAATTAAAAAAAAAACATGTATTCCTTTTGATAATAATAATTGGTAAAAATATTGGTAAGTAAGAAGCTGTATTGAATGTAATGGATTTTGGAAACAAAGGTAAAATGGTGGTTTACGCGTTTTCGTTCGATACATCGATTATTCGTTATCATTATTATCATTATCGGATTAATTTATTATCCGTGAAAATTGGTCGGAAAAGTGAATATCTGGAACTACAACGAATTTTTACTCGGATGTAGTACGTGTCGTCGCCGTCGGATGACAGAACCCTTGCAGAGCTGGCGGTGGAAAATTTTAATATATTCAAGACTAGTTGCTCGATGAATTTTCACCACATTTCAGAAATTACACAATTGAATTTCTCGTAACTCCTCCGGTAGTTCACAAATGCGATTACAAAACTACGGGTCCCCGGGAAGCAATTTTGTTGGTGCAACATTAATTTGAGTAAATAGTCGGCGGAAAATAATTTTTCAAGAATAAAGTTTGAACAAAAAAAAAACATATTTGCTCAGGCGAAAATAATGTAAAATTGTCCGTTTTATTTTGATTTTAAAATAAGCGATGAACGGGTCCCTGAGAAGCAAGTTTGTCGGTGGAACATTAATTTAAATTAATAGTTGGCGGAAATCACATTTTGTAAAATAAAGTAGAAAAAATTTTTTTTACTCAGCCAGAAAATAAGGAAACTGTCTGCTTCATTTTTATTTCCAAATGAAAGATGTTGGAAAGGTCCAGGGAAAGGTCTGCATCTTATCACCTTAAATCACCATTTCGTTTTATGTCTTGTCAACCTCCCTGGCCCCATCCCCTGCACCGCATACCCGAGATTCCAGTTTCCCCGAGCTGTCATCGATTCACATGACAATTCGATCGACAGTTTAAGCAACAGACATTCGAGATGTGCTCGAGGCACTTGATCTCCAGGTCATTCCAGTCCTCGCGACGTTTTACGCATATAAAGATCGAACATTAGAGACAACAGTCGACGGACACACACATACACTATCGTCACGATTATTGGAAATCAATAGGCCAAGATAAGTGCAATCCACGCACGGTAATGCCAATAAATATTGTAATAACGTCGAAGGCTCATTGAGAACCCGCATGCAATCTAATAATACATCTGCAAAACACGAGTTCATTATTATTTTCATGTTGTTTTTATTATTATTATTATTATTATTATTATTATTATTTGTAAATTCACAATTCTACCTTTTTTGTATTTTGAAAAAAAAAAACGGAAAATGTTAGTTATCTATATTATCCGTGCAACTCTCTTCCACCTTACTCCTTAATCTCATATTAAATAATCATAATCAACTCAAATTTTCGAAAATCGTGATTCATGATTGAAATAATATTGCTGTGTATATGTCCGGTCAAATGCAATTCGAATTTCCGAACTTTCGTAAATTTTCATCAGGACAATTGTAATTTTGTTCCATGAACGAAAACTTTCGACGTAAAACTTGGCAAGCATCGAATACAGAAGTTTGAGTTTTATCGAATCTCGTGCCTTGCCAACACCATTCGCGAAAGAATGTTTCGCGATAATCCTTGGGTGCCTTCCATTCTTCATTGAGAATTCTCGAACGGAAGAATAAGAATTAAACCCGTAACTTTTTTTTTCCATCGTTACTCCATTTTTGCGCTTTGGTTCGTGGAGGGTTGAGAAATAATGTTAAAATTCTTTTCAAAGTTGAAATGACATATATACATATTTATACAGGAACATACGTGTGTGTATGTATATTTATATATGTCGATGCCAACGAAAAATATTCCAAGTGGGCAAACTCACGTTATACGAATATATATTTATTATGCACCCCCGCATCGACCTTCGCTACGTGAGGGTTGCTCGTGGCACAAATCCTGCACAATGTTCTTCGATGTGTGCTCAGAAGCTTCGTCGCGATTTCACCATGTGCTTTTGATCCGTCGAGAGTGACTCGTCCGGTCTCAGATACAAATCCACCAAACCGACATTCATTATTTTTATTTTTCAAGAATTTATGTGAGTGAAATTTTGAGAGCTTGAACCAAGCCCACGTCTTCATCATCGCACTTGAAGTATCAGGACGTATTGGGAAAAAAATCGTGATCACACATTCTACCCCTTTTTTACACCCTCCCAGAATTAAATTTACCGAATTTATTCCGTAATTAGTTTCTCAACCCCATGAAAAAATGTGCCACCACAATTTTATGTATGTTTTTTTTTATTATCTGTAATAATACTAAATAAATTGATGATGTACTTGAATTAAATGTAATCTCAATGTCTCCTTGTTAAAAACGCGATATAATGAACACGAAAAAGTCTGATCCAAGTGAGCCATTGGTTGTTCGTTCTGACGGGGTCTGGGAGACCCCGAATAGGATCCTACGGTTTTAACAAGTCAGGACAACCCCAACAATGACTCGACAAATTCATTCACGATTTATTTTAATCAATTCCATCGCAGCTTGTCATATTTTGACTCATTTAAACACGCCATTATTATTATTTATCGCAATTTCCCCGTCGAATAAATTTCGAGCGAGAGAAAAAAAAATGTCGAGTATTATATTATGAATTATTCAAGATCCTGAAAATCTGAATTTCGTCGAACTTTTGTAAAAGGCGTCGTGGACAATGGAAATAACAGTGGTCCCACTGTGTCACCCTCTCTCATTGTATCCCATTGTTCGGACAACTTTACTCGCGACAAATTCTCATTGTTTACGAACGTAATGCATCGTCGCAGAATTTTTTCGTACACTTTTCCTCGGTGCCAAATGAAAACTAACAAGAAGAATCCAAAGAGCGACGAGTTTTGCTCTTTACAACTTTGTTTTTTTTTTCACGCTTGTGACGCAACACACACAAACACACACATAAACACACACACACACACACACACAAAAACGCACACAAGGCAAAGCAATGAGAAATCTGAATGCATGTTAATTCATTCGAGACCGTAATTTGAATAGCACGACTATTATGGTTCAAAGTCCGTAATGCGAGTGAAAAAATAATGAAAAATTGAATGAACTTCGTTGGGGTTCGAAGGTGGACGTGGTATCTGTCTGTGGGGGTGGCCATGGGCGCCTCGTGGCACGATGGTGATACGGATAAACTGGCGGGGATTCGATTTATCAATCAACCTCGTAGCTGGGAGTACGAGTTGTAGCGCGAAACCGTAATCCTGAGAAATTCGAGACATCGAATCGGGTTGAACTTTTTCCAACCTACCTAACTAGTGTATATCTATGTATGCCACGAGAAATGCGATCGACATTACTATCCATCAACTGAAATCTTATCTACGCGGTCATTTTCCATGCAATTGAAAAAAATAAATATATAACATATATATTATCTCAAATTGTTATATTATTCAGCAATTCAATCATCATCCATTCATTATTAACTTCAAATCTTTGAAATTTTTCATGTTGAGTTTTGATTTATTGTTCTTGAATGTTTTTAAGTTTCACTTTTTTTTTTATTTCAATAGTACGAAGATTCAAATGTTTGATTTTGAGATTTCAAAGATTGGATTTTTCTGTTTCATTTCCATTATTGTTTTTATTATGACCATATTGTATTGATTTTATTCTTATTTCAATGTTTCATTCTTGAATATTAAAAAAAAATCCAATTTTTCCTTAATCTTAATAATTGTTTGTGCTAATAATGATTTTAAAGACGCAATTGTCAATTTATCATTGTTATATACGTATGTGACTTACAGGTTTTCGTGAAAAGTTTTTACGATTCAATAAACCACGGTGACGGACCATCGAAACACGTTGTTCGAGCTTGTGCATTCATCGTCGTAACAAACTTCCGGACTACGAAGACGGTCGCTCGTTTCTCATAACTACATATATATATGTATATAAATATAATATGAAGCTATGATGCTTCTCATGTATCTCTTCTGCATAAATTATCGTAACCGCGAAGAAATTTTATAACGAGCATTCAAACTATCGAAGGGTAAACTATTATTTTTTTTCCCTATGGCGATATTCGTCTCGTTAATAATCTATGACCCTCAATGTACGTCCGTGGACCGATGCTTGCGGCTACATAATTTTCCGGTCACGAGCAACGTTGCTTCGCAAGAAAAATATTTCTCAAGGTTTCCAGTATACATATACAAGTTGTCCCATATGAAACAGGACGATCTTCAGAAAACTCTTCAGGAAAAAGAGTGACAGCCAAATGGATCAGATGAAAGTTGTTGTTGTGAGATAAAATCAAACTCGCTTCTCTTTTCGATCCTCGAAAATCTATTAAAATCGAATTTGAGATCTTCATCAACGGTTTTTCGGCCGATGCCTAAAATTTGCAAATTTCCCAAAACATTTTTATCGAAAAGCTGAGACAATTTCACGTCGAAAACAAATTTCAAACATATTCTTTTATTAACGTATGTAAAAAAAATACTTAATAAAAAAAAATGAAAATACCTCAATTGACAGCTGCCAAAATAATCGAGTAAAAATCTGGAAAAAAAAATCGGAATTTTTTTTTCCAACATGCACCTGAAGCTGCGTAAATATCATGAAGATCCCAGACAGTCCAGCCCAAAGTTGCCCGACAATTGACGTTTTGGCTCATATGTATATACATATATCGAGAATGGAATTTTTTCGGTACACAACGCCGAGGCGTAAGAATGTTGAATCTCGTTACCTCGCGTATCCTCGTAAACCCTATTTTTCCTTTTATCAAAAAACGTCGTGGCGGGAATACTTCAAACGCTCGCCTTTGAGCCCGGACTTTCCGCACAACCGAGACGAGCTTTTTCGCACGACGTTTTTCCAAGCTATTACCGCGAACGCTTGTGCGTCACTTTTCGTGATTCTATACACGTAAAAATCCCAAACATCTTTCACCAAATTTTTTCACGAAACTTTTCACCATAAATCACGACGAAACGTCACATTTCCATCCGGATACATTTTTTTTTCTCATTGTTAATCGAAATCCTTGCACTGGGTCACTTAAAATTCATCGACCGGACTACCCTTCAACGTAAAAATTACTTATCATTAGTTTTATTCATTCGAAAATGAAATACATTTGATTTTAATGGAATTATATTTTTATCATTGTTTATTTTGAATTATAATTGTTCCTTTTTTATTTCAATTGGTTTGAATTATCGAACCATGTTTGCCACAACCTGGTAAATGTTTTTTTTTTTATTTATTTTTTCATCATTAGTTTTATTGATTCAAGAAATGAATACATTTTAATTTAATGGGAATATATTTTTATCATTGTTTATTTTTTTTATTTCAATTGGTTTGAATGATCGAAGCGTGTTTGCCAAAACGTGGTAAAAGTTTTTTTTTAAATTATTTTTTTCTTTATTGTTCGCGTTGCGATAGACGCTTGTGGTCCGTCGTGTTCGCTCGTAGCGCGGCGCACGGACTGACGTTCAAGACGATGTCGCTCCGGACTGGATGTGCGCTTTCGTGCTGGCACCGCTAACGGGCGGCAGCTTGGGGGAACACGCGCGCGGTCTGCTCGCCACTGGCTGCCCAATACGGATCTGTTCTCCTTCTTTCCAGCGGGGCTGGACACCACGCTCGTGTATGGTTCACTTCCGGAAACGAAGCCGGATTTCAACGGTCGGGGAAGGGTCTCTTTGTTGTCGCCGTTTTTGACTCCGTCAAGGGACATCAAGGGACGTTGTCAGGGCGATGTTGTTATCAACGCAGCTAGGGAGAAACTTAATCCGCGATTCGTAACAATTGGTACCTATGACGACGCGCTCTGTGTGTCGTGAAAATTGTTCGTGAGGTTTGTCGAAAAGGTGGCAATCTGACTCTGGGCAGTCTTACTTTTCCCAGTCTCAATGAAAATTAATGTCATTTTTATGAGTTCAAGTAATGAATTAATGAGGTGGCTGACCAATCGGGACGGTGGCATTCTGATTCCTGGCTGTTTTACTTTTCCCAGTCTAACTTCATCCAGTCTTACTTTTTCCAGTCTTACTTTTCCCAGTCTTACTTTTTCCAGTCTTACTTTTTCCAGTCTTACTTTTTCCAGTCTTACTTTTTCCAGTCTTACTTGTCTTAGTCTTACTTGTCTTAGCCTCACTTGTCTTAGTCTTACTTGTCTTAGGCTTACTTGTCTTAGTTTTACTTGTCTTAGTCTAATTTGTCTTAGTCTTACTTTCTTCAGTCTTACTTTTCCCAGTTTTACCTTTCCCAATCTTGCCTTTTTCAGTCTTATTGTGTGTAGTCTCACTTTTCCCAGTCGAGTCAGCCTTGGAGAAGTAATACCGGGCAAAGTTAGACTGTGAAAAGTAAGCTTATGGTCAATGTTAGCCTGTGAAAAGTAAGTTTTTCTCAGTTTAACTTCTCCCATTCTTACTCGCCGTCAAGATGATGCATCAGACTGAGAACCTTAAGACTGAGAAAAGTTAAACTGAGAAAAACTTGATTTTCGTAGGTTAACTTTGACCGAAAGCGTACTTTTCCCAGTCTAACTTCGTAAAGTCTAACTTCTCTCATCCTGACTCGACTCTGAGATTATGCCCCAGACTAAGAAATACCAGACTGGAAAAAGTAAAACTGGGAAAAGTAAGACTGGAAAAAGTGAGACTTTGAAAAGCTGTGAACAACCCCTCAACTATCGAATACTCTCATATTGTTTTTTTTTCTTTCTAAATCGCTCACGACGTGTACAGTTGAATCGAAATTTTTCCACCTACGTGAACGAACATTGTTGCCGATGTATTACCATTTGGTGTCCACCCTTGCGTTTCAGTGAAACTATATTGAGTACCCTCGCGTGCGTCTGTCCACCTACGTGCTCGAGAACACCCGTCTGGTTGTCGCTACTGCACTCCGACTCACTTCCTCACCCACGCCGGCTGTAAATCTCTCTTCCAGCTTCCGTTCTTCCATTCCCGTGCGTTTTCACAAGACGCTTTCGCGAACTTCTCGAAAAGCGACCCTCTCCCATACCCGCGGATTGTACCAACAACGTTCGGTGGTTTTTCACAGACGAGCGATTCACCGCAGCCGCAAGGTGCAAACCGTTGAATTCGTTCGGATTCTCAAAGCTTCTATCCGTGGGAACAATTACGATGAAACTGTTTTCCCAAAGTCCTTTCCGTTGCTTTGAATAGAGTCGTTTCATATATTTTCCATTACTCGATTTTTTTTCATTATCTTCGATGTCTGAAGTTTTCAATTATGAAAATTACACCGATGTTGTTGTGAATTAATCAAACCGCAAACAACATTCAAAGATTATTTATTCGATTTTTCTTTCATTTTTAAGGTACAACGTTCTCACTGAAAAATACTTTTTGATTGATTAAAATAATATACGATGGATGTGTTGTTTTTAAAATCGATCGAGTCAACCAGGATGGAAAAAGATTTTATTTGTAAAAATGGGAGATTATAATGGCCGAGGGTTGCATCACCTTTAAGGCAAGTTGTGGACCTTCAAAGTTCTACGAGTACTTTGCACGTAGGAGGCTCGCCAAATCCATCGTTCATTGTCGATCAATTTTGTTATAATTTCATAAAGAAACCAATGAGAACTCAATCCTCAAGGCCAACTCCTTTGCTTCCCACACATTTCTGCCGTCTCTCTGCAAATTATCCAGATCCAGAATATTCTAGATCGAAAAAAAAAAATAATAATGGTACAACGAAGATGCCGATAGGCTGACATAACCTCAAAAATTGTTCAGGACACCTTTTTCTGGAAGGAATATTGATGTTACGATGAAAAATATTCCATTACAGGATACCAAACTGAACAAAGATTAATTGAATGATTTTTCTTCATTAAAATTATTTAGATTTAGAACAATCTGGTCCAGAAAATCGTTTGACATCCATTGGACTTGTGGAGATTGACACTTCCGGTGCATATTACGTTCTATTCCTAATCAATATGTCGAAACATATCAATTAGAACAAGACATGGCACGAAGTACCAACCAGGTGGTAATTTATCCCCTCATTCTTCGTGTATTCGCGATATGAGCTTTTCACTGTTATTTCCGGTCTGTCACGTTCGTCGGCCAGCTCTCGATATGAGGTGTACACGAAATCCATGTACGTACCGTATGGCTCTCGTGAGAACGAAGTGCAGAAGGAAATACACACGTCCGACGTTTCGCCAGTGACCCGTAACGTATGTGTGCATTTGTGTGTGTGTGTGTGTGTGGATGCCTGCCGAGAGGATCAACGTCAGACGTGACCGTCCGGCTACATTGTGCGAAATGGCCGGTGTGCGGTCATATCAACGTGGCCGAGTCGAAATCCCAGGACGTGTCACCGAATAATATACAATAACCCGAGTTTACCAGTGTTTATCGATGGTAATAACATCGAGCCTCGTAACTCGGTCACTCACACTGAAAGCTCGAATGAAAATACGATGCATTCGCCGAGAAGATCATGCTAAACAAACGTTTGTACAATTTTTCAACGAGTTGATGAATATTGATGACTGCAATGAAAATAAAGTCATTGATTTGAAAAAAAAAAAACATGTATGAGTGATTTAATAACACGTAAAGATTGATTCAATAATTCTTTTTATTAAAACTAATTCAATAAGACGTAAAAGTGTTCGTTGGACGTCTTGTAAGCGTTTATTGACCATTGGCAAAAAAAAAAAATTTTTAAACGTCTTCACAAAACGAGCGATATACATTTTTTTCCATATTGCTGTTTGTCTGTACAACTCACAGTTGGATAAAAATTATACCACAACGCGTTTTTTTTATGTTCGACACACCAATCATTTTATATTCACCAACGCTGTTGGAAGTTAACCCTCCGACTGTACCCTGACCCTTTTTAAGAACTCATAAAAATTTCAGGTCGAAAGATGAAAAAAATATGTTGGTCGAGTGCGGGGTCGATTCGCGCGTAGTGGGTTCCATATTTTTTTTCGCATTACTTTTTCTCATCCCCGTTTTTTTGTTTTCTTCGAAACCGATACGGCAAAAATTAACGGCAGCCAGAGGGGATACCAATGCACTGGGGTCTATCTGCTTTCTCACTCTTTCTCGCCCGACTCTGCTCTGCGTCATAGTCGAACGCAAATGAAAAAAAAAGTTTGTAAAATTAGCTTCTAGAAATCTACAAAACCTAGGACTTTCGTTATCTCATAAGGCCTCCGTTCTTCTTCCCTCAGAAGGTACGGAACCCTAAAAATTGACAGGACTTTTTGGGGTCAGTGTAGGCAGACAGTAGGTTGAAAACCACAAGTCCACGAAAAGTTGTAGCGAAAAAACATCCCTCGCACGTTGCGCAATTCGAGGTCCGTTTTTTTTCAACCCTGTGAAACTCGCTTGCACCGTCTGATCTGATCACGGAATATATATAATGGTAACAAGAAAACCCCCAATTGATTCTCCGATTCTCGACACGCTTGGACCGCATCGATCGACCAATATGGAAAGGCTTCCATCGACTTCGTGCCTCGGGGCGTTATTTTTTTTCTTCTCTTTTTCCAACGTATCACCTTCGGAGTTCATGGAACGGGATACTCGGTGTAACACGCATTTAGAAGGAGATTACAAGCCCCTCGACACATTCACGGATCGAGACCCGTCCACCGTTATCTTATCATCCAATTACGCTCGGGGAACCTCACATTGCCCGCAATTTTTCTCACCCTCGAGCTTTCCCTCCGTTTCGGGCGGAGGTGTCGGATTTTTTTTTTTCCGTCGGGTTTCGATTCGATCCACCCACCGACCTTGACTGGTTAACCGTTCCACATTATTCCGGAATTTGGCCGCATCTGGATGAGCTCGCCTACCTGAGAATTTTCCTGATTCGACGACGACGACTTTCTAGGGATAAATTAATTTTTTCTCCATTTTGTCATCGGCGCTAAATCGGCAGTGCTGTTTAGCTGCCAAAAGTTTAGTTTCCCCCGAGTCATTACCGAATTTTCAATTTATTTCGCTTACTCGGGTTTTTCGCTCAACTTGCAGCTGGGAATCCATTCAGCAACGTGACTGGACCTGATGGGTTTGTACTCCGGTTTGCTTAGCGACGCCCTTTGTTTCCCGGGGGATCAACACTTCTGTCCTGTGAAGTTAAGTGCTTGCATTACTCAATGTCCAAACCAGGGAAACACTTCATTCACGTCATCGTTTCCATTCACAAGCACCATGACAAGGGCGTGATTGTGCCAATCACGATTCCAATTGCTAATCAGGATATTTCGGACAAATGAGAGTCTAAACAATCGCCCCTTAAGGCGATGCAGGACATCGCTTGACCCGTTCTTTCTTGCCTTGATGCAAAGATCATAATCCAGACTTATGATCGTAACTTAAGTTCCAACTTGGAAGGGCTGCCATGCGCATGCGCCAACTTGGGTCCGCCTCTCACCCTGCTCTAAGTCGTCATGACAAATTCTTTCGTCTTCACGTTGGTTCCCGGATTTCTATGTCAGACGGTGATCGATACAGAACCCAGGAAAGTGTGCTACCGGTCGTCACTAGGGGACGAGTTAAGCCAGGTCGAGTGTATCAAAGTCCATGGACAGAATAAAGCCAATACATTAAAATAATCACGGCACGTGATGTCGTTGTACGCCGAAGAGATTAGAAGAGGTTCATGCAGCTGTGGTGAAGTTGTAATTTATCTATTTCTTTTTTTCCTACAAGAAAATATTTCTGCACAGCCGCGTGGATTATATTTTTTTATATCGTTGAACCGACCATTCCAAGGTGTTCTCCCTTTGACGTTCGAGCCCACCCGCGTGAATGACATGATTGGAAAAATTGGGGGTTGAACCCGAGACGTTCGGGACACATGTTACAACGTTTGGTAGCTACGTAGCTTGGGCTTAGACAAATGAAATCAATACGGGGCGATTAGAGGACTGCGGTATGACCTCCGCGTTCCTTTAGGATTCTCGAGATCGACGTCACGAGCCAAAGAAACGATTTCGTTGTCGCGTGGAATATTTTTGCGAGAGAAGATAGTCGTCGATGGCAAAACCAATTTTGCACTCATAGTCGTTGATCACATTGAGGGAAAAAAATAAATCTTGATCGACGGCTGGTGGGTCGAGGATCTGCGTTTTAACTTTGAGGTTATGGGCTGAGGGGTTCCTTCGTTCTCTCTTGGTCCGTCGCGATCAGGGAGTCTAGATGTGAGGCAGGAAAGAAGACCGAACTGTGGATGCGAAATTACGACGCAAAATCGTGACGTGGTGAGTGGTCACGTAATGAAAATTTGTCGTAGGCAGGGTTTTTTATTGGGTGATTAACGAACTTGGGTTCTGCGACGTAGTCGTCGAGCCAGCTGGGCAATAAGTGAGGTTAAGATCGATTGGAAAGCCAAACGGAGCAACAGATCGCTCAGATTTTCCCCCAGACTAACGTAACTTGCGAAAATTGTGGAAAAAGTACAGTTTTCGCGTCCAAGTAAGCAAAACACAGAATTGAGTGTTTTATGTTGTTTATTTTATATTTTTTCTCATATCTAATTGTGTTACATTTAGACAACTGAGGTTCCGATGGAAAATAGTTTTCATTCCACTTCTCTAATTATATCATATCAGGATTATGTTAAAGAACTTATGTACTCGGAACTAATTGTAGCTCAATATGTCCCACTTAAAATTTGAGCCTTTTGCACGATTCATCGTGAGATGCTAAATACGACTGAATGATCCAAATAAATTTACCACCCCAAGTTTCGACTCAATAAAACGTAGAACTGTTTGAATAATGATCGATCATTATCGTTGATGCGTCAACTCTGACGAATTTCAAAGTTTCGAGAGCAATCGGTCGAAACTTTGTGACAATTTTCTTGGAGTTTGGACGGTAAACCTAACCCAGTGATAAAATTGTGGGGTCGGTTTTGGGGTTGGAGGGAACTGGACCGCCGTTGGGTAGTTTCAAATGGGTTTGTAAGGAGATTCGTCGATCATGCGAAATCAAACTCAGGGCTTCAATTTTTTCACATTATTCAAATTGACAGTGAGTAAGTGAAACTTTTTGGGTTATCGAATGAATGATTATTTGCTTTGGTCCTTATTGTGTTGTTCTGTTGTTGATGTTTGTCTATATGCAGGCCTTTGATTGATTTTTTTTACAGTTTGTTTATATTCAAGATTCATATCCTTTATGGTATGAGTCAGAGAATTTCTACCTTACCGATGTTTCTGATATTATTCGTTTTGTGGTTTTTAATAGAAGGCCATTAATTCAATTTATAGAAGTTGAATGATAGGATCTGAAATATTATTATAAATTACCGATTTCACTGCAACCCTGAGAAAAAAATCTCAAAAACTAACTAAAAATAAGCAAAATAATATATTAAATTATTCTTCAGAGTTTCTGTGACAGATTGATCCGAAAAAAACATCCACGATAAAGATTTAAGTCCCTGTCAAGGGACTTTATTCACTCGCTTGAAATCCAATTTCTCCGTTTGAAACTTCCTCGACAAACTTTTCCAGCAAATGTTCCTCGTAATTTCCATCATCATCAAAGTTCAACTTTTCCTTTTTCGATCCTTCGACCGTACAAACGCTTTTGAAAACGTTGGTCGTATTAGTGGTCCTAGAAAACAGAAGGAGACCGAGATTTCATGATTTCAGACGACTTTATTCTTTTCCATAGCCACTGGGAGCTTCTTAGGTCCTCGACTGGCATTTACGAATTACGAATGTTTCCGTCGGTCTGATGTCCAATGTACCTACTCGACCTATACTCTCAAACGGTCGAATATGCTTTCGAAGAATTTGATAAATCAGATTCTGTACATCGTTAGTTTTAAAGCCTTCACTCGTTTTACGAACATTGTTTTGCAATTGTCTTTTTTACCATGCTTTCATCGTTTTCCAACTGACAAGGTTGGAATTATCCATCGAGAAGTTTCTTAAGCGAATACAGAATATTTTGACCTTGACTTTAATTGGGGTTTCACATTGGTTACCTGAAAAAACTAACAAAAAAAAAACCGGACGATTTTGCGATCAATCTCGAGTCACGTTTCGTATTTATCGTGTCACAAGGTGAACCCTCGAATATTAAAAGATTAATTGCGGTATTTAACCGCGACTTTTGTGCTTGCTGTTTTGCGGCCTATTGTCGCAATCGTCAGACGTCTGGCTCGTGATTTCAGTCTGGACCGAGTTTTCCACGTCTTCGGCTTTATTGTTGAACGAAAATCTCACGATATTTCACTCGCTCCCTCTGTCGACTTTCGTAATTTTTTTTTTGCTTAACAACCGAATCATTCTTTCTGCTTTTGCCTTGATTCGCATTGAACATTTTTTATTTATTTGTTTTTTTTTCTATTTTTTCGTTTCACCTCATTAATCAACAGCCACCTCGTCGCTTGTCTTCTCAAACATGAGAAATGACGCACAGACCGCCGACCATGTGAAGCAGATATGGGACCGAGTTTTTTACAGCAAATCTTTGAAGCTTCTAGTGAAGTCTGTGTCGAGTATCGCACGTGCAATTTATATCGAGACAGTATTTTCATGCAAAGTCTAAATAAGAATGAAATGTTCTGAGCTGCAAACTGACGAATTGTTATTATTATTATTACAGAAATAATTATTACAAGATATTATTATTGTTATTATTATCATCGTCATTATCATACAGAAATCAATGATTCCTCTACGTCCAACTTTTCACTGGAATAAATATAAATTTTTTAATTTAACTATAATAATACGAGTTGTGAGTATTTCGAGCAACAGTTAAACTCGATAAACTCGTATCTAAAAATAAATTTCTTTACAGTAGCTACCCTGCTAAGAAGAGAATCGTCAATCGTCACTAATCTGTTAGAAATGATTTCCCTTATATTATTCTATAAATTTATCAATTCATCATTTAATGATTGTTTTTTTTTTTTTTTTTTTTTTTTTGCAAATGCAACTTACAATCTTCGATGCCATGTCTCATCGTTGCTCGTCATGAATTCTTCACCAATTCTGTGACACCCTCAATTAAGTCACATCTTGTCTACTCTCCATGGGTCCGACCGATGGTTTCCATAATTGAGTGGAATGATGCGCGAGACCGTACAATGAACCACAAACACGAAAACCGTTGTGGTCCCATCGTGTTATCTATACCTCACCCGAATGTGGGCCATTAATTCGAACGGCAAAAGTGTTTCACGTTTCGAGGTGCGTCCTCGTCGTCGACGGAGCCTCGTTTCACAGATTAATGTCAAGCCAGACGGCTTTGTGGCGTAACGACGATGTAAGATAAATTTCCGTATCATCGTTGACTCCGGCAAATTTATACGGGCGGTACTTATTTGAAACATTGTTCACAATTATTCATTGTCACGTTTTAATTTTAGTCAGACGTGATCTTTTTTTTATTCTTATTTTTTATACATATTTTGTCAGTTGTGAGACAAAACAATATTTCTTCTCCTTCTGTTTTTGATGTGCTTCGTGTGTGTCTGCGGTGATGCCGAACCGTGAATGATGGATTGTCGTTGCGTGTATTGTGGCTAAGCTCGTAGAATCACACAGGACAGCGAAAATTTATCGATCTCAGAATCCAAGACCAGTAAGAGCTCATTTCTATAGGTTTTTCTCTCGTAGAATAGGAATCTGGTTCCGGAATTATCAGATTGGCTCCGTGTTCGAGAGAAACAGGCCCAAAGGACCCGAAATAATGTGATTTTTTTTATCACTTTCGGAGACCTGTGGAAATGTAACGCGAGCCAATAGAACCTTCAGAGTGGGATGAAATGAAAGTTTGGACCTAAAATTCCATCATCACGGAAATTAACAAATTCCTAGACTGGCTATTTTTTTCTTTTAATTTTGGGCAAGAATCGATTTTATTTATTGAAATGAAAGAAAAAATTGATTTATTGATCGAGAAGTGTTTATTTTGTGTTTTGGGGTCGAAGACCTCTGGGAGTACCGTCAAAAAACCATGCATTGCCGATGTACAAGAGGCAATTTGAATACAATGAGAATACAGAAATGAAAAAAATTCAAATACAAAATAAAATGAAATAAAATAAATAAAATGAAATAAAATAAATAAAATTCAATAAAACTCAATCTAATTCAATAAAATCCAGTAAAATCCAATGAAATTCAATAAAATTTAATGAAACTCAATAAAACTCAATAAAATCCAATAAAAATCAATACTGCAAGGTGGTTCCGTGTTTCTTGCTCGAAATTTTATATTCCCATCAATTTTACAAGTCCTACAATAAAAAAATTTGTCGACGTACCTCAATATCCAATAATTCCACCAAAAAAATCTTCGAATAAAATTAAACAAATAGTTTTGGAAATAATAATTGTCAAAATTTGAATTTTTTTTTTTTTCGTCGTCTACTCGGATGTCCCCCCATCACCTCGTCGGACCCTCTCGTACAGCTTGAAGATTTCCAGGCAGAATCTCGTCCGTCGAATTCACGGAATCCTCATTTCTCCTCGAAGGCGGAGATGGTTAAAGAGGACTGTGCTTTCGTCGCCTCGACGAATTCAAAGTCTTTCGAAGTCTACCGTGTTTGGTACACGAGTCTGAAGAAAAAAAATCTTCATTTACCAAATTGCACTTCCTGCAGACAATGCGCGTTCGGATAATCACGTATCGTCCAAAACGAAGAACTCCGGCTCACCGTTTGTTCTTTATCTCGATCTAATTCGGTGGATTTATTTAACGACTGCCGTTGCGTCGCCCCTTTCCACAAAGGTAGACAACGAGACGAATACGCGAAAACGTGGAAAACCCCCGAAGCAGCAGTGCGGGTAATAGTTTACCTCGAGATATACGAGCTTCCGACGCTTTCGTTTCTTTCGGTCCGCCGAAGCCGCTTGCGAATCGGATAACCGAACCCGAGCCCAAGAACTTTTGGGCAAAATGTGCGAAATTAACTGCTCGAAACTCGGAACTACTGCCGTTAACCACCGTAGATCCGGTATCGCGAGAAACTTCTTCACTGTGTTAATCGCAAGTTTAAAAGTCATAATTTTTTTTTTTTTCGAAATTTAAAAAAATTTTAATTGACGTTATGTATGGGGAAAACCAATTGCAACTAGTCGAAACCTTCACCCCTTCAGAAATGGTCGTCAATTTTTTTTTTAAGTTCAGGGTAACCTCAAAACGTCCCCTGATGTTTTTCAAAATTTTCCCTTTTCACCCCTTCGGCCCTGGAAAAATGCAAATCATACGAAAATTAGAGAAGGCTTCGTGCTGTTTTTTTTAATTGATGTTTTTTTCGTGTTCTGTATGTAACGAAATAAAGATCCTTTATAATTTTAGAATGGCATCTTTATTACTAATATTAATATTAAAAAAAAAAAAAATTCACTTTATCTGCTTAAAAAATGGCACAATGTCCGTTGTCTCTAATTTGTGAGGTCTCAAATTTCCTCAGGGACGACAGGGTGGCAAGGAGAGGAATTTTAAAATAAATCTGCGGATGGTTTTGGGTTACCCCGAAACTGACAGAATTATGGACCACCCTTTCCGAAGGGGTGAGGGTTTTGACCCCTTCGAATTGAGGCGTTTTTACCCCTATATATTAGGGTGCGTTGAAGGAGGCACCTTTTTCGATCGTTGGCCAGACGCCTCCTACATTTTAAGTACATATACTATCAAGAGACATGGCAAAACTTAAAGTCCACCCAAGCGAACGTTCTTCAAAGCTTCTGCTATCATGAATTCTATTTTGCGTTTGATTAACGAGCAAAAAAAAAAGAAATTGTTCTCACCAACTGCAATTAATTTTCCAGAAAAATATGAAATTCTGGTGATTTGAAAATTCAAATCCGATCATTTAAAAAAATGTATGAACCCTAATAATAAAAAACTAAACGAAATATAATACAAAAAAACATATAATATAAATATAAGTTTTTTTGTATTATAATATATAAAAGGATCAATTTAGAAAATTTTCGAAAAAGGGTTGTTATTGATGGAATATTTATAGATCACGTTAATCCCGTTAAAAACTTTTTATTTCGTTGAGTGCTTTTACTCTGGGAAGTAAGGTGAGTGAAAGTGTCTTTTTTTTTGTTTCGTTTTTCTTTTGGTTTTTGATAATGGAGGAAATACGTGTAATTGCCGGAACAAGGGGTTGCTACGGTGATCCACGGTGGCTTGACCCTTTCGGGTGTCCAGTAGTGATTGTCAATGGACCCTCACTGGCAAACATCAGGAATCCCAGTTGGTCGTTCGAAAATCCAACAAATTATCCGGAACAGAGTACTCGAGTAAAATAGGGCAGCGAGATCGAACCCCACACGTTTTATTGCCAATGTTTCGTGAAACTGACTCCGAGTATATCGGTCCAATTTCGCATCTCGAATGTATATATACAACCCATTATTGCACTTGGAACGAATCGTATGAAGTGTTTGTTCGAGCTTTTGTAATTTTTTTTTTATTATCACAGCACTCCAATCCTCTCATTTCGAACATTGATTTCGACAAATTGACAATATTTAAGTTGATCAAAAACTTGAATCCTTGATCCTTAAATTACATCCGTAATATCAATTGTGACATTACAAATAGAAGTAAATCGTTAATTATAGACTTTATAAATCTCTTTTAACAAAATTTTCAGCTGTGTTGGTTTCAATTTTTATTTTCGATTAAACAAAATAATATTTTTTCCTCAAATTATCAACCATACTTATTTGGTAATTGTTAATTACTGTCTACGTTAAATTTTCATTCCTTTGCAAACTTTCACGAGTTTTTAAATAATTATTGTACAAAATTTATGTGCATAATAAAAATTATCTATAGACATAAATTTAAAGACTTTCCGTCTGTGTGTGTGTGTGTGCGAGGCTCGTCCCAATGGCGCATAATGAGCCCATTTGCGGTGGGATAATAACACGATATATCCCCGAAAAGCTATACAACACCTCGCTCACAATGAGAAAGCACCGAAAGTTTGAAAAAACCTTTTTTTTTCTTTTTCATTGTGGCTCACACAGTTCGTCTGCAAAATTCTTCGATAAGAAGTCTGGCTGCAACTCTGGATTAGTTGCAGCGTTTGGTATAATGATCACGTAGGCACTGCCCCAGGGGGATTTTCTGTACCGCTGCTCAATCAAATTAGACACTGAACAAACTTGATGATTTTTTTTGATTTTTTGTTGGATCATCATGAGGATATCTCATTATCATACTTTATCGAATTAACCGACATCTAATATCTAATTAACGTACATACTTTTAACCAAGTATCGAGCTGTTACATAATACAATCGACCCTTATATTCCGAACAGATCTTCTAAACGATATTAAAAAATATTTTAAACAATATTTAAAAAATTGTATTTTTTTAATATTATATTTAAAAAAATAATATTTTTGCATAAAAAAAATGGTAACTTCAATCTTGGAAAATTAAATTAATTATAAATTGTCAAATCGATAGTTTACAGATAATTGTCACACGTCACAATTCCTGATTTCTTTTGCCAGCTGAGAATGATCTTGTCGTTGGGCTTTGACGATATAGACGAGTATGTCTTTTTTTGTTTCAATAACGTTTCGCCCCTTGATGTGGAGCCTCTTCGGATTTATTTATCTTGTCCTCCACTTTCTTCCATGGATAAATATTTTACGCAGGATAAATATGAAGAAAAGAATAAATAAATCCGAAGAGCCCCCATCCAAGGGTCGATAAGTTGTTGAAACGAAAAAAAGAAGAAAAAAAATGATCGCTCGTCCCCAAAACCCAACAACATAATTGTCACGTAATCACAGGTTCTCCATGCAAACAATCACTTTGGCGATAATATGAAATCATTTTATTATGTTCCATTAGTTTCAGTGTTCTTCCACTGTCCTCAAACCTTTTCAACCATGAAATAATTCATTCGACGTTGCCCTTCAGTCGATCCATCGCAATTTAAACGTCGCAGAGACAATTAGCGGTATTTCGACGTAAGTTTGTCGTCGATTCGTGTCAACCCCCGTTACGTTCCTCGACCCCTCCCTTCCTGCCCCTCAGTCACTGCTGACGAACGAAATTTGGTTGTCGCTAACGAAGTAAACTTCGTGGTAACCCTCGTCAGCTTACTTCCGGCTTATGTAGAAAAAAAACCAAAAAAAAAACCATCAGTGACGAACCCTCGAAACTCGACGCTGATACATTGCAATTTTGATGTACAATATAGAAAACATGCAAATGTCGTGTTTGCGTGTTTGTGGGCGAGCAACAAACTAGCTTTGATTGATTACATTTGACATAAGAAAAAAAAATTAACTAATGTTCCACTTGTATATGAATATTGTATAAAGATTGCGCACAGTTTCTACATGGAATGTAAGTGTTCGATTCTACAGATGATAAAAAAACTACGTAAATCTTCATATAGTTCGTATACATGTATATATAATTTTACTTGCGCCGGTTTGGGAACTATACAATTTAATAGCAGGCGATTCAGAAACATCTCGGTCATTCTTTTTAAAATAATAGATCCGTGTCGGTCAGCTCACGAACGTTGATCTTTATCGCGTCAAAGACTTGTAATTTTTATTTTCAACTTTTTTCATGTTTAACGAGTCGCTGTGTTATTCATTGGCTTCGGTGAATTTGCTCGAGGATGAACGGTACGAAATTGGATTTGGTAAATACGTCTGGGATTTCTTTGTTTGTTTATTGCAATCACACGAGTTACGGAATTATCCATATACACCAAAGACGAAAATAGATGTTTGTTGAACGTATCTGCCCATGATCCCGTAATCGTTCGGCGTAAATCAGTTGAGGCGCGCGACACCAATGTAAGAATTCGATTTATTTTTTGTAAATTTGATTTTTTCAAACATTTCCTGAAAGATACCTACGCGTGATTCGAAAATGGTTTGTGAAACCTTTCATGAAGAAAGTCATAAAATCTGATTGCATGACGTCTTTATTGTTTAATACACTCATTAACGTGCATGTGTCAATCCCGGGCATCAATAAAAATTTGTTTGCTGCAATCGCGTTTATCATAAGAAAACAAATCTTGAAAGTAACTTCGTTTTTCTTGACGTTACCGTAGTCTGAGCATAGAGAAATTTTATAGCTTGCTGGTGAAAACAAAAAAATTTCATTTTGACCGTTCGTCGATAAAAATCGGCGTACGGTCAAAATAAAAAAGTTTCGAACTACCGGCCGGTCGGTCGTACGGAAAAAACATCCCAACCTTGGTGGTCAGTGGCAAATTAGAAACTTCATTTCCTGGCTTACCGACGGAAGATGAAATATAAGCGTAGATTCCGATATTGCCAACAGTCGGTATATATATACATAGTATAATCCATTATTGTGTTCAGGACGGCTGCAGGAGATAACTTTCAAAGTGCAGGATCCAGTAGTGGACTGGCTACCGATGATAAATGATCCCGACGATAAACTCGAAGGAATACCCACGAAAGTTCGAATACTATGGCTCAAGATGGCACTTGAACGCGGCTTGGAAAAAAAATTGAGATTTCACAAAAGGTTTAATGAAAAACAGGAAAGCTCTGGATGATATTTTTAAAACTAGTTGCCAGGTCGAACTATTTTATTTGCAAATCGTAATAATTGGTAAGTTTATGAAGCGATTCTTACCTAATTAAATGTATCGACAAACAAAATGCTTACAGTTTTTTAAATATATTTTTTAAATATCATTGAAATATTGATTTATGTTGCTATTTAAAAACTGAAAGCTCATTCACTATCATACTAAATTATACGAATGAATTTATTGAAAAAAAAATAACTTAAAATAATAATAATAATACAATAGAACATAGAGTCACTGAACTACTTCCACTACTACTACTAATAACAATAATAATAATAATAATAATAATAATAATAATAATATAAAACAATAATTAGAAAAGAAAAGAACGAAAATTCCTCGATGAACAGAACCGATAATAAAATATTAAATAGAACGTAGTAGAAGTCTGTGTATATAGTAATAGTTCAGTCAAAAGGCATGTATGACGAGGGGTCGTCGCGTCATAACCCCTCCCCGCGCCACACACACACACACACACACGCCCACGCACGTAATTTACAAGGAGAAACGGACAAGCATACGAAATTATCGGTACGGTTCACCTCAAAAGAAGATGCCGAATGATACCAATTATGTCATCATCGCTCCATGGTCCCAACGAAATTCACCCTCGATCTCGTATCCAACCCCCTTCCCTCATTTCTCCCTTTCCGTTCGGGCAGTTCCGTTATATTATGTCGCCGCACCATACTGCGAAATTCGCCCGCATGTCACAACCAACCCCCCCTCGCGCCCCTCTCCTTCAGACGCCTTTATCTATCGTCGAGTTCTCGCCCCTAACTTCTGCATACGAACCTTTGCTCATACGCGTATACCCGGATCCACATGACGCAACCTTGTCCGAATGAGTTTTCCACTCGACCATTATGTATTTACCACAAGTCATATCGCAGCATGCCTGATCTATAAACATAGCTGATCTGATCTGATCTATAAACATATTATTGCAATAAAAATACCAAATGCATCAAATATTAACCTTCACAATTAAAAAAAAAGGATAAATAATATGTAGTCTAGATATATACTCTGTATGTAAAATATAAACTAAATATATAGTCTGTATAAATATATGTAGTCTGTATCAACTACATATATAGTCTTTATGAAGATTGTACATAGACTATATAGAGACTATACGTGAACTATATAGTCTGTAGTCTATAGTCCATAGCCAGACTATATATGATTTTTTTACTTGGGTTTTATTGGTGTGATGTACAACGATAAAGTAAAATAATTCATCATTTGAATAGTCAGATATACCTTAGTCGTTACTTACATTTTTTTTTTTCAAATTTTTATTTTGTTCAGAATTATTTTGGAAAGTTAAAATTAAAAATTTCAGTCTGCATTAGAAAATATTGGAAGCACCATGAGTGGTCTCAGTAAAGTTGACGAATTATACTCGATAAATGAAAGCAATGCCAGTTAGTAAACTATTTGGATGACGTTTCAGTTGTAATATAATTATTCACAAATAATTTACAGAGTTAATATCATATACTTACGATAACCATTATCATGATGCACGTTTTTTTTAACGATCGTGGATAGAGGCATCGATCGAAATATCGTTTCTTCACACTGAAGAATAGAAGAAGAGAAAATGGCAGCTCGAAAAAAAAAATTTTGATTAAAATGTCGAATATCGAAATTTGGATAAAAGAGTGGTTATGTTCTTACACGTGTCATCCGACAGTTTTATTGTGTCATCGAGAATGAGAACCGACGATCCAACTCACTCGTGTGTCAAGCTGTGCAAACAACTACGCAAAACCCGTGTGTGTACAGCAGTTTTTCGTTTTTCCAGCCTCGTGGCTCGACGTAATTCAAAAATTCCGTTGTTAGCAATGAATTTAACAAGAATATCTTCATCGCACAGACTATTGTACTGATTTCGTTTTCACTAATAAGGTAACAATGTACATCCGATAAACACCTAGACGTTTGTAATCACTTACGATAAATATAAAATCCATAACTTTGTCCCCGTTACGAGAACATCTGTTTGGCTTTTTACAAAATTCATCATAGTATTTTTTTCATCGAACTACGTACACGATTTATCGAAATTCTCACCGAAAAAATATGTCAAAATCGACGATTCCTCAAACGATTTTTATCGAAACTATGAAAAAAAAAAAAAAATGTTATATTAAACCTGCAATCGATGCACCGTGAAATTGAGTGCACTCACATTTTGCTCCAGTCATGGTGTCTCCATGCTGCCCATACGTTTTTTTTCCAAGCGATTGTTGTTGAACGGATTTTTACCCTCGTTGCATCTTCACAAATTTGATTTTCAATTTAAAACAAAATATCGATTAATGATTAATTTTTTTTCATATGGATATTTCAAAAACGAATAAATAGAAATTTACAAAAATTCCTATCCGAGGTTTCGGTGTTACGTCGCAATACGAACAGCAAAAAAAAAAAAAAACGAATCGTGAATACGACATACGACAATGAATATAATTATTGAGCGACGTTAAAGCGAGAGAGATAAAGACGTGAAGATAAGCCAGTGTGTCTCAGTGTACGAAAAAAATTCCTTCTGCGCGTGCAACCTACAAATAAAATGCCAACGAAGCCAGGCAATAGCACAGACGGGATCTTCACAAACGGAAAAGAACGCCGCTGTCAAGGCTATACCTATCGTCGTTTGAACACGTGTTGAACGATTCTATGCGGTCGAAGTTATCGAAACAACGCACTTGTTTCTACATGGGTAAAGTCTGAAACGACGATCACACGGATAGGGCGGCCTAGCGGGCATCTTACACACCTGTAACACGTCCCCACATTGATTTAGCCCATCGGGTAACATTCATCGCCCATCCACATGTCCCCCAAAAAATGTTTCCACCCAAAAACTTTCCGCACGACACAAAATGATCATGTCGACAGTAACAACAAGGACAGCCGCATCATCGATGTACGAAAAAAAAAAAAAAAAAAACACACGCATTACACCGTCGAAGAATTCGACCGCGGAAGACGTCGTGACAAGAAGAGAGAAGCGACGTGGGCGTGAAATAAAATCTCGAGCGAGAACAGCCGCAGAATCTATCTCCTTCTCTCTCGAGCAAAAAAAAAATCGAGAAACGAAAGGAACAGAGAAAAAAAAAATAAAAATAAGGTAAAGAACGAAAAATAAAACGGGTGAAAGTACGAGAAGGAAAGAATGAAAAAAATCGAGTGAGGAAGAGGGGTTGCGCCTACGCGCAGCTGGGGGACGGATAATCAAATAACCTGCACGCAGCGTATAAATTATCAATCAGGGCGCGATTGTGCAACTCTCTGCCGGTAGGCCGCGCGCATTAGGTCTCTCCTCGTCTTTGCTCTCTCGCCCTTCGCGGCCCCGCGCCCCCTCCTCCACCCTCTCCCGCCCCCGTGGGTCTCGCGACTAAGGGTTGTTACATCGACGTGCCGGCGCACGTCACAACCGAAAGGACCCCGAGAGGGAACATCGGCTGACCCTGGGTTATCTTCACGTCGCCCCCCGAAATTTCTCGTTCATCCAAACGCGTGCGTGGGCGTTTACTTATGCGAGCGTGATGCACGAATTGAAGTGGAACTGTGTGCGAGATGGATCGACGCGACTATATGTGTGCGTACAGTGAAATATATAAAATTGAATTTGGCGCGTCCGGACGGTCGTATAGTCTGGCCATGTGTGGATATGCAATAAACAAAATAAATACAGATAAAAACTTGCTGATGTACACGTGTGACATTTTTTTAATTATTGGTGTTTAAACATTTTTTTTTATTTTTACTGCTCAAATTTAATTAATTGATTATTGAAGTCGGATGGTCATCTATGCAATGAAAAATGTGTTTAGAATACTTTTTGGGACTGGATAATAATGAATTTCATCGGATTTATTATAAATGTTTCAATGGGTTGTGAAATAATGATTTACGTAAATTATTCGTAATTATTACAGAAATGTGAAAATATTGGGTCGATTGTATCTGAAGAAAAAAACTGATACGAGAATTATTTAGAGCTTTAGTTCGCTGGATAGTTTTGCATAATTGCCAAATGAATTATAGAACAATTTGTGTTTCTTTTTTATTTTCGTAGAAAAATTGAGTTCGAAATTTTTTAATTTTTCGACAATTCGACATTTTTTTCTTCTTCTTCAAAGAAACTTAGTGTATGAGAAAAAAAATCGATTCTCATGTTGATGTATGTAGTATGGTCGATATTGACGTCATTTCCATGGCGATTGTTGAATTCGTTACAATTTCACGTTTCGAGAAAATTAATCTCGTGTGAGAGTTTACGAGTCTCGGAATGTTTATTATCCGAGAATTTCGCCAATTTGATACAGCAGAGATACGTGAAACGAGGTGGTGGGAAGGGTGCGTGACAGACACGAACCGAATCGGTGAGAAGCCACGTGTAACTCACGCACAAAAGCGCGAAGCACGAAGATCCCATTAACGACGAGGGCGAGAACGTGAACCTACCCTACGAATAATCCTTTCACTAGTTTCAACACCGGAACGTATATTAAATCCTGTGTGGGTTACCTCAACGCCCACATCCCGTACGAGATAACGTGTAATCAACGAATGAGTATCGAAAAGTGGTCATTTGAATTTCATCATAAAAATATTCCACGCTGCGATAATTTTTCCGCAACAAAGAAAAGTCAAATTACCCACAAAACAAAAAAAATTGATAGTATTGAAAAAAACCGATTTTCTTGGAAAAATTATATTCTTATGTCAATTGGAATTAGACAACTTATTTGGTTTCGTGCGATATATTGGAATTTTTATTGCAGAGCGCAAATACAAGTATTTTGTATTTCAGGCCGGACAAAATACAAAATGGACGAATATGTTGTATTTAAACCTGTATTCGAAGTCCTTTATCCACTCAAAATGTGTTCATCCCTGATCGGAGCCAAAACGTGGTCGGTGAACAATAATAATTCGTGGCACGTATCAACGAGGCGAGCGTGGCGAGTCGCGAAGCGATTGCATCCCCGTTCGAAGGTTATATGTACGTATTGGGCAGCACGCGCCGGCCACGGACGAAGGATCCCCCGCCGGGATTAAATGGTTTCCTATGGCCGCAGGCTGTGGGCAATTGTTCATTGAACCGACAAGTGGCGACGAGCTTAGAACACGACCGGATACGGCTTCTGTTCGCGCGCTTTCTCACGTTACTTGCGCATCGTCGATCTATGAAAATTTCGGTCGATGAGTCGCGTGAGACGTGCCAATTTTTTTTTTCACAATTTTTTTTGAGTAATTTATCGCAAAGCGTTGGCTCTAATGAATTGCACATTTGATAATGCACACTACGTATTGTATAATTGTACGATTATTTATTATCGTGTTATAACTATTTTAAATGATATTCTGGTCAATGGAATAAAATAATATAATGAGACGATCGAGTGAGGTAGATTTGAGGTAGAATATGAGACGAAAAATTGATTAATAGAAACAAGGGAAAGTGTAAGAGAAAAAATGGAAGCCTTTCCAGCTCTTAGGCAAACTAATGAACGATACATGCCAAATAAATGAATATAATAATTTATAATTTTATAATATTGTTTGGTACAGTAGGATTATATATTATATATATATATTATAAGTGTAAAATATGTATTATAGCAATTATATTAATTGCTGTTTTTTAATTTTTTTTATGTAGAGCTATCGCCTTTTTTTCATTATACATAAATTATTTAAAATAGTTTGGAAAAAAGTAGCAAGTATCGCTACTTTATTGTTCTTTCCTTTCTTCAGGGGAAATTATAGACATTTCGTTGGTCAATACATCCGAGATATATTTTTAAAAAAAGAAAAAAAAATTATTGCAATTTCCACACGAAAAAATTGGTTACCAAAATCTGTAATAAAAACATGATTTAAGTTTCCTAAAGAAATCTCGATTTCAGGTGGTGAACTCGATCGGTAATTACCCGAAGTAATGAATAAAATTATTTTTAAATAAACCAATATAATTAACCCTAAGTCCATACCGTTGAATCTATAATTGGACGTTAATGCTCCAGCTCAATCTGGCGAAATGGAATTAGAAGAAAAAAAAAGAAACCAAAAATCCTCGAACAGCTTGAACAAACAAGAGTGTAGAATATCGTTTCGTTTGTTTGTTCATGGGTTATATCGTTCGCGTCGGCGAGGGTGGAGAAAACGAGCTATGACCACAGACCCAGAAATGAATATTAGTAAAAACTGACACGTTTGTGAGTATTGCACGTATACGTACTACCGCACACGAATTCATTGGGATGGGCGCGCATAGCCCCGGGCTCTTATTTAATAAGTTGTTATAAATTAAAGAGCTACCGCATATTAAAAACCCACCCTCGGCATATTTATAGTGATTTCTGGTTCGTAGCATCGGTTATATGGGTATGTAAATCAGTTTTCTTCGTGTTATTCGTTCTCTTTCGCGTCCCTTCGTTCATTCTTTCATCCTCGCCGGATGGCAACGCTTCGCCATCGTCTCGATCCTTCCTCGCATCGCTTTCATATGCAACCACCTGTATATATGTATATACATATATATTGTATATATTAGGGTGGACCTTGACGGGGGTGCTGACGAATTTCGATAAGTGCGCCCCTCAGATAGGTTTGAAATGAATAAATAAAAATATGTGCGAAACCCCAGCACTGTATTCCAATGAGAAGACGTGGCTGTAAGCTCGTTTTGTTTCCCATTTGGATAACATTGGATTTTCAGACTAATTCGGTAATTATTTTTTCGGGTTGTCCCTGAGCACGCGAAACATTCTTCATTCAAATGAATCTATTGTTAATGGGTATAACGACTCGTACATTTTTTTACAAGACCTCACCTGTATATTATCGTTAACGGCGAATCGATGAACGATGGTAACAACTGATAAACGATTCCAACACGAATTGAAATTTATTTGTATTTATGTCTTCTGAAGAAAAGTGCGAGGAGTTACACCCATTGACGATAGATTTATGTGAATAAAGAATTTTTCGCGTGCTCAGGGACAACTCGAAAAAATAATTACCGAATTAGTCTGAAAATCCCATGCTATTCAAATGGGAAACAAAACGAGCTTACAGCGACGTCTTTTCATTGGACTACAGTGCTGGGGTTTCGCCCATATTTTTATTTATTTATTTCGCACCTATCTGGGGGGTGCACTTGTCGAAATTCGGCAACAGCCCCATTAGGGTCCACCCTAATAAATATATATAACAACGTTCGAAGGACCGGTGAAACGGTCGCCCTTCGCGAATTCGGTTTCACGTTGTGTGCTGACAACAATTCATTCGTGGTTGTGAAGCCCGAGTTACTTTCGAGCGCTTCTGCGAGAGCCCCACTTAATATTATACGAGCACGAACGCCTCGGTATCTCCGCCACGAATTTATATCCCGCGATGTAAACGACAAACGGATTTAATTGCGGCTCGAGGCAACTTGAAGTGAAACGATCGAACAGATTTTTCTTCGCGTCGTCGATGATGTCGAAAAAAGAATCTGTAACGCAACGAATATTGAAAATATCGTAAGTCGTGGCAACGTTGGAAGGTGGATCCAATAAGACGTTTTTTTTTTTTGGTTTTTTGCGAAAGATCGATCGATCGTTACGCGATACGGTAATTGTATCTGTAAGTGATTGCCTGTTGAATTATTAGTATATGAACACAGCGAGGATACCATGACAAATCATATTTAATTGTTTTATTGCATTAATTGAGTTTTGTAATAATCAATTGTATATTTCGTCGTGTTAAATAAAAAATGATTTGAAAATTTGTAAAATTTAATATTATTCATGACATTCTATGTATATTATATATAGAATATAATAAATATTGAAAATAAATGGTGAATTAATATTTAAATTTGTGGACAGCAAATTTATTTTAAAAAAAAAGTAAAATCTATTCTTACGATTTTAAATTTATGTTCAATATATTGGCCAAATTTTCAATTAAATTAATTCCAATAGTTGACAAGTAATTTTTAATTTTCGTTCACTCGAAATAATTGAATTAATTCACTTTGATTTTTTTAATTTAAAATATGTCGATGGCGATTTTGAAAAAAAAAATGGCTGCATATTTTTTAAAAAAGCACCCTCAGTACCAAACTCCCTGAAAAAAATCGTCTCCCCAACTGGGCATAAATTTCGACTCGTATGAATTCACAATGTTTCTTTCGTTACTCGATGATACGAACATTTATTCTCTCGAGTCTCGCATTGCCCGGTATCGAAGTTTCCTCGTTAGTATTCCCGTTTTTCCATGTTTCGTCAGAATTCTCCGGAGCCCCGAAACAATCGCCTCAGGATACTCAAGCAATTGGACGTGCTTCGGGGAATAGTCGAGGAAGAATGATGCGGAAAACCCCGACGCCAGAGGCTGTTACGAATTTTTATCTCACGTATCGTTGGTGGGTTTGCTACTGTGGATTCTCGAGGGACCGTGGCAATCCGTTTTCCACACAACGAATATATCGTAACGTTTCCGTTGCTCTCGCTATTTTCGTCATTCTTGTGTACCATATAGTTTGCAATTTGTACGGACGATGCGAAAAAAAATAATAAAGTTCCAATCCCCATTATCGTTGATCAATCGAGCTGATGTCTGACACACTGTGATGACGGATATTAGATCTTTCGTAGTTTCTAAGGGACTCGTCGGGGTGCATAAATCTGTGAGTTTCACTGATGCGCCGAATGACACATGTACATAAGCATGATACGCAATAATAGACGTGTTGGGGTCGTAATTCAGCACACGTTGTGCTTTGAACGCCGATATTTTCGACGTACGAGAACTCTAGAAAGTTCCAACGTACAGAACTCTAGAAAGATCCAACGTGCAGAACTCTAGAAAGATCCACCGTGCAGAACTCTAGAAAATTCCAACGTGCAGAACTCTAGAAAGTCCTAACGTCCAGAACTCTAGAAAGTTTCAACGTCTGCAGAACTCTGGAAAGTTTCAACGTACGGAACTCTAGAAAGTTTCAACGTACGGAACTCTAGAAAGTTCCAACGTAGAGAACTCAAAGAAGTTCCAACGTGCAGAACTCTAAAAAGTTACAACGCACAGAATTCTAGAAAGTTCCAACACCCAGAACTCTAGAAAGTTCCAACGTACGGAAAAACATGAACTGTGGGAGAAAGGATTATTCATCATCACTGAGTTTCCCTCTTCAAATCCCCCAACTTTCTTCTGACCCCATTTAGTTATCACTCCTTACTCCGAATTGTCATTCAACCGTCCTGTTTTAAATGGGACACTCCGTATGAAATTAAAAGTTTAATTATTTCAAGCCTATTGCTAATTGTCATTCAACTGTGAGAACAGGTTGAATCCAGTTGTGAGCTGGATCCCTACCAGGATAAATCGAAACGTTTGTGGTCGATGATTTTATTGACCAGCAGTGATGAATGTCATGAGGTATTTGTAGAGGGTTACGAACTCTGGTGTATATGTGTTTGTGAATCACAGGCGAGTTAGCTCGGGTTATGGGCGTCAGAGGTGAGGGCGATGAGGGAGGAGTGGCGCAGGTCTAAATCAGACACCGGAGTAAGGCAAGTAGCAGACAGGAGGTAAAATCAGTATCCGAATAACGTGGAAACGACGGAACAAGGTGGAAACAGGAGTCTCGGTGTGCTCCTGGCTCCTGATGCTGGCATCAGAGAGACGCTATCTCGCTAAGTTTGTTTCCTTTCCAACCCCGCACGTGCGAGACCGACCCTCAAGCCCTTGATCCTTCTTGGCTTGTTTCGCGCGATGCTCCCGAGGGTTGTGTTATATACGGTGTACCTTTGGTACACTCGCCCGCCCGATACTCCCTCCGTTCTTGGGTCTGGTGTATTTCCAGTTTGCAGGATTTCCCGTGCACTCCCGGTCCCTCCCCGACCCTTCGTCAATCGAATTAACCCCCTCCCCTCTTCTTCCAACGACTGTGTAACGGTTGAAGTACCGGTAGCACCACCAACGGCGGAAAGACGAAATTAAGGGTGCGAAGGAATTGATGAATTGAGGATAAAAAATACGAATCACGAGGATGCTCGTCGGCATATAAATTGTGGAGATTGAGTTTTTCCAAGAAATTTTGGTGAATCCTGAATTAGAGGGAATTCTTGTTGAGCTACTTTCTGTCGGACGTGGATTTCGAAAAATGAAAGCTGTACTCGAAATATGGTTTAAAAATTTTTTTTTTCAATTGGAATCTATCTGATGATATCTGAATGTAACTAATTTTTTTAATGTGGGCTTGGAATTGTTTTATATTGATTTTGAAGAGTTCGTTTGAGGGTTTTATTGATTTTGATAGGATTCAAAAGGAAAATTATTCACATGGGATTCTGACCTATAAGGACATTTTGGAGTCTCGTTGAGCCGCTTCTTTTAGATGTAGATTAGTGAGATATGGTTTTCGTTTTCTTCTTAAATTAAAAAAATCTAACTAGTTATATCCATAAATGTGAAATATTTATTCTCAACGTTTCTCAATGTGTAAAAATACCTTTCCCCGATACCAAAATACCACAACACAAGTTATTGTGGCCGCGCATGTAAAATTCATTTCTGCGGATCGTGGATTGCGCGTATTAAACACCGGTTTATGGGGCGTATAGAGGGCAAGTGAAAAAGATGAAGTGCGAGAGAAACGGGGGCCAAACGAATGGGAGAAAGAGGGTGGTAGAAACGGTTGAACTCGTCGGGGGACGTTTAAAAGCGCCGCTCGCCATAAGTCATATTTCTGGTCGCGCACAGTTCCCGGTCTGAGAATTTAAAGAATCGATGATAAACGCGTGAGCGAGACAGAGACAGAGAGAGAGAGAGAGAGAGAAAGAAAGAGAGAGATGGATGGAACGATGGCCGGGCGAGGGAGTGAGAGAGAAACGAGAGCCCGGGGTGAAGTGTCCCCGAAAAGTGTGAAACCCACGCGGACACGTCGGAGTTAATATATTTTATATACTCTTTCCTCTCTTCGAAATTTTTTTTTTTCATTATACGTTTTTTTTTCTATTTTTAAATTCTTTTTTTATCATGACTCTTTCACTCTTTTCAGCGGTGTCCGGGATATGCCGGTACGCATTATCGTTTTGCTTTGCGAGCTCGCTTTTATACACCGCGTATCGTATTTATGTGTCGCCGCCTCGCCTAAGCGTTTGATATATGAACTATGAAGACAAAATACGCGAATCCACAGCGGGAAACGAACGAAGATGGCCACAATGATTTTTTTTTTTCGTTGTCTTCCTCTCTCTCTCTCTCTCTCTCTCTCCCTCTGGCTTTCGTGACCCACGTGCGTGTCCCCCGTCGATAAAACGATAAAACGATAATGTGCGAACAAATCGAATTTAAACGTACGAGTTGTACGAAAGTGGATTCCCAAAAAAAAAAAATTAAAAAAAAATTAAATAAAAAAGAAACATCACAAATTTTGGTATCTCGTAAATCGATTATTTAAAAAAAAAACATTTTCACGTGTGTCATCGTTGGTCTCTTTTTTTCAGTGATTATTTTCCACCAAATGCAATTATTTTATTTTTTAATGCAAAAGGAAGGAAAAAATAATGGAAGTGAGAAAAAAGAGGAGAATTCAGAAATGATTGGAGGACTGATGTGAGTGAGACCGTGGAATAGGACGAGGCGATGGTAGCGACATCTCGTGGGAAGACGTGGGATTTATTATTATTATTATTACTATTATTTTTATGATTATTTTTTTGCAGTCTGTGTAATGACGAGAGAGAGGCTAGATGAACGAGCCGAACAGCGACGTACGAGAGACTCTCTGGACCATTTCCAAGCCTTGATTGGGTTAGCACCGAGACTCGTGATTGCCGTTTGTGACGGGTTTGCCCATTTTGCCTCGTACCTCGCTGAGGGTGCGCACGTGGGATCGAAAATAAGCGAAAGGGCGAGAAACATTGTAAAACATAATCATAGACGTTAAACACATGTACCGGTGGAGTTGTTATTGTTATTATCATTGTTAAAACTTTCTTCAGTCAATCTTTCGACTCCCTGATCTCGCTTTATCTCGTAAAATCGTGACTGTTGTACGAAGCTAATCGACCATTCTCTGTTTCAACATATTTTGAGCAACCATAACAATGACATTATTAAATATTTTTTAGGTACAAATGACTCAAACGTTAGTTATTTGTTTGATAAATATCGATCTCGATACCAACTTCATAGATCATCAGTGGACACGAAATAAATAATATAACAATTATTTAGACACGTGAGAAATAATAATTTTCATTAATAAATCATCATGTCACAATAATAAAATTAAATCACCCATAAAATAATAATTTTATTTCATTTTTTTTTTCAAATAAATGTTTTTTCAAAGAATCATTATTTTGACAGGTTCATGTGGTTTATAAACTGTTCCATCACATTAAAATACATTTGAATATATTTACACAACGACTCGACACTATTCGTAATATTATATATATTTTATTCATCGACAATCATCGCAAGGGCAAAATTTTTCTAAGAATTCAACAAACCCTCAAGCCTTTTCATAGTTTCCCATTTTATACCTCTCGGCCAATGAATATAATTATTTCGCTGACGTGTTTGCGATCCCATAACGCAACTATATATATATACCTACGCTCCTACCGACCTTCTTAATTACAAAGTACTTAAATTCAGCGATTATAATTAGCAATGCACGAGCATGCACAAAGTGTTCCTCCGGGTTTCGCAATCAACTATGCAAACGATATTTATACGATATACTCACACACTCGCAATCGCCGTACGTTCTCACCATCCTGAAAAAAAAACAACAACAACAATAAAAAAAATACAGAAATAAAAAAAAATTACGATTGTGCGTGGAACGTTGCGTGTTCGCGATGGAAAGCGAAACAGAGTTTTTTGGGTCGTAAACGCGGTGAATTATGTGGTCTAATAACGTGTAGCACAGTGTTGCGGGGTCTGTCGGTGTGTGTGTGTGTGTGTGAAGCCGGTGGATGATGTTGATTTTGTGATTGGCCAAGTTTTGTTACCGTCGTTGATCTCAGACCGACGGCCATTGGTCGATCAAGATTTTTTTTTTCGTTTTATTACTTTGTGCACTTCGTCGAGTCAAATAGCCGGGCTGCATCGTCGACGTCGTCGTCGTTGGGTTTGCTATTGCCCGGGACCTGATGAAACGTGATCAGGAACGATCCGCCTGGCGAACGGACTCAACCTGGTTATTAGAGAGTACTTACGTTTACGTCGAGTGTACAACGCGTTGATGATAATTACGGTTTGCGTTGTGTACTCGAGTTTATGTTTTTTCGCAATCGTGTGTCTTATATATATATGTGTGTGTGTGTGTACATATATATTCCAGATGTGTAAGTAGGCCTTCACAACATGCAGAAGCTACGTGCGAACCGGAACTCGCCTTTACCCAGAAGACATCAACTTCCATCAACGTTTTTTATTGCATCGTGAATTTCTCTAATAATCCTTGTTTTTGTATGTATTATTTGTCTTTTTTATTATTTTAGCATGAATATGTAGCTTAGATTAGAAAGCAAAATAATAATAAAAATAAGAAATGAATAATAAAGAATTAAAAAAAAATTGTCATATAAGAAATTTGAGGTGAGGAATTATTCTTATTTTTTTTGTTTTAGTATTTTCTTATTCTCAGTTTCTTAATTGAGAATTAAAAAAAATATTTTTTGCATGTCTCATTCATAACTTTTACGTGAAAAAAATAGTTTCGGGTAAAAAAAATTGAAATAACGTTACAATTTTGATTCGATGAAGTTCATACTCGTACCTCACGCTTATCCACGCTGTCCACAGGTTTTCGAATCCACAGATCAATGGAATCCACATGTTTAGCCCGACGTGGTTCGATCGAGGAACGCGAAGTCGATGGACAAGGCGAGAAATATGAAGAAATTCGATGCCTTGTCATTGATGCTCGTACACGAATAATTTATCTTCGGGGGACCTCCGTGACAGAGAGAAATCACTTATGTTGCATGATCGCATTGCTTCTTCAGCTTCTCGGAGCTTTCTTTCACACGATCGAACGCGACGAGTCACGGTTCGATTGTTACGCCCGAAGACGCGAAGAAAGAAATCGTAGTCACGTCCTTCTTCTTTTTTTTCTGTCGATCCACGAGGACATATTCGTGTTGCAACGAAAGCCTTGACATTTGATGGCAAGACAAAATTTTTGTGTGCAGAAGCAAAACGAAAAATACAATGATTCAAACTTACGTAAATATTGTATTATTTTTTTTTTTCAAACGAAAATCGTATTTTTTTCCCAACGAGTTGAGAAAATTGAAAAAAAAAATAATACGAAATAAAAATCTTAAATTTAAAAAAGACAGAAATACGAGATACAGAGTTATGGGATATCGGTCGTTCGCGGAGCACCAGCAGCGTCGGAGTCCCATAAATTATGAATCGAGAAATGAAAAAAAAAAAAAAAAAAAAAAAAAAAACGGTTCGAAGGATTTCGGTCGCGCGCTCAGGTTCTCCATCCGCGCGTCACGAGAGTTACGATTTCACGTTAAATGTAAAATATTGCGACCCACAAGTCGCTCGCGCCACGGCTCACAATCGATATTAAGTAGCTGTTTAACATATTTTAATTGCCATATTAAAATTCAAATTATAGTCGCGAAAGACGATACATACAAATATATACATATATATATACATATACACATATGCATATAAAAATAGTCCTTCGTCTTATATATGCGTTCGAGGATATTAAAACTGCCGAACGTATTGAACATCACCAGGTACTGCAACTTCACAATATATTTCTCCACAACCTGATTTGCTGCTGTTGATAATATTGTTTTGAATATTTGTTAATATTGTAATATTTTTAATCGTAATTTTTCTTATTCAGTATTTATTGTTAAAAATAAATTTTAAAAAATTGTGACTATGATAGTAATCTTCTAATCTTCGTAGATTGTTGCTTTTTATAATAATAAATATTATTTTTTATAATAATAATAATCGTTCGAGATAAGACGATATGTGGGGTCAGTCTCGTGGCTGGTGCAATAATCCATGTCTCTCTGTATTTGTGCTTGTTCGAGACTGCGAGAAAATCACATTAAAGTCTACATGGGACGCCCATCAAACGTACCCTTATTAATATTGTAATAACCCTTTTAATGCGCGTAAATCTGGGTCCGGGACAAGGCCCACCTTGAAGTGGAAGCTACGACTAGAAAAAAGAAAGTAAGAGAGAAAGAAAAAAGAGATCAGAAATTTGTTTTATGAGCGACGAGCACAGTTTTATAGATTCTTCGATGCCAAACAGACTCTAACCCAATGTTTGACTAAATTTTCGAAATCTTATATTCGGTATGTGCAGCTTCTCTCAAAATTATCGCTTTGAATATCTAAAAAAAAAAAGAAAAAAATATTTAAAAATCTTGAAAATAATAATTTCAATGTAAATTCAATTCATTTAAAACGGTGAGAGCGGCTTGTGAGAGAGAGAATATTTTTCGTACCGCCAATGAGCAAGAGAACACCAAGTACGATCGATCTCTGTGTATCATCGTTTCGGCGATGCATTGTCGGCTCGCACGACAATCGAAACGATGAAACGACTGACCACTGAATCGAATTTACCCGATCACGGTTACAAATAATGCACCACACACGGATGGCTCCGAGCAACATCGCTCGACGCTATCGTGTAGATATATTGTTGATCATTATTTTTTTATTGATATCAAAAAACGAAAAAAATACACCAACGTCCTTAGATTTTTTCGACAACGTTCAAAATGTTTCCAATTATCTTTGCAATAGCTTTCTCCATTTTTGTCATCGATGCTCTGTCATGATTATCAACTTTTTACGTGCACTTTGATGAAAATCGAAATGCCTTGCTTGTTGAATTAAAAAAAAAATCAAATCGTCGTGTTATTAAATTTTAAGTAATTGTGGAAAAGCTTGGGAATAACTGCGGTAAATGCAAACATTCCACAAATACGTGAAACAAAGATGAAAAAAAATGAAATAATGATGCGCAGAGCCTCGCCGCTCGCGAGTTGTTTTTTTATTTGTATTATTATTTTTCTTTTTTTTTTACGAAACACAACTTAGCCACAATGGGTACACCAAGTTACTTCATTCGTGTCCGTAATTCCACAGTTTGTTGCCGGATTGTGGTGTGTACGCGACGTCGGTAAATTATTTATTCACCGTTGACTGTGAGTAATGATCCGTTGAAGAGTTTCACGTCGAATGGAACTCCCTCTCTCTCTCTCTCTCTCTCTCTGGCGAGAACATAAACGACCGAAGGTACAATAATGTTCGGAGGTTCGCCGCATCGGTTATTGATCACCGAAATATCAAAAGTGGGCGTATCCATCACCTATGGGGACCACACGGGTATATTACGAGGCGCGATACGCGTAGCTCGAAACCCGCGAGAATGAATCCATGGCGAGAGAGGCCATCTACAGAGAGATCGGAATGCGTCCTGGCCAGGTGATTCACGGGCTCTAATCGATTTCTCGCCACGAGAAAACTCCTCAACCCTTCTCTCACCTCGGACGCTCGTGCTTTTTGAGAGACCAGTCCGAATGGAAACCAAACAACGATTGCAACGATGCAACAAACTCACAAACATCATGAACAACGCACGTATATGAATGATATTCATATGGAATCCGACTTTCGTGTCTCACCGAGTTAAATTGGAGGTCTCCTGTCGACTTGAATTACGAAAAATGATACTGCACTATGTATATGGTTACTTTATTAACTCACTGTGAATGTAATGTCGAATAATTGTAGTTTGCGGCATTGTTCGTGTGTTAATAATGATGAATTCGTATAGCTCCAACATAAATGTGTCCCTGACTGAGATTTTACATATTAAACATTTCATAGCACTGTAAAGTCTATAGTTCTCCATGTTAATATGTCCATGTTTCTCCACTTCACATTATGTTACTTCCAACGCAATATTTGTGAAGTAACGTTTTTATCTACTTGTTGAAAAAAGTCGAATTTTAGAGACTGTCCCTTATTCGTATTCATATTTGTATTCACTTCGAAGAGCCTCTAGGATAATGAAGTATTTACCGTTTTAGGTGTTCATCAAAATGAATTATACTGTATGTGTAAAAGTTATTCGATTGGTGGTTCAAATGAAAAAGGTCGAAATGTCCCCGAGTCAAAATGTTCACCTTTATTCTCAACTTACTTCAACATAAAAATTTAGGACGAAAGAGATTGAAGTAGAATGAAGCTATAAGCAATTCTCGTCTGATCTTCAACTTCATTTCACCCTAAAAACCTGCAGTTATTTACTATTTTATAAGGTTCAAATAAGTTGGAATATAAGTTGAAAATTTTGACTGGGGTTACTGGTGTTTCATGAATCCCATGGGCAGACGTGGAAGGCTTTACCTGGAAGATGAACGTTCTGCTCCAAAATCTTCCTAAACAACGGGAAATATATATGTATATATTTTTTTTTTCACAACACAAAAATATGACATTGTCCGCACGTCATCGCTAATAAGGTCAGATCACGTTTGAAATATGACAACTCAACATGATCCCCGGTTACAATGAAGCGAGTGGTTTTATAATCTCCATTGTTTGTCGAAACTTTTGCATTCGCGATGGAGAGACATCCGGTTGGAGAATCTGCGGTCGATCGATTTACAGATTTCGTGCGGTGGTCTCTCTGTCCCTACGCAATTCGTAAACACGATGGGCCTTGGCAAATCGTTGAACCGTGAAGCCACTAGTGTGTCGCACTCCCGCAACAGGCTTACCCTCATCGAAATCCAGATTCGGATCTCGACGAGCCGCATCGAGGGTAGCCTAGACACGCTTTCACTGTCGAATGAAAAAAAAAGGGCGACGAGAGAGCATGTAAAGGGCACTGAAGCACCCAATGTCGCGGAAACACTTACCAATGTTCGCGGGGCTGTTGGTATATTACTATGGATATAGTCATCATACCCCCAAGTCGTCCCTGTCTGTGATGCCCTCGCGAGGGCGCAAATGTCTACTCGTCGCATCATTAGCGTTCCGGATTTTTTGTAATTGTGGGGATATGACCCTTGATCGGGCTGTCAGCAGGACATTATAGGCTTCACTTGTACTGTCTACGCTGGTCGGCCGAGCTTTTCGTGATCGTTGAAACAAAGATTCGTAATTGGATGTCATATTTTTGTACATTATTTTACATTGATCTTTATGGTTTTAACGAGGTTTTAGGTTGAGTTGGAAAAGTTCTAGGTCAGGTTTGGTAATTCTAGGTTGAGTTAGGTCATTCTACGTTGTTTTCAATAAATCGAGGTTAAGATAGATTATTCTATGTTGAATTGGCTAATAGTACGTTAACTTTAACAGATCCGGGTGAAGTTGGGTGACTCTAGGTTGAGTTAGGTACTCCTTGGTTGAGTTGGACAATTCCAGGTTAATTTAAGCAAATTTAGGTAATTATGAGTTCATCCAACTGTTTACAGGTTAAATTAGTCAATATCACGTCAAGTTGAGATAGCTAAAATTAGGGTAGCATAGTTCACGCGGTCCGACACATTTACACCACATTTACGTTCTTGGTTCGACGGACCGTTTGAAGAAAAAAAATAAAATTAAAAAAAAAACGGATCTTCGATATAAATTATAAAATGAATGATAGTTTGTACCTCGAAGGCTCGGATCGCGGGGTTCGAATAGTTAGCTTTTCGGTCCGTACCGGTCAAACCCAATGCGTTTAAACGCCACACCGATCGCCGTGACAAATCGACATCGATTAATCTCAAGTTCTTCGAACGGCCGAGTGAAGGCGCGCGGGTCTTCCGAACGAACATCCTAAATGGCTTTAGATATCCATGGCAGATGAACTACCAACATGCACACAACAGCATAAACCGTACGACACACACATACACCCACACAGACACGAGCACGCGTACAAACGCACGTCTTCCATAACCTATACACGCGAAACGATCGGAAGCAATAGCTGTGGATTATTTTTTTCATTTTTATTTTCTTTCTATAAACCAAACGTAAATTATATTACCCGATCGTTATAGCGTGCGAGAGAGGTTCTGGTGGATATATACCACGTAGTTATAATTCATAATATACGATATGGGCCCTATAGCTTATATGCAGCGGTACCAGGTGGTCAATGGTGGTCAATCGTCGAGAGTTAGCGGTCCCAGCGTGATTCGAGCAGCGTGTGGTGTTTCGGGTCTCTCTCTCCCGGTTCGTACCGCGCTCATGTGCAACGTTTATACGTCTATATATGTTGCAGCAACGACAGAAAGATTGAGTGAAAAGAAAGACGATGAAGAAGAAGAATAAAATGAAAAAAAAAAAATAAGAAAAGAAAAAAACAACAACGACCAACTACGTGAGAAATAACACACACCGCAGAAGTGGGAAAGAGACGGAGATATGATGTTCCATCAGAAATGGACCCCGACTGGGGGAGGAAAATTTTCTCGGTTTCTTATTTTTTTCACGCGACCCCCCGTGACGTTATTCCCGAGGCTTCTTACCTCTTCATCTCTTTCCTCTCTCCTTGGGCTCGTGCTGCCGGTTATTCGTTTCTTCTTTCATCCTCCCTCTGTATCCTCCCGCATCCTGCGAAGAGTCCCACTGAACCCATCCAACCTCGTACTGCTTCATCTCTTCGCACACTATATTTTTTTTTCCACTTGTTTCTTTTTGCTGTTCCGATAAACTATCACCCGAGGTGGCGGCATAGTGCACGAGTATGCTGGACGTATTTCAATGGTCCAAGTGGTGTATGCCGAAGGAAAGGACGAAGCTGGAAGAGCTGATCCTAGTGATAAATACATGACGGATGCGTGTAAATAGCACCGGGCTCTGTCCTTCCAGTATGGTAAATGTATAAACATGTAACTGCCTAGATGTATGTGTACTGTATGTGGGTATATATGTGTGCATGTTGCAACAGTCGGATTTATATGCGGTATACAGAGTCTGTGTGCTGGGAGTGCTCCTATCTATGCATATTCATGAGACGGATGGAGAGATCCTTTGTAGGATCAGCATGGAGAGGTTGGAGTGTTATGGTGTATACTGCCTATAGGTATTTATAGGTAGTTTCGGGTTTGGTAAGTGAAAAATATGGTCCACCCTCATTTTCAGCAGTTCGATCACGATGTCATGCAGGGTGGTGAAAGATTCCACACTTTTCAATTGAATACCAATAAAATATGCTATTTCGTATAATATATTACGAGATTTTATCATTGGATTATCACCCGTGTGGAAATCTGTAAGGGGTATCCTTGTTTGAATCTAGCAGCGGGCCAATTTGCCGGATCAAGGTTTCCTGTAGACGCACGGGATAGGATGTAGCCACGATACATGTATAGATGACACGGCTGGGCAGGCGCTAGCTGGCTATCCTGTCCAACGTTACCCAGAAAGAGGCTAGACATAATACATCTAGTACCCATCTTTAGAAGCCAACGCCATCTGGCGTTTTTTGCAGGCAACAATTGATATGTCGCGCCGGCGTGCCTCGATCAAAACTAACCTCACTTTCACGAATGTATTTCAAGCATGCCGGTTAACGAAAATCGAAGACAGTTAAAGACTAAAATCAATTAGATGGATAACGAAAAGAAGCGATCGTTAAATCGGGAACGGGTGAAACGACACCGGGCGATAAAGGGAGATATTGCGAAGACATATTAAGAAGACTTTCGCGATACTGCTTTCGAGAACGTAAGTGATTATTTTTCTAACCTCATTATTTTTTCTCATCTTTCGAATATCTTTTTTAATAAGTTATATATAATTAAGAATAAAGTGTACAGCATAATAATCTTTTTCAATCTGAAATAAAAGTCGTAATGTTATTTCGGATCTTATTATTTCATTATATATTGTATTAACCCCCCCTCCCGCTTTATATGGGTCTGCATTATCCCGGTGCCGGCTAGTTTTGGTCCCGGTTTCCGGAAGAGAATGTCGGAATGCTGGCCAGCCCGTGGCCAATTGTCATGGACACCAATTGGATAGCCAGATGTTACCTATAGCGCAGGGGCCTAGCCCGGTTGCCAGGCTAGAACCGGGCCAGTATCCCGGAAAACTCGCCCGGCTCTGGCTGATTCCGGGACACGATTTCCACACGGGCAATGTTCAGTAGTCGTGTAAAAAGTTGTGTCACATTTCTATAATGATTTAATATTGACTCGTACAATTTTTGAACGTAATAGAATTTTCATGTACAGCATCGGTACTTGGACGCCATTTTTTTTTGTTCGTGAAATTACATGTCTTCTGTTCTTACCTAACAAAAAAATATATGTATAATCTTCATAAAAACTGTATCTGGACTTTATATATTTTTTTTACTTGGGTTGTCTTAGCCATGAATATCTAGTGGCCCTTCTAATGAGGGATTGATTGATTGGACGCTGTGAGAAAAGCTCTCACAACAGACGAAAACGGTGAAGAGGGGCAGGGCGAAAGGGGGAGACGAATCGAAACTGAATTTCGGCACGGTGTAACGCAGTGGTGGTGGTTCTGGTGTTCAAAGGGTTTGGCCCGGTCAACGTAGCCCTGTCGCGAAGGTCAGGTTATATTCCGTGGCGAGAGTCCGATGACTTGAAGATTTCAGATTCTTATTTTACCATAAATAATTTTAATGACGCGCCCCGGTAGTTCGAGTATAAGGCATAAAAATCTATGCTATATATATATATATATACATGTATGTTATACCTTCGTTCTGGACCCGCGTAAGGCTGTAGGCAGCCTTGTATCGTTATTTATTATACCGCTTTGCGCTTGGGCCTTCTCCCCTCTCTTCTTCAGTCTGGAACACACATTCTCATGTCCGCATGCACGTACACATAATACCAAAGTTATCGAAGTCTCGTGGATTTATCACAAAACTAAGTCTTGTCATTTGTTGGGTGACATTTTTATGTATTTCCTAAATTTCTAACAATGTCAATAATGCGTCGTCACACCACGAATAGAGAATTATTACATTATTTCAAGTTCATTCGATCACTTACGATTTTTTTTTTTCGAAAATCAATATTTTTAATGACAGAATATCTGATTAGACTCGTGCAGATTTTTTTGAATTCTGAAAAGCGTTGATAAACTTTTTTTAATTTTTAAATTTGATGTGAGTTTGATGATGATAAAATTTTAATCAATGAAAAACAAATTAATTGAGTCACATAAAAATGTTATTCATATTGTCATAATTTTTAATTCGATATTTCAAATGTTTCATTGAAATAAATATCCAATGTGAATGATATTCTTGGAGGCTCCAAAAAAATGGCGATACGGTGAAAATAAAAGTTTCACATAAAACACACGAAGCAATGAATAATAGAATAAACGCATCGAAAAAATATATATTGACGTTGGATAGGATTCCTGATTATTCGCAGTTGAAATAATCCGCGTCTGAACAATCGATGAATATTCCACTAGCCGGCACACTATTACGTATGCAAACGTGTGCGTCGGTGTACGGTGCGGCGCTGGAATTCACCGACACTACTGCAAAGGAGATCAACATAACCCCTAATTCAACCGACCACCTTACGGACATCGAAGCCAGAGGGGAACACGGCGTAATATGAGCCATGCCGATATTGGCCGTGGTCCAGTTATTGGCCCTTTCACAATAAAAAATGTATTTCAACTTTCTCACCAATTTTTAAAAAATTAATTTTTATTTATTATATATTTATCAATTCATCATTCATTTCATCACTGACGTCAAAACAATTAAAACAATTTTCCAAAAATTGGGAAACAATGTTCTCAATATTGTGATATTACAAGAACGAAATACAAAAAATATATAATCATATTCTGTAAACAATAAAAACATAAATATTTCCAGTTTTGTAAAATAAAAAAAAATAAAATAAAAATTAATTTCACTAATTTATGACTAAATCGTTATCTGAATTCCATTTGTGATTCCAGACAATCTTCCTTATTGAAACACGATCAATAATTCGAGTTCTTCTTCAGGATTTTCAAGTCTCATATAATGCTAACCATTTCGATGAATTATTTTACTGGCTTTTATTTATTTTCACCATAAAACTCCAAACCATAATAATTGTTCCGAAAAAAAATCCTTCTTCAACCAATTGTTCCCAACAAAACTTCATCTTCCACGAAAAACTACAATTGCACCCACACCAACCGATAGTTCTCCAAAAAAAATCCCCCCTAATTTTTTTCATCTCATTTCCACCCATAGAAATTATTTCAACGCTTAAAAAAATGATAACCGACTACAGGTTTACCGTCTGAAGGGCCAATGACTCGTCCGCGAACCCTTTCGCACCAATTGCCAAAACAGTGTTGCAGCACATGCCCCCGCACACCATCGTGCCTTATGTACCCGGTGCGTCGCGTACAGTCGATCCTCTATACGTCGTCCTCAGCCCCCACTCCGATTCCCCGGGGTGCGCGTGGCAACCGCGCTCGGCCAATAGCGGCCCGGTGGGCGTTGCCCGACGAGTCACGCGCCACCAATCAGAACTGTCGGCCGGGTTTACGCCCACATCGTCGTCCAGGGACCGCCCCATTGCGACGTTGTATCGAGAGGGCTTGCGCTTCTTGTCCCACCGCGTTCCACGAGTACGTTCGCGCGCAAGATTAATCCTCGGGAACTCCAAGGGCCGTGTGCGTTATCGCGAGCCCACCGTGTACCAACCCAACGGGGCCCCGCGTTCCCGACAACGGGAAATCGACGTGGCTTACCCGCAAGACGACCGCGGTGGAACTTTCAAAATCACGAATCGTTGTCAAAATATTTTTTCTGGTTTTTCGTTGTTGTTGTTTAATTATTTTTTTAAATCTTTTTTTTTTCAACTACGTCGGTCTCGCGAACATATGATCATTCGTCGTCGTGTGCGCGATGGAAAAAAACAAAATGAAAACAATCATTCGTTGTTTTTCATGATGTGTGGAATATCTAAAATGATTTTATAACGATTAAGTGCGGATTTTGAAACCAACAAAAAAATATTTATATTTAATTTGAGTTTGGGGACATTGGAGGAGGCGACAGTACGTCACCGTCGGAGGCATGAAGGTGAGAAATCGAAAATAATAATAATAATAATAATAATAATAATAATAATAATAATAATAATAATAATAATAATAATGAATATTCGGTAAATTAATTATTATTAATATTATTCCCAATAGTAAATGATCGAATAACAATAATAATAATAATCTCACCGAGGGACAGTCATTTGGAAATTATGACAGATATATGACGTTTGGATGTTAATCGAAATGTTCGATCGAGTTAAATATCCCAATTAAGATATATGATAAGAAGACTAAAATATTGTCGTGTCTTCGTCTTCGCTGAAATAATAAATGTCGCTCCTGTCAATAACACAAATGTTCTTGAAATTGATTCGATAGAATTATCGGAACCGTGATCATTATCAAAACATAACTGCACATAAACATTGTTACAAAAACTTCTGTACGGTTGTAATCGACGCGCAAACCGTGTGATCGAAAAATGCAATCACAGAACATTGTTTGACACAAATTCTTGGCAGCCTACGATACCTACGTGTCATTCAATCGATCATACCCTTTTTTTTCTTTCAAGTCAATGACATTTTTCTTTGCTCTGTGCACAAGAAAAAAAGGGTTGAAAAATGTTGATGATGTTATGATTATCGTGGCAGAGAGACCGAAGGTCGTGGGTTCCGATAATGAGACGGATGAGGGTGAAGGGAAAAAAAATATCGTAAATTTATTGATAATAATCGTCGTTGAAAAGGGCTTGTCCAAGAGAGCGGGGGCTGTGTGTGAACGGACTGTCGGACAAACGCGAGCCTCTCGCAGTTTGAAACTGGACTGGTATTGTGAATTATCACAGTGTAATATATTCCGAGCGGTGGTGTGTGCGCCTTGCCGAGCTCGATTTATGGTGCATTATGGCGGGAATATGCGCGCACTCGGATGTGAGATGCGTTTGTCGCGCGCGTGGTATGCGCGGGATATAATATATTCGTCGCAGAAAGCTGAAAGTTTTGTTGTGTTTTTTTCTTCTTTCCGGATTAGTCGGAGAGACGCGCGTATTTCCGGGGATTGTTGTCTGTTCGAGATTAAAAATAATTATTGTGGTTTATTATTTGTTTTTTCGTCGCAAGTTTTTGAGCGCGTTGGTGGACAACGATGAAAAATAATAGATTTGGCTTTTTTTATTTATGTGAATTATACCAAATACGTGTTCATGATAGCAGCAAAAATAAAACATTTATTATTAAAAGAGTGAGAACTATTTTGAAGACTTCGCGAGAATTTTCTTGTTTCTGTATATTTAAAAAAAATTGCGTGATAATGTTATTTGACAAATATATGATTTTGGAATATTTTTATTGGATGACTGTAAATTCAAGAAAAATGTTGAATTCTCGGAAAATACATTTATGCAAATGCGTTACGTTGCATTCGAATTTGAATACAGAAATCGTGTGAAAAAAAATGTATTGATTCTCATACTTATCCAATATTTTGATAATCATGATTTTACATGGAAAAATGCACTTAACGTGTAAATTTTATTTCCCGATAAAATACTGAAAAAATTGGGTTGAAAAAGAAAAACAGGAAATGTCATGGAATGCACCATATAATTGTGGCGAAAATATAATGAACGAAAAAACCTGAAAAAAAAAATCAGGTACACATATCTTATCGGGGTCAACATGATTTAAAAAATTCATAAACATCCGAGCAGGTATAACTTATCCAAAAAGACGTCCCGAATTTTATATATCTATATATATATATTACATCAAAGAAAATAACGAAGAGCGAAAAATGTCGTACATTACATTTGCTGATTTTTCTGGGCTGCGCCGAATCATTCTGAATGATATATCCCGAGAAACGATGAAAATAATATAACTTTCGAACTCATAACTCGGGATAAGCACATCAACAACATTTTGCGGTTTTGTCGGTCGTACAATTTATATAATCCACCGAGTTTGCCGAGAGGATGAACACGGACCGCACACGAAGCTGGTGCGCTTCAGGTATCCATAACCTAAAAAAAGGGGAGCAAGGAGCCTGATGTGCGAAGTAACTCGTGTGCTCCTCCTTCTATCTCTCTTTCTCTCTCTCTCTCTCTCTGATGCGGTTGGTAGTGTCCGACTTTCCATGCGTGGGACGTGTAAAGTATTTCAAATGGATCTTACACGGATTTACGATTTCGCACGGTTTAGAAGAGTGAATCGGATTAAAACCGCGACGCTTATGACCCACACGTGCTCGATGGCACCTGAACGATCCTTGCGACAATCCACATAGGGGTTCTGATTCCGATTCCTCACTTCCCAAAAATTCCATTACCGAATATATATCAAAACCATTTGAACACAGTTTATCAGAAAGTAATGAAAATCCACATAATTTTTATAGATTCTTTTTTAAATCGTGAATCCGGATCGTGCGATTTAAAAAAAAAACATCAGTAGCGTGTACATCATTTGAGGTGAATGAAATTAATGGATTTACATGTTATATATTGAAAAAAAACATATTTCATGGTGTCAACTCACTTTTCACGACAATAAATTATGGTCCTATATCTATATCTTATTTTCATTATTCCGTTATTTTCGTCATTCTTCATAGATACTTACAAGCATTACGTGTGGAATAACAATTTGATATGCGCGAAATGGTCCCAAGACATTAAAAAATAATAATAACAACAATAATAATAATAATTATAATAGACCACGAAAAAAAAATCTTTCATACTGAGAAAACCTTGTTGACACCATCAAAAAATGAAATACTTCAAACTAATTGAGAGTTTAAGAATCCGTGACACGGGATCCAACTAATTTGTTGAGTGTCGATGGCTCATCATCCAATAGAACGGTTGAGATTAATTCAAACCCCAAATAGATTGTGCCATACACACACACGTCTATAATTAGTGTGTAACGGTAAGGCAGAGACGTTTCGGTATATACCCTCGGCTCGGTCCACGTCCATTCCAATTAGCCCGACGATTCCTCTACCCCCCACGTACATACACCCACGTGCTGCGTGATAAAAAAAATAGAAATAGAAAAAAAAATTAGAAATAAAATAAAAACCGTGACGAAGAAAACTGAGACCGACGAGCATGGCCAAAGCCGAAAAGCCGAAGAATCGTGTCAAGAGAGGAATATAAGAGAAGGAAAGAATGAAAAAAAAAGGAAGAAAAAAATTCTGAGACGGCAATATCTTCGAGGATCTCAAGCGTTGATCCTTTTTTTCATTCGATTCTATCCGCTTTGCTGACACCCACGCGCCTTCGCCACGGGACCGTGTTCGCGCGCGCGCGAGCGAGCGTAGGATGACCATAATAGTCATTGGCCACACGTTGCTTGTTCGTAAGAACGTGCGCCTTTTCGGCAACGCACCCCTCCGACTTCCGTGGACAGTTCTGAGTCGAGAGCTCCCCCCCCTCCCCCTCACCCCCTCGTCGCAATCAAAACTATCGAAGTGAAAAAGCTTCCGTGGCGAGGAAAAATGTGTGAGAGACGGATTTTTTTCGAGAGGCGCCTGATGCGACGCACGCCCTGTGTCCGACCCCCTCTCCCTTAGTCCTCCGTCTATTTTTACCACCGCGGTGATGAAAAGTTGTATATTTCAAATCCGGGCTTTGGCGATTTTTTTTGACGATTTATTTTTCATAAATTTTTTTTTTTATATTGCTTGGTATATTTATTTTTAATTGATTTCAGTTGAGCAAGTAGGATTATCTAACAACGAAAAGTGATGTATAGGGTGAAGGGGGTTGAAAATTCCGCACTTTTCAATCGAATACTGATAGAACGATATTTTTTTTAATTGTTCCAAGATTTTTTGATTTATTATTAATGTTCAGTAACCTTTCGTAACAATTCCTGAGTCTTCCTAATCTCAAGGTCTTCATTACATCCTCCACATCTCCATATCTTATTTTTCTTAAGTTGACTTAAGTTGACTTGTTTTTTTTTTTCAGTCTTCTTTGACTTTTTTAATATTTGTTTGATTTTTCGGTTCATTCTTTCATTCGTTCATTTTGTTCGTCCAGCTGAGCTTTTTCATGGTGGGCTGCTATATAATTACATCAAAACTTCTCGTTTACCCAAAACACTTTTTGGCATATGAAGAAGTTGACAGTTTTATTTCCGTACAATTTTTATCATTTATTCGATCGAAATTGACCATACCGAAGGAAATAAGCTCGAGGAAGTTTTTTTTTTTTTCGTAACAGATTTTGTCACAATGGTGGACAAATACAAATCGGATGGCCGATGTATAAATGGGGAATTTGGGGTGTAGTCACCGGTGTAGCACGCACAAGGGTGCATTGTCGGTGCATCACCAATGGTGTCGTCCATTTTCCTCCCGCCCGAGTTTATTTCCCATCTGTGTGTCATTCGTTTCGAATGGTGAACGACGAAAAAAAAAAAAAAATTGTGGAGACACGTCGAACGGAGGAAATATATGTTTTCCACGAAGGCGTGAAGAATGGAAGGAAGGCTCGTGCCCTTAGTACTTGACACGAACGATGAGGTGTGTCCCCACTCGAAAGGTGACTGCGGTCCGTTTGGCCAAAAAAAAAAAAAAACGGAGAAAGAAGAAAAAAACTTGTTCATCACGATGCATGGCAATGGAAAAAAAAAAACATGGCGGGCCAAGCATGGGGCCGGAAAACCTTTTCGCATTATTTTCTCGTGGCATTTTCATTCTTTTGCCATGGACTGTACGGTCGTTTCTTTATTTCCGTCTCTTTCTCGTTCATTGGATCGTTTCTAGGATTTTATTATTCGAAGTAAGAATGTATGAATGTCTTCGTGGCCGGAGGGAAGTTATGGTCCTTCTGCTGATGGTCTCTTGACTCTCGGTCTCGTGGGCTTGCTCTCTCTCTCTTTCTTGATTTTTTTTTCGAAACGTCGACGCACCACGTGAAACCCAATGGACCACTTTGCCAAGTTGTCACCTGGGTGTGCATCCGGCTGGTCGTCCCTTCCGACGCTGATGCGGATTCGACGAGAAAAAAATTGAGGAGAGAGGGAATAGGTATCGTCGTCGAACACACACGCCCCCTCCTCTCTGTAGGGGTGTATTCTTTTACCTATCATCATTATTTTCCAACGCATGCCTCGTTTGGAATCTTTGAAGTAAACTCATCCTTTAGCCATTTCCTTATCTTAAATTCTTTAATGAAATTTATCAATCATTTTGCAATAATAAGAATTCGGAAAAATTAATTTTAGCCATTTCTTCAGCTTAAACATTTTTAATGAAAATTATCAATCATTTTTCAATAATAAGAATTATAATAGAATTAATTTTATAATAATTTTCTTGCATTTTTTTATTTTTCAGTAATTTCTTTGGTTCTTTAAGTTTAAACTTGGTTCAAGTGAGAATTTATTTTCCAATTTCCTTTTTCCGATTACAGACAATGTGGTAGTTAGTGACATAGAAAAATTAACGATTAATTTGTGTGTGCGTTAAATATTTTTAACAAATCTGAGTATATAACTGTATTTGATTGAAATTTGGTTAAATTATATGATAAGAAATATTGGTGACACTGCACGAATTCAGATTAACGTCGACTGTCCTGATTTTTCAAAGTAAGTCATGTTATATACAGCGTTTATTTTTTTTTAAATTTATTTTTAAAAACACCAAACGTTTCCTAAACGTCAAATAGCCATCACTGCATCAGACTCTGCACACACCAAAAAATAACACACTCATCGAAAATCTTCTCATCGACTGCAAAAATCAGCATAAACATACAAAACCATTGACATATCCCTGCCATAACTGAATCCGAAAAAATCTGCAATACGTTGAATGAACATTCACCAAATTCATCAATGGAAAAATGTATAATTTTGCACGCTGATCAAAGGAAACTCCGACAGCTTCATCGCTCCAAAGTACATTAGTCGAGTGTATAATCCTCTCAAAGTGTTTCCTTCGCCATTCATAATTGACACAACAATACAATTATTCGTGACGTAAAAAAAAAACACACATACACACAAAGTAAAGAAATCTCCATTTGACTCTGATCTCTGAAGTGTTCTCGACTTTTCATCTATGGGTAGCCCATGGATTAGGAGTTGTTCTCGCGAAAAATTCGTACCACGACCAATGGGGACACCTATCTGGCCCACGCCAACCCTACGCACACCGAATCCAACAAAATACTTTCGACGACAAAACCCGAAAGAAGAAGAAGAAAAAGCACCAAAAAAAAAAAGTTTCTTCGTCTCTCGTCCGCGTATAATGTGCGTTAAGAATAATGTAAAAACGAGAATGGAAACGTTGAAGAAATTGTAAGAATTGTAAGAATAAGGTATCGGTTTTAATGGAGGGTTCGGGTGCTGTGGCGGAAGAGTACGCAGTGACACGGATGCCGGTGGGTCCTCTCGAGTGGGCCCTTCTGTGGAAGGGCCCCGCGGGACTCGGTGGGCGCGCGCGCGCGCGCACAAGCTTCGAAAAGGACAGCGAGCAGAAACGTAAAGAAGTGAGTGAGCTGCATTGGGTGAGAAGACTTTGGGGATATATTCACGGGGGAAACTACGTGGAGGAGCCCGTGGGCCACCGTAGGACCCCCCGTCGCTCGGGGGGACCCCGGGCCCCTCGGCTTTGAAAGTCATACCCATTCGTATATACAACGTTTCACGACCAACGTTCGACACGAGTGAGAAAGGAGATATCCACTCTCGAGGACACGGAAAAATCGAAACTGAAACCACTCGAGTCGCACAAAAACTTTTTCGACTGTACACGGGGTGTCCGTGTCGGTTGTGTTAAAAGCTTGTTTTGTACATTGGTACAAAGCGGAATAGCCACAGACGGACTTTTGGAGACTTGAAGAGTTTTCGGGCAGGGATATATACGCTATTCGGTATTATTAAGGGACGTCCAAACTACGATGCTCTCTGTCTCTCTCTCACTCTCTCTATGGCTAAGTTTTTCAAGTACCTACCAAACTGTTTTATATATGTGTATATATATATATATATATACATATATATAGGTATATATGGGATGGCGTAGTATTTGAGAACATTCACGAAAAGTCGTGTTGCATTGTGAACGTGAAAACTATCCGTTGTGGCAAATAAGATAATAATAGAAAGAAGAGGAAGAAGAAGAAAAAAGAGTAGTCGTGAATAAGTCGAATAAGATTTATGTTTGACAGAGATCGGATTGAAAGGGTAAATCTGTATTTGATATTGTAGCAAAAATGAATTTTCATATTTTTTAACTCAATGATTTCGGATGTTCTATCGCTTATTCGACTCTGGTCATCCGCAACTTCATTTGGAAATGTTGGTCTTCTTGAAACATCTAAAAATTGGCGTTTGACTATAGATATTTTTTTCTTTTTTGGCTCAAGCTGGAATTTTTAACATTTTTTTATGGATCAGCGGATCGAACGAGTTTCAAAATAAATAAATAAATAATAAATGAATAAATAAATAAATAAATAAATAAATGTGGTAACGATTTGTCTAGGCTTTTCGATTTATGCCATACACACAGCACCAATTTTTGTTTTTTTTTCTTTCTACATAACCAAACAAATTCCAAAGACGATTTCATACGTTTTTTTTCTATAAAAACGATGGAAAAAAATAAATAAATACAAAAATTCGGAATAAAATGCCACAACGATTAGTCTCGGCCTTTTTCGATTATGCCACATGGATAGTCTCGCGGGCGGCGGCGATTCCACACGGACATCGGCATCGGGTGTAACCTGTTATGATACAGAGTCTCTCTCCACCCGCGGCAGCAACACATCCCGAACGCGTGGAACAACCCGGAGTCAACGTGCGTGGCGAGTTTTTTTCACATCGAAACTCATATTTTATACTAATAGCCGAAACGAGCCTAATCCGCGGTTTTACGAGGCTCTCCGGACTTTGCCGCGTCAAATCCACGTGGTTGTAATAATTGTCACCTATAACTCTTTTTTTTTTAATATTATTTATTTTCATATTTATTTTATTTCATTTTATTTTATTTTAATTTTTTTACAAAAGTTTCTTCGGCTTTCTTTGCATTTCGTTCTGTCGTTCGTTTTTAATATCGAAGATATAAAAAAAAGTAATTTTCCGTAAATTTAACGTGTCGCATTACAAGCTTAAAAATCGTTCGATTGAAATTTTCACCCAGTGTGACAAAGAAAGAAGGGTTGAAAAAATGTTTAAAACCGGATAGATGGTTCGTGAAAAAAAAATGTGGCGACGCGAAAAAAGTTAGTTTCGACGTGGTGTAAGCTTCGTGTAATCCTCGATTCGTGGCCCCTCGCCCCTCCCCTATTTGCAGACACACGAGTACAACGATATATGAACAGAGAGTGACGGGTGACACTTAAGGCGGTGTGCGTAAAGTCTGTAACACCGAATGTCACACCCTTGCGTGGCTGGTATATATATATATATATATATGTACATAAATACACGATATAGGCGCTACCATGTGCGAACATTTGGCTGCTGGTTATGGTCGGTGGTTAACCATACGTCACCTTCGCGTGGATTGCACAATGGCGGTACGCAAGGGCGTCGCACATAATGTTGCATTGTAACGTAATACCGGGGTACGGAGAGTCACGGACATTCATATGTGTGACGGTGCAACAGGGAGCTACGCACCCTGTACCCTCAGTGTATGAGTTTCCGACCCGAACCTCGTCTAAGTATTAATTCACGTCTCAAAAAAAGCGCGCATTCGTGTCGAAGCTTCGGAGGAGCTTTGAACCATTCTTTCTCGTCCATTGAAGCGTCATTGAACTCCAATTTTCGTTGAGACTCGATAAATCTTGATTCGAAATTTTACAATTCCTTGTTTTTGTTTTTATTTTATTTTTTCGGTTCGGAGTAAAAATTTTTATATTTGGCAGGCAATTGTGTTTCGAGCAGAGTTTTTTTTTGTATTCTCGCTGTTTATTTTGAGTAATAATGATGATAATAATAATAATAAGCTCGATTTTATATATGGTTTATATATATATTTTTTGACTACAAACAATTCCACAACTAAAACTTGAAGATGGACAAACAATTTTTTTTTATCCAAGTCGGTTGGCAAAAACAAAAAAAAATTGTTTTCGTCTCGAAAAGGCGAGACAGGAAGGTGGAAGTTTGCACGTCGGTCACTTTTCAAATATATCTTTTTTTTTAAGGCTTTTATACATATTTTTCAAATTTATTATTATTTTTTCATATTCATTATTATTATTTTTTTTATTAATACCTTTTATTTTATGGATAAATTTCGGTTATCCAGAATTTATTATGCATGATCTTCGGTCAACAAGATAATCCCGTAAAATCAAGGTGTCAATAAAGTTTGATCGCGAACTATTCGTTATATCTACATGTAAGTACGGGATGTCGGTATGTCAGTTGTCCCGGACAACCCTCCCCGGAGGTTGTCACCTCGATGACATTCATCCGCGGAGAACACGCCCCTTCGATCGACGTGTGCGCGCGCGCGCACCACAACGAGGGTTGGTGGCGAATGGAGGGTCCCGGTACCCAACAGCATGGATACAAAAGTCAACCTGAAAAAAATAAAAAAGAAAAAAAACCTTGAGAAATAACCGAGCACGAGAAATTGGCGAATAGTAACTCGATGACTTCCGGCACCAAGACAGATAGGACTAAATTAACGATTAAATGGAAAACAAGGAGGCACTTGAAATGTCATAGACTTTGCGAAAGTTGAATAAAATGTATTCCATTGATAAATCGATGATAAACATCGTAGAGCTTTGAATTTTTTCATGAAAAAAATCGACTTACGAAAAAAACAATCTTGTCTGACTCAAAAAAAAAAAGACAGACATAAATATCGTCGAGCAGGATTTCCGCTTTGAATTTTTACATAAAAAAATCTCTGACTAAAGGAAAATCTACTCTGACTAAAAAAAATCTCTGACTAAAGGAAAATCTTCTCTGACTAAAAAAAATCTTCTCTGACTAAAAAAAATCTTTTCAGACTCAAAAAGAAGACAAAAATAAATATAGTCCATCATAATATCTCCAAAAAAAATCAAGTCAGAAACGAATATGTCAATTTTTTTCGTAGCAAGTCGTGCATTCAAAATAATTCCCAAAAAATTCGGTACAACGGTAATTTGTTTTTTGCTCAGCTTTTTTTACAGATAAAAATAGATTTAAAAAAAAGAGAGAGAGACGGCGTGATGCAAGCCGAGGCATTCGTGCGTTTTTTTATGGCACGCGGGCTTACCGAATTATGTGTACACTACATATATACACAATGTGGATATATACCCACAGATTATATTATACGTATGGCCACACGAAGTGAGAGAGACGGGAAAAGGGGCTCGCGCGACGTTCAAGGGGTGCGGCGAACGAACTGTTGATGATGCCAGTAGAGAGTCCGATGCAGCCTCACCGTCCTAGTCCGGGGCTAGTCCAACAATGGTGCGGTCTTGTCGCCAGCCGCGTAAATCCCAGCGGGATACCCATTCGCTGTCTCGTCTATTCGCTTGACCAGCTGCTTACCGAACCAAGTGAACAGGCTCGCGCGCCCATACGATTAGACACACACAGCAAAGGTGTAAACTCGAAGGTCCTTCGATCCACCATACCGGAACCCTCCCCCCCCCCCTCTTAACCGCACACTCGAGTCATCTTTTCCACCACCCATTACACACCCTCCAAGCGATCGATTTCGCGTCGCACGTATTTTCCCCGAGCTTTTCATTGTGTCAACTTTGGGTGTAGGCCACGTTGTTCATACACGAACACACACTGCATCCAAACGCCAATGGGGACTTTGGGATTTATGGGCATGAACTCTCACTCTCTCGAACTCTCTCACATTCTTCGAATTTTTTTTTTTCGCCCCTCGTGATGTTCACAATTCGACTCTCACGTCGATGTGTTTCATTATTGTTGTATACGTTTCGTATTTGTGGGCACTTGGACGATCGTGGACAATTTTTTTTGGATTTGTGGAAAATTGAAAAAAAAAAAAAACATAGAAATATAATTATGGGCGAGAGGATGAGGTTTAACGGTAGCGAAGTTATTAAAGAAGTATATCTATGTATCTATGTATGTAGTATGTTATACTTGTGTGTGTGTGTACGTTTTCAAAAATAATTCATTATTTTCTTGCATTGAAATAAGATGAAAAATTATAAACGAGGAATTGCAGTATTTGGAAGGAATAGTGTGAATCCGTTTTTTTGGCGACAATTCATTTTATCATATTTTTTCAAAATTATTTATAAACAAATGAAACGTTTGTTTTATTTTGTTTATTTTTCAGAAAAATTGAAAGTATAATAACGAAATGACATTGACTTTTGCGGAAATATATATATAGAAAGAAAGTTCAAGTCTGATAAAAATTGCAGATCAATAGTTGATCGGTGTGCAAAAAAAATAATTAATATCGTGATGATAAATTAAATACAAAATAACAAAAAAATCCATATCATCACGAAAAAAAAAATAATGACGAATACACACATAAACAATAAAATTGACGTTCGAAACATTTTCGTACACGATATACAGACAAATGTGGGAAGGGGGGGGGGGAGGTTGTAACGAATTTTCAATTCGAACGGTTAACGACCATAAGTACATCGAAGGGGAGATCGGTGTACGTGTGACGGATGAACCAGAACCCGAGAACACATGTACATACATCGATCAAATCCCTTTTTCGAGTTCGTGTGTGGGTCCTGGTACGAGCGTGCGTGGTGTCACTCAGAAGGGTTGCAGAATATAATTCTCACTTCATCTTTGTCTCACTCCCTTTCGCACAATAGTCTCTGGTACGACGATTTCCGGGTCCCGGGGGAGAAAAGGGGGGAGGGGGAAACCACATCACCCCCCGGAGGCTTGATAATACTCCGGGTGGGGGAGGGGGCGGGGAGTTCCGCGTCATTAGACGCATTGCAGGGTGCGGCAACAATAGGGGTTTAAAACTTTGTCGAAAAACTATGGTCCGAGGTTCTTTCAATTTGGGAATCAAACGTGACACTACGCCCCCCTCCCCCCCGAAAGATCATGACGATTCAAATTGGTCTGGGGTCATCGAAATCGATGAAACTACCATGTGAATGTATATCTATCTGCAATAAATATGCCAACTAAGCTAATTGATGTCGTCTTGAAGAGAGGAAAGGATTTTCTTGAAAAGTTTGAGTAACCCCAAAGCAATAATTAAAAAGTTTTTGGATTTGGAAATATTGAGAAACAGAAATATAAAATATTTGAAATAATTATTACAAGTTCATTTTGTTACTTGGATTATAACAAAATTTATATGGATAATGTATTATAAAAGTATCTATTTGATGTTGGCTTATTATTATTATTATTATTATTATTGAGTTTTCAATTCGAAAATATTAAGAAAGACGAATGAAAGATAAAATATTTGAAAAAAAAAAAAACATTCCATGTTAATTTTGTTACTTAGATTATAACAGAATTATATTAATAATTTGTCATAAGAGTATTCGGTGTCGGATGGCAAATCATTTGTAACAACTTTTTTTTCGAGACAATAATAATAATAATAATAATAATAATAATAATAATGAGTAATAATTTTTTTAAATTATTATTGTTAATAATAATCGTTTACAACCCTGAAAGACTTGTGAAATAATAATAACAACAATAACGACAACAATAATATTTATGAAAATATATGTGTTCTGTTTTTTGTTTTTTTGTTGTTGTTGTTTTCTTCGTTGCGACGAAGACGGAAGTGGAGGACATGGCGCCGGAAGGAGTGTGTGACGGTAGCATACAGGCAACCCCGGCCACTGGTACAACGACCGGAGTAGTTTCGGACGTGTCGACAGGACTAATGGAATGCGGGGGTTGTGGCGAACGAGTTCGCGAGCGCACAGTTTTATGCGTCGGTGGACGTAGCTGGCACTCGAGATGTCTGAGATGCTGTGCGTGTGCGAGACCACTTCACGATCAGCATTCGTGTTTTCTTCGTGGCATGCGACTTTATTGCCGTCACGACTATGCACTGTAAGTTCACGTACGTTTTATTTATTTTTTTTTACATTGAAACTTCGATCGTTGTTTCACCCGTTCACCGAATGATAAATTGTAAATTATAATGCATGAAAAATAAAAAATAAAAAACTACCGGTTATCGATCACGCAACGCGATGCACCCGTGCATCGATGGTGCACTGCGACAAAATTATTTTAATTCAAAATCATTTTTTTTAATTGTCAAAGTTTAAAAAAATGCTTCGAAAAATCTGAAAAAAATTCAGGAAGGTTCTTCAAGCCTCGAATTTAAAGGCTTAATCGTGAAATTGTGAAAAAAAAATATTTTTTAAATATATTTTTCATAAAAAATATAATTTACAACTACATTTGATTTTTGCTCGGACGAGAATGACTCTCTCTCTCTCTCTCTCTCTCTCTCTCTCTTTCTTTCTCTCTCTCTTTCGACGGAATATTATATCATCGATAATTCTGTAATAAGAAAAAATGAAAAAAAAAAAAAAACAAATCATAATATTATCGTCGTAACGACTTCAAAAGCTTGCACCATAGCACATACGACCTCCCCGCTTAAATATCTCCCACGAACCAACGTTCACTCTCACCGTAAAATTCACTCAATACTGTTATTGTTATTGAATATTATTGCCGTATCATTCCGACAATCGATACGACTATTAATGACACGAACAATGAAGTCCCTGTTCGATTAAATGAAATGAAAAAATATTAAAGAAAAAAAATTCAACAAAATACACTAATAGAGTGTCAGATGTAACATTAATTTTTTTTTCTGTCTCAAAAGAACGTGCTCGACCTTTGGCACTTTCGTGTACCTCACGCCATATATATATATTTTGCGTACAAAGAAAATATCAACTATCGACCCGAATGACTGACAACATAACTTTCCCTTTTCCAACTCGGTTGTACAATCGTCATTACAAACATTCTAGATCCATAAAACCTGCATTGCGTTATTGCTGCGAATGTTATATAATCATTGCTCAGAAAAATCTCAATAAAACTCGACCTTATCGTTTTTCAAAATTTTATTTCACAAAACTATTTTGCATTTTCTCCAAAAGTGTTTTTTGTGTCTAGAAATCTTTGTTGGATTTTTGTTTTTTTTTCATATCGGCTTGAAGATGAAAATCGTTGAAATTTCGAGTTAAGATCTTCGTGACCTTGCGAGTAAAGTTGAAAAACGCGTGAATCACATATTTGCCCGATGCATTGTGGGACCTCCGATATCCCGGATGGATTTTCGATCGTCGTCGTTGAATTGGCGAATTTATTTTTACGACTGTGTCCCAACCGAACAGCACACAAAGTATGACTCGTCAATATTGTGAATAGTTCTCTTCGCGATAGTCTCGAGAATACGCACTGTGTGAGACGTGTGGAAGAGGAGAAGAAGCAAAGGCTTGGAAACGAGGACGGACGGGAGGAATAATAAGAGCGAGAAGATGATCACAATCGAGTTCAACGTGTTTATCCAACTGTCCATCAGATAGATCGAGACGGCGCGTCTTATCCTCAAACCCACCGCCGACTCACGTGTACCTGTTTTGTGTGTGTGTATGTGTATGTGTGTGTCTGTGACTTCGAACGATACCGACCCGCCCAATAAGTCACGTATCATAACATTTGATCGTAATAGATAATATAGTATTTATATTATATATAAATATCTATATATAAAATTTAATGTAGAATTAAAAATAATAAAGGGAATTATTCGTAATTATTCCGGGCTAGAAGATTTATTATAATACTCTACAAAATATGTATATATATATATAAATGTTGAATAATATATAGTACAGTATTGTGATAATTCATCTGACACGAAATAATTATGAATAATTCGCTTAGTGTTTTTTAAAATTATTTTTCATCATCCATTTTCATTTGAACATTTGGTATTGGATATGAGGGTAACCTACAAAGCATATGAGACGTTATCATTTTATTTAGATTTTTGTAAAAGTACATAAAAAAAAGAACTATAAATTATTGTGAGAAATAATGAAAAAAATTTGGAATCATTTTTTTTTTTTTTTCGTAATTTGTGATGGTCATAATCACATGATTGATCGTTAGCGAGATTTTCCAATTTATTGTATGTCGCGATTGATGTATAGAGAAGCATCTTAATAATCACTTGACCCTGACTGCCAAAAAAATCAAATAATAAATTGTGACAAATCCATTTTTTTCCACCCAAATCGATTTTTCGTTCTTGATTTATTTATTTGTAAATTTGTTTTTTTTTTTCACAACAAAATTTATGATAAGACGATAATCCCACGCTCGCGGATTACAGAGGCATCGTTGTAACGAAAGTTTGAATTAAGGTTATCCGTGTTTCGTTGATTCTGCATCCCCGATCATTGTTTTTGTCATCACGAATAAATAAATAAATAATTTATGCTAAGCAAAGACCCAGATTTGGCCGAAGGATTGAGACGCCCGCGTGTCTACGTGTATGCTCGGTATCACGGTGTGGTGACCGTACACGACGCTACGCTATTCTGACGGTCGCACCCATCCTGCGCGCACGAGGATTGCGCATTATCATCTCGTGTCTCGGTATTTTATACCGGATGGGCTTTCGTGGATTTGAATGGCAAACAGACGGTATGGGGGCCCCAGAGTCGTTTTATTTCGGATTTAAATGAATCTTTTGCAGTTTCGTTAAAAATTTTTTTGAAACAATAATAATAATAGTAATAATAAATAATATTTTGCCTGCTTCATTTTTTTCGAACATCATATGCTAATCATTTTTTTTTAGATCATACAAAGATAGTACCAATAAATCAGTAATGCAAAGAATTCGTTGTCGTATTGCCCCCCCCCCCCTCCCGCATTATTTGAATGCTCGAACGTCATCGTATAGTCTGTACTTGAGCATAGTTCTGTCGATACGTTGAGAAAAAAAAATTTTTTGATAAAAATAAAAGCATCATCGTTCAGGAAGAGACGAGATAAAAATAAAAGAATCCGACGAGGGTGAAGAGAAGCATGACTACAAATATTACGTGGCAGATTCCTGAGGACCTCCCGCATAGACGATCGATCCGATTATCGATACTCGCGACGTATCATTATTTATCATGTTCGTATATACATATATGTATATATATATATATATATATATATATACATATATGTATATATATATATATATATATATATATATATATATCCCGTGTAGTGAAACAACGATTGGAACAATGTGACGTTAAAAACGATATTATATGGCAATTTGACACGGGGCCTTCGTGATAGATGAATGTTGAAAAATTCAAGATATTTGTGGTGGGGAATAAATTATTCCGATTGACCACGAACTACACGTCGGTAGTTTTATAACAACACATGGCACAATGTAACGTCAAAAATTAGTTTAGCATCGATATACGTGTTTTAATCTTGTAATTATTGATAATAAATATTCACAAAGTTCACAAAGTTCACAAAGTTTACAAAGTTCACTTGCGTTGTATAAAAAATAACTCGATCATTGAAATAATTCAGCACCCCAAAATAGCTGCAGTGTTGGGATATTTATATAATCAACTGGGTTCAAAGGCCCGGAGTTACTTGACTCATGGACGTGAGCAACGAGCGAGGCTCTCGATGAACAAAAGTATGAAATAATCGAGGTTTGGGAAGTTGGCACGAGTTTTCGGGTTCTCTATTGTCCGTCCAGTCGGATCGTCCAAATTATTCGAGCGCCCGAGGGCCTCGAGAGCTCGACTAGCCCTCAGGAGCAGCCATGCCCATGCAGGTACAAAATTAACAAACCCACTTCTACGGTTCCACCGAACCACTTTCGTGGTTCGTATCATGCATCAGGACAGACATGGACTTCAATTCATATTCTGTTGAATCCTATTCTAATGCTAAGGCATTTGAATATCAATCCTTCTATCAATGATATTGCCATCAATGGAAAAATTGGAAACTAGATACAATTTCAACCTACAATTCAACGCATGCTGCAATCTCCAAGATCCCGAAAAGTTCTGCCGCTGTCTTTTTTTTTAAGTAAAAGGCACCCATAAAATCTGAAAAAAAATCTGGAATAGCTCTTGGGACTCTTCTGTTTTATGGTATTTGACGTTCGGAGTGAGAAAACATTGTAACAAAGACGACAGAGTACGTGCAATAGAGCCAAAAGTACAATTTTACTTACCGTCTTGAAAAGATGGCCGGCACTTCAGCGTTTTACGATTCAGGAAATAATGACCGGAAAAATTCGTCCCTGGTACCTAGTTTTTTCTAGGGACTAGGGAAATTTTCGCATGTTCCCCTAAAAGGATCATTGCCCATCCAGATGACAGGAATCGTGTCTAAATCATCGAGAATCCATTTTCATTTCGAAGATACCAATCCAATGTTTCTCAGCTTCGATTCCCAAGTCAGCTGAATGTGATCATCGTCGTAGTTGTTCGAGAATGCTGCAAAACATTTTGGGAAAATCGTGATGGGAGGTGTTTCCGAGACTGGAATGGGGATTGCGGTTGGCGACACTATCACCAGTTCGATTGCACATGGCGGTCAACAGCGTGGGCCTTCGGCAAAGGCCCACCAGGGAAGTCGCGTGGCTGCTGCGGCGCCTCATAAGATATTCAGGAACGCAGGAGCCCCGGTTAACTTCGAAAAAACAAAACAAAAAAAAGAAACAAGGATAGATAAGAGGCCGAAGGAGCGAATGGATAAAGTGTAAGTCTGCACGAACTGTGGCTTCGATATTGGGACTTGGCATGGGCAACCGTGTTGCAGGTCGTATCTGGGACTCGTTACGAGTCAGGCGACTCTGGTGGTAAAAATCGAAACTATTACCGAACAACTGAGCCCTGTGATAGCTCTCGCTCATTGATGATTACACAGAATCCAGATCCAACTCTGGCTACCAAAATTACAGACAAATTCGTGAGAAGCAACGGCTACGAAAAATCCCGCTTGGCGGCGCTCGCAAACTAGAAAAACTCGAACAAGTCAATAGATATTTATTACCTATTGTCTTATGATAATAATAATATCGAAAAGACATCAGTCAATCCTAAAAATCTTGTGGAACAATAGAAAATAAAATTAATGCCTATATTAGGGTATCAAGAAGAAACAAAAAAAAAGACTCCAATAGTATTTCGCAAATGTAGCTGTATCGAAAATCAAAAAAGAAAAAAGCAAAGAAAAGAAAATGCAGATGAAGATGAAGATTGGATATACGCGGCCTATCTGTAACAGCTCCCGAAAAAATACCGCGAGCCATTCGTCGTGCAACTCGTGAGCGAAAGAGATATTAAATTGCGCGCGCGAACAAGAGATGCAAAACAGTCTCGTGGTGGACGATGAAAAAAAGAAAGAAAAAGAAAATAAACAAAAAAGGGGGAAAAATAAAACGAGTAACAAGAGAAAGAGTAGCAATCGGAGGCTGCATTGGCGTGAGGAAGGACTCACGAGGATCGGCGGGTTCGGCGATCGTGAATCGGGATGCACTTTCCGTGTTCATGAATATGATAATGGGCTAATGGCCCGGCTAGTCGTTGTTTAATTACTGGAGCTCGCGCGGCCCACCAGGACCCCGAAGTCCGTCGTCGTCGTCGTTTCTGTGTTTGCCATCCTTCTTCCTCCGTTGTTCCATTTTGGTACACGATTGTCGTCGTTGCCACGGTTTGTCCCGTGGGTTTTATGGTGACTGCTTCTGTCCTTTTGCCGGGTTAGTCCGTTACTTTCTTTCCACACCCGTCTGCTTCGAATTTCTTCTCATTGATTTTCTTTCTACGTTTGGGTATCGGATACTATATGGATGAACCTGTGCCGGGATGAACGAGAAACTCGTCGCGTGCGTGTGTCCGGTTGACTCCAGTTTTTTTTTTTTTTTTTTTTTTTCCACGGACAAAATTCGGCCTATCGCTGATTGTTTTGGCGGACTTCGGAGCGAGAGGGAACATTGCTAACCGTGATGGGGGAGAAACGTGAATGACCGGAGAGACATTGGTGGAGACTTATCAATTATTGTCGACATCGATTTTATTTTACATCTTATTCAATACAATTTTATTCACTTTTGAGATTTTAGAAAAATATTTGTATCCATAGGTTTTGTCCCTTAGCTGGCACACTGGGGTGAAAAAAACCCCGAGAAAAATCAACCGTTATTGTTTTATGAAAGTCAAGTATTTTGAGAATATTCAGTTCAATTTTTGGATTTAAATAATGAGAAATGGGGAAGGTTTCGAATATTTAATGTGAGAAGTGCCAATATTACGTTTTTTCATCTTCAATATTATTTTTTCACGTGAATATATAGAACCCTATGGAATAGCTTTTTCGCTAGAAATTTTCTGAAGGCTCAAACTTTCCTCGACAATTTTTCTCATTGCCCCTTATATCCCTATTGCATCCGGCCATTGAGTCTATTAAGATAAGAACACAATTTCCTTGAAGCCCGACCCGACTTATATACCTTCGGCCATGACGTCTCGTTCGCGCGAAACTCCTCGTCGATCGGCCACCTCGCGGCGACTATCGACACCACATACTCTCTCGTGGCTCCTCGCTTCGTCGTCGGCCGATTCACAGCTGCACAACTGGATCTGTTACTCGAACTGAACTGGAATAATCCAAATCTCGAAACTTCTTTCAGACAATGTATTTGATTGTTAGTTTTGCTTTACAACCGCGTCATTCAATCCATACGACGGTTGTCAAACTTTGACAAAGCTGCTACGAAGAAAATAAAACCTCGAAACTCACGCATCAATGCTTCAACTACGAGCTTTTGCCACCGTATTTCATTATTTCATGTGGTATGCATATTTATTTATTTTTTTGTTGTGAAAGATTGAGAGAAGCAGGATCGTGAATCCAATCAAATATGTATCTCGGTAATCAGGACTCACCGGATCCCGCCTTCATCTACCGGTTAATTACTCCGTGAAGTTATATGTGTGTGTGTGTGTGTAAATATATATACATCAGTGTACATGATTCATTCTCCGAGTAATTTACCGAGTCGAACAATTAAGTCATAAATAATTCCACGAACGATGTTAAAAATTGAGATATTTCATAAATGACATCAAGAAAAGTTAATAAATCATTTATCGTATTCTTATGCTCAAGGTTTTGTTTATAAATAATTCATTTATCTAATAATTTTTTATTTCGCAGAGCTTTCGGTGCTAAATGCGCGAAATGCGGTCGAAGCGTGAGCGCCGGTGATTGGGTGAGACGTGCCAGGGAAAGGGTTTATCACTTGGCATGTTTCGCCTGCGACGCCTGTTCCCGACAGCTATCAACCGGCGAACAATTCGCCCTTCTCGACGCTCGATTGTTATGCAAGGCTCACTATTTGGACGTCGTCGAGGGCAACAACACATCGTCCGACGGTGAGATCACGTTACAACGCTACGTTAATCGAGGAATTTCGAACATGATGTACCACCCGGTGACGATAATCGAGGTTTGCACTCGGGTTTCCCAAGTGCGCTAATTGATCGGTCATGATTGGACTTCTGAGTTCGTCGGATGTATGTGTGTACACGTCGTGGGTTCGATCGTTAATTATTCTGGTCTCCATTCGAGACCGCGAGAAAAAAATTATTTTACAGTCGTGTTGATACTTTTGTGGCAAAGTTTAAGAAAAAAAAATTGGTACAGAATAAACTGCAGGTTCCTATCAATTAAGAATTTAATTGATAGGATCGTGGTGCCTGTCAATACGTGGATTTCAGCAGCGATATAGATTGATTTGGAATCGACTCGAGTTTCATGAAGATGCGAAAGATTTCGTTTGGAAAACGAAACTCATAGCTGGTAAAATTTGTCTTCTCAAAACTTACATTCGAAAATGATTGATGAATGCTTGAACCAAATTCTCCAAATTCTCGTACTTTGATCGTCATTAGAATCTATTTCTTGTCGCGTCACTTTGATTGAAACCTCAGTTGTTGAAGCAACTCAACACTGGATTAAAATAACACTTTCTAACTTTGATGACTCACCATTCTAAATACAAGACCTCAATTCATGTGAAAAAATTCAGGGACATACTTTCATCACGTTAGTGTAGTTTGAAAGTCCAAATACCATCACAACTCGACTCGAAAGATAGATTCAGAAAATAAAAATTGGTCTCCATCAAATTCGTTGGCTCGGTTAAATTTTGCATTTTTCAACTTTTGTCAAACGTGAGTCCTGACCACGCGACACACGAGAACAAGCGTGTTCGACGGTGTAGTCTCCGTGTGTGTCGTGTGTGTGATTGTGGCAAAGCATCTTACGATTATCGAACGATGCTCGGCTTTCCCGCAGAAGGTGGAGATTCTGAAAGCGGTCACAAAAGTGGTAACAAAGCGAAGCGCGTCAGGACGACATTCACTGAGGAACAATTGTCGGTTCTTCAGGCGAATTTTCAACTGGACAGCAATCCCGACGGTCAGGATCTCGAGAGGATAGCTCACGTCACCGGGCTCAGTAAGAGAGTCACTCAGGTCTGGTTTCAGAATTCACGAGCTCGACAGAAGAAACATTTGCATACGGGGAAAATGAAAGGACAGCATGGTAATGATTCCAAATATCAAAATTTCATTTATCTTCGTTTATCAATCCAATCAATGAAAATTCATTTAGTCTAGTAAATTTTATTATTGAAAATGATGTTCGTTGGAACGCAAATCATTGAAAACTAAATTCAATCGAGTGAATTGACAACTGATAAAATTGACGATTTTTACATTGTTGAGTAAATATTGGCAATTTTTTTTTTTTTATGTTTTTTATGCAGTACACCAATCGCCACCGAATTCTTCGGCATCGTCCGGCGATTTTGGACGACACATAAATCTTCACCTAACTTATTCGTTTCAACATCAGCAACATCAACAGAGTCAGCATCAAACACAGTTGAGTCCTGCCGCTTGCAAAAGTCCAACGCCGTCCATGTATCACAATCACGGTGAGTTAATTTTATTCGCCGTTTTTTTTTCACATTTAATATGGCGAAAATTTGATATGCTAAAATCCAAACAGTTCTGATTGATTTTTTTTTTTATTTCGTTCTGACTGATATATGTCACGAAACGCAATGTATCATTCCGACCATCGTGGCCTATTCCTCGGACGATAACTCCAAGCACCAGCGAATCGAATTCATCAAACTGTCGATTTTTTCAGGGTCCGAACAATCGATGGACGAACTTTCCCAAGATTCGATGATGCTCACGATGCCGAACGAGGTCTGAACACAAAGGATGATATACCGGTCATACCGATTTCGCAACTTTCTCATTCTTTCTCTCATCGGCTCGCTGTAAATAATTATAATATAAATATATATATATATATAGTCTAGAATAAACGGATCGACGAAAAAAAATAATTCACGCAACTCTGCTTTTCAACGGTGAGATGTCAACTCGTGATGTTGGTCTCTTCCGATTCTCATCGATAATAATAGTTAACTCCGTCAAGTTGAGAGTGAAGAGGAGGAAGGGGGAGGGGGGGGGCATTCGACAACCAAAGTGTCGCCGAGCTGGCACGGGCTATATAATTAAACTCGATTGCTACTCAGCCGCGACGGGAATAAATTATTACGAGCTCGAGAATCTTCGAATTACGACGATTGAATCGAAGATTCGATTCTCCAAAAGTTTCAAGATTCTGCGAAAGGGGGTGGGGGGTTTTATCATCGGAATCCCCAATTCGTGTCTGTAAGATGCGAAATGAAAACACGTCGAGCGTTTGCAAAACGCTTTTTCTTCTCTAACATTATTTATTCGATCAATAATTACATCAATAACAAATAATAAAAAAAACAACAACAACAACAATTCATTTGAATTGTTAATTGAGAATAAAAAATTGAAAAAAAATAAGCAGAACGTTCTGTGATTAATAGAACCGACCGGTAGCTTTTAATCGTAAATATAATTTGCTCGATTAAATCGTGCATGTTATGAAAAACCAGCTTTCTCGTTTTATGTATGATATGAACGAGCTGATAGTATCGACGAATTATCGCGTTTGTCGATACGTGTAACAACGACTTCGTGAATTTACGGTCTCAAGCATGTTTGGCGAGAGAGAGAGACACAACGACGACGTATAAATTGTATTTAACCATGTAAATATTGTAAACTAATTAGTTATCGATTGAAAATACACGATTACACATGAATTGCGTCCAATCGAGAGTGACATTGCGTTGTTTTTTTATTCTTTTTATATGGGATTTTATATGAATCTTACCTTTACTTTTTTCTCTTCGACATCAAATCGTAATTTTCAAATTACAACTTCCATATCCCTTTGGAATGAATTTTTGATCAAAAATTCATCGCTAACACCGAACGAGCCCCGAAGATAAGCTCGTAATCACTATTCCAGGGATCCAACAATCTTCCCAATCAAACCAACAGGTAATTAAGGATAAAACAAATCATTTATTCAAGAAATCATTGATTAACAGTAAAAGATCGTTTATTTATTAATAACAGTACGGTTTTTTTTAAATATCACCAATATGCACGGAAAAACAATAGTTTTCGTAATCCTCATGATCACACCTTCGAAGAAACACAAAGGACAATTCATAATTAATCGAAACATGACTTTCCTGAAGGTGCAACATTTCACCGGAATGCTCTTCTTACACATATCATCTTTTTGTTTTCTTTATCTTTTTTACATTGTACACAATAGATAATAATAATTAAAAAATTAAAAAATAAGAAATAATAATAATAATAATAATACTAGAAAAATAAAAATAATAATAAAGTACTCGCGAATAAATAACGGGAAGAGCGCGAAATCCACCGTAGCCTCTTCTTTAGTATTTACAATTCCATTCGACTCCAACCTTCGTCGCACTTTCACATATTTTTCTTTCTCTCTCTTTTTTTTGCTTTTTAAATACGCACAACTGACTACACAAACTATACCACATAATACTCACGAGTCATGACGCAAGCCAAAGTCCCCCCCCCCCCCCCCTAAAGTTCGATCATCGATGAATCAATATTCCAATATATAATTTTTTTCGCGTCATGCTCAAACCGCTTTATCCGCGCGCGCGCATTTTACGGAATTATTTACACAAGAAAAATCCGAATGGGGTGTTCGACGTGCGAGTTTCGGGTCGCGTCCGGTCACTTTGAAATTGAACCCGCGCACAGGCCCCATTGTGTCTGGGATCGAGTCGAAAGCGTCGGACAAACCTTTTTTTTTTTTCGACGAAAGATCTTTCGGGCTTTCGTCTCTACCTGCGACTTTGCAGGGGGGAGGAGGGTGTATTTTACTCGGAGGACACTTCAAGTGGTTCGACGGTCATGATACATTGTTCCCTCTCCAGAAGTTCGACTCCTTTTATTTTATTTTTATTTTTTTTTCACTGGTTCACTCGTAATTTCACTGGTTTCGAGAGCAACTGGTCGTTGCAAAATGCTTTGCAGGGTCAACCGACCGACCTCCCCCCTTCGCCCCGCCCCGCACATTTACCCCCCGGGGCGCCGTGAATTTTTCACGTTCGATATCCATCTGGGTCTCGTGAATCGTAAATTATCCGCCCTGGTGGCAAAACTGGGCCTGCAGATGGTGAGTGGGGGTCGTCGGGGTCATCGGTGTCAGAGGCGTGAGGGGCGTCATGGGACTTCCGGGACTCTCGCTGCCCGCACTGCCCGCACCGTGATAACCCCCCAAGTAGGCGCCGACCATGTTCACACCACCCCCGTAAAGCTGATCGCCCGTATGATGCTGCAACGGGGGCGAATGATGCACTGCGAATCACAAAAATAAAAACGAGACACGTTTGTCAGAACGGAAATTTTGTGAACGGAAATTTTTCATCCCCCCCCCCCCCCCTCGCCCAGTCGGGTGGAAGCGGGGAGCAATGGAAATTGAAAATTTCATGCACGATTGTGTAATTGATTTTGATTTTTTTTAGTCACTATGTTTCGGTATTCTTTTTTTTGTTTTATTATTATTATTTTTTTAAGTTGCAGGATTCTTTGCAATGGTGAAAATTAGTTCTTTCGATACTGTTTTTGACGAAAGCTTCTGTTTGAAATCATTTTTTTTTCAATTTTCGAATTCTTTCATTTATTTTTTTTTATGAAGCTGAGATGAGGGATATGTAATTTTTTGTTGATCACCACAATTTACATATATTCCATCGGTTAGCAAAATGTCGTTCATAATGGAAATAACATATTGTTCAGTACAGAAAAAGAGAAGACTTTTGAAGCGATTATTTGATTTTATATTAAATTTTTATTGAATCCAATAATTTGTTAAATTATTTAAAAAAATCGTTCGCCCAGCCAATAAAGAGATCAAAAACCGACCCCGCAATTTCCATTGTTATCAGCAAAACTGAATAGGGTGTATTCATTTTTTCGTTCTCTTGTCACGATAAAAATAATTTTAAAAAAAAGTTATACTCACTTTGCGTTTTGATTTTTCCACTGTGTTTTTTTTGTCTCGCTCGTGAATTTTGAAACCAAACTTGGGTAACACGTTTACTGAGTCCCGTAACGTGTGCTATCCTCTCGAGATCCTGTCCATCGGGATTGCTGTCCAATTGAAAATTCGCTTGTAAAACCGACAATTGTTCCTCGGTAAATGTCGTTCGGACCCTCTTGGTTTTGCTGCCTTTGCCACCGTGTTCGGAATCGCAGTCCTCGGACGACGACGTGTTGTTGCCCTCGACGACGTCGAGATAATGAGCCTTGCAGAGCAAACGAGCGTCGAGAAGTGCGAATTGTTCGCCGGTCGACAATTGTCGGGAACAAGCGTCGCACGCGAAACAAGCCAAATGATAGACTCGCTCGCGTGCTCGTCTCACCCAATCACCCGCCCCCACGTTTCTCCCGCACTTTGCACATTTCGCTCCGAAGGTCCTGCGAACATCATCGAAAAAAAACAACGAAAGAATTGAATAAAATCGTCAAGTACAATAAAATATAAATGGTTATAAAATTTAATTGAGCAAAAAAAAGAGAGAAATTGATTGATGCTTTTTTTTATTATGCCCTAGTTAGTACTTTGGGGCGAATGGTGTAAAAGATGAGATCAGCATGTAGTGATATGGTATACATATATATATAATTAATTGAATCAATAATCACTATAATCTATCATGATCGAAAAAAAAATTAAGTTCAATGAAATAAAACGTTATAAAATTGAATTGAAAAAAAGAAAGTGAGAGGGAGAGAGAGAGAGAGAGAGAGAGAGAGAGAGCACGAACAGTATCGACAAAATAAAATTAAGTACAATAAAATAAAACGTTATAAAATTAAATTGAAAGAAAAGAGAGGAAGAGTGAGAGAAACAGAGAAAGAACTTCGCTGCTGGATAGCTGAGACACGGGGTGGTTAAAGTTCATTCATGGACCATCGGACACGAAGAGCCAGTCAACACGTTGGCTTCATTAACATACTACATTACTACCGCTACGACGGACACAAGCTGTGGCTGTTAGCCCAGCGAAATAGTAGCGGCCCCGAAGACGTGATCACTAAAGTTGCTCGGACGGACAACTTGGTCGCGGAACGGAAGTGGAAAGAGAAATAATAGATAGAAAGAAGCACCGGCAGCAGACTGTCGCGGTCACGACAATACCGAAGACAAAAAAAAAAAACGATTAAACTGAATTGAAAGAAGATTTTTTTTTCAAATTGGTGGTGCCTAACTAACATAAAATTGTTTGGTCTGTTATAATCTGTGTGATGGATTTCAGTTGCAATATTGTATATTGTCGTGAAAAAGATAAAACAAACGTTTTTTTAAAGAAACAAATTGTGTGTTCAATTATGTTAAATCGTGTTTCATTTCAAACTGTGTTTTTTTCAATGTAAAAAAAATGAAGTCGAGAGAATGGGAAACGGATAAATTGTCTATTGGACCGTTGATGTTGAGCTAATGATTAAAAGATAGAAAACGAGTGTTCATGGAATCGATCTATAAAAATTCCCCCTCATGAAACTCTAACTACATATTCTTTATATATAGCACACATTTTCCATCACCGCCTCATCGATTGATGATCACACATAAAAATAATCTTTCGATCAAAATCAAGTATCTACGAAACATCAACACCACGAGCTCAACAATCAGCAAACACAATTAACCAAAAAAAACCCCATAAATTCATTTCAACCACAAAAATCCCAATTCCACAAACGCGAATCAAATAAAAAATTATATCGAAAAAATTGAAACAAAAATACATGACAAAAAAAAATGTTAAACCAAAGGAAGTAAAGATGGAAGATCGATGAATGGGATTATCGCCGAAGGAAGCTATATATCGAACAAAGAAAAAGATAAATCGGCCCCCGTGTGTCGATATTATTCGTGGTGGGTCTTTCGTCCCGTGCATGCATCGAGCGTGTGTGTGTGTGTGTGTGTGTGTGTGTGCAAGTCGAGTGTGCATCGTCATTGCATCTCCTCGCTTCGGGCTCCAGATAGCCACGCAGATAGTCGTAATGTGGTTCCGAGTCTCTTTGGACTATCGATTATGGTAATCCGATGTGCCTTGGACACGCCTAGGAGCCTGCCTCCGCGACCAGGACATCCTGCCGTGACTTCAGAATCCGTATACATGCACTTTGGCTTATATATATATACATATATATAAATGTATAGATGTATATAGGGATGTGGAAAGAGATGTGAGAGAGACTTGGACGGTGCACCGTACATCTGGATATATATAACGATGGATTCTGTCGCGGCAACGATGACTGGTACTGCAACCGGATTTTGTTTTTTTTCTTTTTTGTTTGTTTTTCGTTTTTCCAATTCCCCAGCCTCCGAGCTTACGTATCACGCTATCCAAATTGTATCTTCCCCGATTGGTTTGCATAAATAGTCGCATCTTAAGAACGCTAGAGAGGCGTAACTCTATCCGTTTTTTTTTGTTCTTTTCATTGTTTTTTTCTCTACTTACAAGGTATCTCATTTTTTTTGTAGGTTCATAGATATATATATTTATGTATATAGATGAGTTAACGTTATCTCGGTTTGAGGCTAATATTGAATATCTAGCCAACCCCGCATGAGTTAAATTACGCAACAAGAAAAGCGAATTATGAACTATTTTGTATGATTTGCGATCTTTACAAACTTGTGTGTTTGTTCAATCTGTTTTTATTTATTTATTATTATTTATTATTCATTCATTATTATTTATTATTTTTAGTTTTCCATTGTTCTTCCGAAGTAGCTTTTCCGTTTTTGGTTTGTATCTTACGAGTGTTCTTGTCGTTTGCATAAGTACTTTAATGTGAAAAATTGAGAAGTCCTATCTATGACAATTACTATCGGCTTATCCATTCACGCTTATATTGGTATTTTATTATTTTTTATTCAAATAAAAATATTATTACATTATCATTTTGCTATCTCACCGTCGATATGGAGTCAGCATTGAAAGTACATAGATATGCATACAAATATGCATGTACTGGTCGCACGGATGCACGCACCCGAGGGAATAAAATATCGCAGCTGTGCCGGAGGGCCCAACACGTCCCTTACAAGGCAAATTCCTCGGATCTCATCGACTCGTGCAACACGCACTTACACTACGCGGGTGAATCTTTTTTTTTTTTTTTTTTTTTCATTTTCGTTGTCTCTCGTGACTCGGCACCCAACCTTCGTGTATGATATCTCATACGTCATACTAACCCACCCGCGTATCACTATAGATATGTATATATATATTTATAATAGGGTGTTTTGAAGAGAGCAGATTTTTTGGATTTTTATGGAAGTTTCCACATTTGAAGTAGATACTTTCAGGAGAGATCTCCCGAAATTCGAGCCCAATCGGACAATATTCAAAGGTTCCGCTTTCACGAGTTCGATTTTGCCTTTGATTGACACGGAAAATGGTTGTTTTTTTTTTTTTTAGTTGCAATTAATTTTTCAGGCAGGCAAAAAATTTCGGGGATGAAAACTAAGTTTGGTACATGGTATCAAAGTCACTTGAAATGAGAATATTTTTCGTTTTACAATAAACAAAAGAGTCAACTATTTTTTTTTCGTCAATTTTTAATGATTTTTTTGAACTCAGATCACAGCCAGGAATTTCCTTCCAACAATAACATCCCGTCGAAGAATAAAAAAAAAGTCACACGAAAGGGTCGCGTGCAAGATTTTTTTTTTTTTTTTTTCATTTTCTTTTTTTTCGACGAGTCACGCGAGTTCCTCGTACACGTTCGTAATATCCTTCCGTTCATTCGGGGACTGAACAGTGAGTGGTGGAGGGAACATCGGTAAAAATGGAGGACCGATGGTAAAAACCGGAGGAACGTCGGTTGGAGCCGCAACTCGTCGTCCAGTTATCGTTTATGGCAGTGTCACGGATTTTACGCCCTTTCATAAAATTGTGAAACAAACGAAGAGAGGATGCTCCAACGTTGGAGAAGGAAGAAGGGTCCGCGAGGCATGGGGAAGCGGAGATATATAAGAAAAAAAAAAAAAGACTAGGCTGAAATCGCCGACTTTGCGCATGCTTCGCGAGCATGAAATGACGCATTTTCGAGGGGTTCGGACAAAAAAGAATATTTTTCATGCATCTCATGCATATTTTAAAAATTCATCTGCTGCATAAAAAGGATAAACAAGTTTGTGGAATTCGTATGTGGAATTGAACAAATGTACTTTACATACATACGTGCTATATGCAATTCATTACCAAATTCATAAATATTCATTATAATCAATGTATAACTGTATCGAATATTAATCCGTGTCGCTGATCGTGGCAATGTTGTAAATCAAAATTAAATTATTTTTTTTTTTTACTTCTTCAAGACTCAAGTGTCAAAAATATATGTATGAGACATATGATAAAAATCCTTACGGTTTCATGTGTGCAATTAGACATGTGTATTGCACGTATGTACACACTTCATGCAATCTACATACAATTGATAAATTGTATGTAGATGAATATTTGAATATTTAGTTGTATCTAATATTTAGATTCATATTCAATGACACTCTCCATACAATTGAAAATGTATTAATATTTCATATAAATCGTCTGTAGACTCTGCCCATAAGTTTTTCAATATTAGACACATGAGAAATGGATATTAAATATATTTATATAGCATACAGTTTGTATGTAGAATAAATATGTCAAACTTCATATAAAAATGAAACTTGTATTTTCAAACTGTACAAAAAAAAAACATTTTTTGCACAATTATAATCTATTTATTTTTTCACTTGAAACACGAGAAGAAGGCTGATCAAATGATCCCGACTTTAAGTCGCGTGATTTGTTATTGATAGATGATAATCATGATAATAAAAAACTTACATTGCATAATCGTGTCTACAGTAGAGTCTCATGCCCCGTAGAAAGCACGAGTGTTGATCGTGAAGGGGTCTCGCGCATGCGCAACATTTCAGACACCTCGAGTGCCAACTTCGTCCACCGACGCATAAAACCGTACGTTCGCGTACACTCTCGCCACAACCCCCGCATCCCATTTCCATGCCATCGTTGCTCTGATCACTGTTGTTGCTGCTTATGCTGTTATTGTTATTGCCCAAAATGATTTTCTTGTCTATGGTGACGTTGTTGTTGTTGTTGTTGTTGTTTGGAAATAGCAAAGCGTCGGTGGAATCCGTGTCATTCTCGATTTCGGTCTGTAACACAAATAAACGTTCAATTGATTAACGAATTATTCGAATGGGTTACAGATTAATGTTTTTTTTTATTTTGATGATATATAGATTTTTTTTGCGTGAGACATTTTATTGAACTCGTGATTTTCTGATGAATCATCATGTGGATGGGATCCAAGGACGCAGACATCTATTTGAATTTGAATTGTCATTTCTGTTATGTAAATTGAATTATTGATGAGATTTCGACGAAATCTATCATCTGCCATTATTCGTCCAACTTATTGGCAATGCAAAAATAAAAAAAAGAAAGCAGGTGTAACTTATCGGTCAAACTTCTGTCAGATGTTCACACAATAGCATCATGTACCATTCGATATTTTGAAAACGCAAATTCCTTAACGTCTGAGTGAGATATTGCGTCGAATGATAATATGAGAATAATTTCCTAGTCACTTTTTACATCACTTTTTCATCACGCCTAATAGTTCTTTGATTCGAAAAAAAAAAAAAAAAAAACGAAACGAACGCAACATCTATATACAGGAAACAAAAACATAATTTCTCCATTCGGAATACAATGAGTTAAGTGGGTCGTATCAGTTCATCATTGTCGGATAAAAATATGTATGTTCTCTCGACCAAGAAATTCACTCATCGTTCGTACATGTGAAGAATTATCGAATTCAGCAAATACAAATGCGCAGAATTAAAAACGATGAGTATTGGTGTTCATGATTTATGGAGCCTGCTGTACACACTTTGCCTACTCAGAAGAAAAAAATATGATCGATTCGACGCCTCCGGTCGACGAACTTTTCATTCCCATTGTCTCATCGAGTTAACTCAATGTACCTACGATCGAGTTCAATATACGATTGAAAATAAAGAAAAAAAAAACGGAATTAATTAACCTGCTCTACTTGAACGTGGATTTGAAGGTCGAGTGATATCGAAATATGATATTGCTTTCAAATCCCCAGAGCAAAATATATCCAAAGTAGTTATTCCAACGCATAAATGCCCATTTTTACTCCAGTGTCGCATATTTGTCGCAAAACTTTTCATCCCAAAATTTCTGCGTCCATAAAATGGACACTTTTACGGCAAACTGGAATTTAGAAAAAATCCAAATGGTGCGGTAGTTACACAACCGCAATGAGAAGGTTTCTCCAGACCTCTGGAAGGTTCGGTGGCGATTGTCAATAGAATCGGACGATATCGAATCAATGAATCCAAGCGTGTGACTCAATTATCCAACTCGAGGACAAATGATTTTGAACTCGGCAATTAAATTACAATTTGTTCACACGCACACTGCGTTGTGATAATATTCAGAATCAGAACATTCGAAGACAGCTGCACAATGATGTGTTTTTATTTTTTCTAATTTTTCTATTATTCTAAATGTGATTTTTCCGACTTTCTGATTATAAAATATATTTGTCGATCCCGAAAGTTTTTATCTTCCAATTTTTCATGATTATTTTAATTATCATTCAATTCTTCAATTGTTATTACATGAAGATTGCCTTATCTTGGCTCGAGGTAAAGAAAAAAGATTTCAATAGCGATATTCTAGATCGGGCGTTATAACTAAAAATATTTATTTATATATATAGTTTTTAGAATCATTGCTCAATAAATTTGTCAATAATTAGCGAAGCAACCAAAAAATCAACGACATCTCCGAAGAAAAAAAATTAAATCTGTCGAAAATATTTTCATACGCGCTAATATAAAAAATCAAGAATTAATATTTCGAAAGAAATGAAAAAAAAAACACACACACACACAATAAATTTCACAATACGGAAAGGCAAAATTCGAACGTCTCTGTTACATAGGAGCGATAACGTGTGTCTACATGGTCACACAGAGAGCTCGCGCAGTCTTTTCCGTCCTCGAAGTTTCGCTGCACGAGTAAATCGTCAGGAACGTGTTGGGTAATAATAATTTATTTCGTTTTAGCCCGGCTGGGGCGGGGAGGGGGGCGTGATATTTGATTTATGATCTGGCGAAGGCACGTGGAACTCGGTCACGCGCACTTGTGGCTCATTTCAATTCGGATCATTGATCCCTATGTGTCAGACGATCTAGTTCCCGAACTTAACACGAAACTACGATGTCTTACAACTGCTTATCATTTGATCGATAATTCAATTATCATTGCAAATATCGGTTATAGAAATGGCCTTATAAGTCGAAGGGGGTGGAGGAGAAATATGCCGTAGCGTTCGAAGAGAATTTTTTTTCACTTTTTTCTCACGATTTTTTGGTTTTAACTATATTAATATAGATTTAGAAGGCATCTCGTGCAAAAATCTTGAACTGTTGGACATTTAAATGAAAGAGAGAGAGAGAGAGAGAGAGAGAGAGAGAGAGAGAGAGATGTAGATGCTTGTCTCTGGGCTGCATCCTTGCAGTCCATTCTCTTTGGTCCACTTAATTACACGAGGATGCAGTTTTCCATACATCCAGACAAACTCTGACGTGAAAAAAAAAAAAAACTGACAACTTGTAAAATACATAATCCCTTCCACGTCAAAGCAAAAAATTACCTCAAAAATGCAAAAAAAAATTCAATACGAATAAAATATATATTATTCCACAAGTCAAATGTTCCAAGGACAATGAGAATACGTAAAAATTCGTATAAAAAATGCACAACCCCGACTGAACCTCCACAAGTTTCTGAAACAGTTTTTTTTCGACGAAAAATCTTTGTTTTTCACATGAAATAAATTGGATTTTGTTTTCAGACATGATATATCGTTTCGACGTATATATATGTAGTACATGGTTGAAAGTTAGAGCGTTTGTTGGTCCAGGATGGATCCAGTCGGTTCGCAGCGTGGATAGCCAAAGAGTTATCCACAGGGCGGCCCTGCGGGATCGTCGGGAATGCAATCAACGTGTAATAGGAACGAATAATGATGGTAATCCTTTATTCTCGAGACGGTTGTGGCGCGAACGAAGGATATCATGCATCGAGGAGAGACGTGAACGTGATAAACGAGAGAGAGAGAGAGAGAGAGAGAGAGAGGGAGAGAGAGTGAGAGAGAGAGAGATCGGTGCGAACGGGATGAAGAATAACTATCGTGACTCCGAGGGTCAAACGATCGAGTGAGTTCGGGACTACCGGTCATCTGGCCCTTTTCACGTGTATAATCACCTATCGTTGCAACATCGCCAACGAGTTAAACAACAACAAAAAAAACTAATCATCGCTCGCGGTTCAAAACAATCTTCTTGACTGCCCGAATCGAAATTTTCACCTTTATTCCGAACGTATTTCAACATCGCTATTTAGGGCGAAGCCGATTGAAAGTAGGATGAAGTTATAAGCAATTCTCGTCTGATCTTCAACCTCATGTCACCCTAAATAAAGTGGAACCTTGCTCATGGCTTCCTTATCATTTTACACATTTGCCAAAGATAGAGGAATCTATGAGGAACTATGTATCGATCAATTATGGCTTCCTCATAGAGGAATCTTTCGCAAATGTGTAAAATGATAAGGAAGCCATGAGCAAGGTTCTACTTTACATCTCAATAATTTAAAAACCGTACAAAATTATGAGGAAGCAAAGTGCAAGATTTTTTCTCTCTCATTCCATTTGAACATCACGGAAAAATCATTTTGGAGTGTCTGGACCCCACAATATAGGATTCGTCGCAGTAGACAGTCAGAGTGACGAGGTTCGGGTGCCATTTCGATCGATCCGACGGAGAAAATTGTGGTCAATCGAAAAATGATATTGATCATTTTTTTTACACATAATTATTTTTGTAAAAATAATAATCACTCGCACTTGTTTTATTGAATCAAGAGTCAAAACTGTGTGAATTGTTGCATAGCTCAATGTTGAACGACGATAATTTATTATTATTAAAAAAAAAACAACAACAACAACAATTCCTCACCTTCATTTTATTATCCAAATCACGAATAAACCCTAAACTCGAATAATTTCTCGTTCATAAATGCTTCACGAACATCATCGATAAATTGTCACAGTGTTCCCAAAAAATCGATATAATTTTTTTTTCCTTCAAAACCTTTCTTCACACACGTGTGTCAAAAAGTCGTATATCACGCGCACTTATCTCGGATAATTCGACGATTCAACACGATCAACTCCCACCGTCAAATCAACCATCAAAAACGTTTTTTTCGCGTTCGTTGAATCATCAACAAATATTTTTCATTCACAAAGCTAAAACGAATGTTTAAAAAAAACCTTTTGTTTTTTCAAAAACGCTGTTTTCCCGAAATTTCGTTGTATTCGCGTGAGTCGTTGATTCGTATTTTTTTTTTTTTTTTTTTCGTTGACGAAGCTGAATAATAAAAATTTCGTGGATATCGTGCGAAAAAATTATGAACGAAAAAAAACAAAATAACAAAAGAAAAACCACAAAAATTTCGAAAGGAGAAGAAACTTGGGTTTAATGCCGTCCGGTTCGTGGCCCGGGTGAGACTGGCTCGACGAAACGGCCCCTACCACTCGAGCCTGGGGTATCGGGGGGGCCCCACGTCGTTCCCCCGGCACGCACACACCCACACAACACACACAGACACACGCGCCCGCGCTCATGCAACACACCCGCACACCCGGGGACAACGCAGACGACGACGACGAGCGAAATCGGGGTGGACGATCCCCTCCGCGATGTTCGGCTCGAACGAAGTGAACCCTCGGAATCGTTCGTACGGTTCGGAGCAGAGTCGTTGACGCTCGGTTCAGGGTGCGTTTGAAAACGTTGGGTGGGGGGGGGGGGTGAGACCGAGGTACGTCCTTCTTGAGGACGAGGAAACCGCCACCAAACCGTCCGGTCGGGTACCAGCCGGGAGAAGGGGGGGCACCCTTGCTCAACGAGTCCCTCGAACGATCGAAGAACCTGAAGAAGAAGCTCCGCCTTTTCGTTCACGCCCCTAAACCGTCCCACCTTCGTGTACCTTCGACCTACTCGCACATCTGTGGGAGCAAAAAAAATTTTAAAAAAGATAAATAAAAAGAGGAAATAAAAAAAAGAGGAGGTTGTGAACATCCATGTGTTGAACTGTGGCGGGGGGGGGGGTCTTCAGCTATACAGCCTACTGAGATGAAACTTCTTGGGCTTTGGGCCATGTTTCTTAGCATTAATTTGTTTTGTTTTCTTTTGTTTGGTTTTGTTTTTTTTTATTATTATTGAACGTCATGTAAGGATTTGTTTTTGGTATGAGTTTGATGGGAGACACGTGCGAAACATGATAGTGGAAGATTGGAGATATTTTTGGGATAATTTTTTATGTGACGAGCGATCGGAGTTGACGAGTTTGTTGGTTCCTTGAATTTTTGTGTGTCTATCGTAATGATTTACTTTAGAATTGTTATGATAATTTTGGGTTGAGATTTTGGCGATGATTTTGATAATTTGTCAAATTATCAATTATTGTAATAATGATATGACATTTTTATAATAATTTTGATCATCGACTTTTGAATTATTATAATCGTGTTCATTTGAAAGTCTTCAACAATACTTTTGACAATTAGTCGACCTCAAAATGTTTTTTCTTTCAATTTTATTGGAGGAAAATGTCTTTTTGACCTTCTAATGTGTTATGCTGCTACCTGGAAACACTTTCTACGAACGTTTTGCGATTTTTGCGACAGTTAGTTCGGTCGAAATAATCAAAAATGAAAATCATAGAAATTACGTGAACCAGTAATATATATTTATTAATATTTCTACTCCAAATATGCGATAATCAATGAGAATCGGTATGAAGATTTCACGATCGGTTTCGATATTCGCGATACCAAGATTAGACGTTTGAGAAAAAAGAAAGACAGATCCGAGTTCAATAGTCGATAAGTCTGCAAGGTCACTCGCAGGTGTCACCACGAATCAAAAGCTCTAAAAAAAAAAAAGATAGTACAGTCAGGAGTCAAGCCGCGTTCAATGCCAATTGTGGCGATTACACAACGAGACATTGTATCACGAAATAATGGTGATAATGCAATTCGCCGGGCGCTTCGCCGACATGTTTGTGGATCGGGTAATCGATTTTCCCCCCATTTTCATTGGATAACGATAATTTTCATTATTTTCGGTAATCACGGCTTTTATTTTCATGCAAACTACCATTTGACGGGTTTTACAGTCGAGCATGTGCTAACCGGTTTCAACGATTCCCAGCCAAACGGCTGCGTTCTGAATTTGCAGACGTAAAAAACGAACTATCTCCGGCTAACACTCGAACAAACTGTCACTTTTCAATTCGTTTGCGTGTGAGTTTGATATGCAAACAAGATCGTCTCTAGGGTTACCATATGATTCTCGGTTCTACCGTCCGCGAAGCAACGTAGTCCAACCTCTTTTAATAGCGATGAGCGCAAGCGCGTCAACCATTTCGTCCACCTCGAAAACGCGTTTTGCGATATTTCGAAATCGCGTGGACCGATTCGAATGAAAATGGTGTTGAACGACGCAGAATTGTGGCAAGAATTGTTTGGGTTCAATAATTATGTTAAAAATGTTTACCGTTTCAAATGAATAGCGAATCGCGTTTTGCAGGTCCGCAAGGGACGTCGCGAAGTTTCATTCATGCGACCCTGACACATGATTAAGGGGTTGATTCAATGTTAATGCATCTAGAATGATTGTTTAGACAAATAACTGTCATTAATAATCATGCAACAACTGAGATTTTTACATTTTTGCAATAATTATGAATAATTTCGATAATTATCGTGTTAAAATGAATAATAATATTTGACAGGCGTTTTACAATTACATGATAATTAAGATGAATCAATCAGGCCGACGCCGTGGGCATCGGTAAATTCTTCAACCAGATGGTAATGACCACCAGCGATAAGATATAAAAATCGTGATAGCTCGGAATGCATTATGAATGCCACGGCTAAAAGAAAAAGAATCTTGACGTTGTTGTGAATAAAAACAATAACGATAAGAATCTCTTCCGAGATCGACGAAATTTCGCTATCAAGAGCATCTCTGTTAGAACATACCGATGTAGATTACATAATTATCGTGATGCAATATTCACGGTTGATCGTATAATACTTTTTTTTATCGCAACGATAACGATATCATATGTTGTCGAATGAATAACAATTTTCGCCCGTAATAATAATCTGGTAAATCGTCGACATTTTTTCGTTCTTAATTGAAATATTGTTGACTGCTCGGAGTCAACAGATTTAATCGCTGGTCGATGCTGCATATATAATTAAAACACGTTCTTGCGTTCTCAGTCGTGAAATATTTTTTTGTCGCTTGATACAAATTCAAGTTATTTTTTTATTAAATTGCGTTTAGTTGCGCAGTGATGATAAACAGATAGATGAAAAAAAGTTCGACAAGTTGGGAAGAGGTATCTAGTGAATGGGTTTTAGGCGGTTCGAATTTTCGTTATAATATTTAATATTCATTGCTGAAAATTATTCTAATCGTGTTTTATTTAGGATCATAAAAGAATGAAATTTAACTGCTAATGACAGCAAAACCCATCAGTCAGCAGCAGCTCCCGTGTATTGGAAATGACGACGTGTCCATCTCATGGTTCGTCCCGCCTCCATTTTCCATATTCATACGAGAAGAAGGTAAACTGGCAAACACAAAAGCATGGTCATCAGACACATAATAAACCGGTGACATAAACACGATCTGAAATTTGTTCGACTGGTCCATTTAAAATGTATGCGAACGAATGGTCACAACTGGGTACCACAGTTACTCAAACTTTGGTAGAACTATGAATATATATATATATATCCATGTAGGCTCGGTCGACTTTTCAAGTGGCCCATGGACCCACGCGAGTCAGACGATTATAAAGTGGCAGTGTCGATGAGCCTGTAACTCCATTGTCGTGATGGACCGTACGAGAGGTCCAGAGGCACAATGGTCGAAGAATTTTTATGACGAAATAGCCGGAGAAATATCTAGGAATACGAAAATAAAATAAAACCCAGAGGTAGGAAAAAAAGGGGAGGGAGAAGAAGAGACGGTTCGATGCAACGGGGAGAAGAAAACGAAAGGGAAGGGCCGAATGCGACCACGAGGACCCGACGGACGCCTCACCCACCCCTTTTTTCATACCACTATTCTATATTTACTTGCGGCGAATGCGTTATATATTATAATCCTCTACTATTTGGATGAGTTTCGAAGCCCTATAGCTGGAGATACATACACACACATATATATATGTATATGTATATATATGTGTATTTTTATTTTTTATTTTTTCGACTCTCGAAGACGGAGGAAAGCACCTGTTTGTATTTCTGCCGCTCGCCGACACATAAATCATTCACGAATGGACCAACGCCTTTTATCACTGCGGTTCCTTCGGAGCTGCTTCATTCGCTTGTATTTTTATTTTATTTTTTTATTTTTTTCAATTTTATTTTTTTTTTTTATTTTTTTTTCTGTATGATCTTCGAAAATATGTTTATGCTCACGCAAGTGTTGCAGGGTTGATTCGAACGGTCGCGTTTGGTCGAACGACACGGATGGACAATATTGAACTTGCATCGAACTACGATGCAATTTTTTTTTATTAAAGATACTCCGCATTCTTCTTCTGCGCATAGTGCGAGCTTTTGAAATGGTTGTGCACAATGGGATGTGCATCGATATTGAAAACATTTACTGTACACCATATTTGAGAAATTATTTTCATCGTTGTTATTGATATAAATTAATTGTCATATTTATTCAGTGACTTTAATTATTCGATTCGGTTCGAGAGCAGGGAAGAAAATGTGCGATTTCATAATAATTAAATAACTAACCATAACACTCGTGTGAGAACTAAATTATACATCTAATAATAATAATAATAATAATAATAATAATAATAATAATAATAATAATAATAATAATAATAATAATAATAATAATAATAATAATACATTTGAGCAAGGGTAAAATCCTTGAAAATAATTGCACATCGTCGTGTGCAAGTTGTCGATGTCTTTCTCCCTTCGAGTCGACGAAACTGTACAGCATCTTCAATTCCCCGCATCTGCATCTCATTCTCAACTTCCCCAAAGTTCCAGCTTTGCACCCGGCACAAAATGTTTTTCGCATCGAGCAAAACTACGACTACATCCGTAAACTTCGTTCGCCATATCGCTCAACTTTCAAAGTCTGTGTTTTCTGATATCTCCGCGACTCTGGGTCTTGCCAGATTCTCAGGAATATCTGATTTTTCCGAGATTCACAGCAAAAAACAGTCTGTTTGTTTTTTTTCTTTTTCTTTTATTTTTTTTGTCAATCACTTTTACAGGGTGAAACTATTTTTCCAAATAAAAATCGTAACGCCACTGCCGAACATTCGTGTTGTCTGATGTTCATCCCCTAATGTCCACCGTGTCGACTATAATGGCCTTGATTGGAGCCATTGATTTTTTTTCTTTGCCTGTTTCTCACTTTCAACGGTTCCCACTGACGTGTCTGGCAAAAAATGTGACGGGGAAACACGATCCGGCTTACCAGGTGAAACGAAATAATAAGTCAACGACTGATAAGTAATACACACAATAATATAAAAATCGGGCAACGAAAAAAAAGTGGAAAAAAAGTTTTTTATTATCTACTGAGCGTCCGCGGACAAAAATATGCATTCTCAAAATGTTTTACCATAGTCCGGTAATAACCCGAGCAATTGGAATCGAATCCAAGACCAAATTGGAAGCCCCAAAATGGTGATCATGAAGAAACAGACGTGAACTCGCAGTGCCATTATTCGTTTTTGAATTTTCAAACTCTTCCATATATTATGGACATGGTTCCAGCTTTCTCCCGTGCCATTATTTCACCGTGGCAGTTTCCTCCACTCTCAGTTTCCATCGTGGCAGTTGGCCTTGATTCAGAAGCTTCTGATCTATCTGACGCTCCTACCATCTGATGCTAACTTAGACTTGTAAGACACTCACTTTCAATATTGTAAGAACCCACTTCTGATTTTGTAAGATGTTTGTCAGGAACTTATTAATTGTCGGGCTTACAATGAATGATTACTCAACACACAGCGTAAAATAAATAGATAGTTCATTACAAATAAGCGGAAAAGATGTTTGCCACATTGGAAGGAAATTCACATTGGACTAAACAAAGCCACATTGGAAGGAAACTCACATTGGACTCAAGGAAGCCGCATTGGAAACCCCGGACTGATAAAAACTTGGGCCCAACCTTGGCATCGCATTGTTCAATCATTCGTGGCGTAAAAACCAACGAATAATCCAAAAAATACATTAAAAAAAAAAAAACAAACAAAAATTTGGTTCTCGTGTAATTCGCACGAACGAATCGGTATACGAATAAAAATTAAAGATGCAACAACGATTATAGCGCGCGTGTCTTACTCGCGCGATGGACAACACAGCCAAAGTCTCGCTGGTTTAAATATATATATATATGTATATGTATATATGCGAGGACGGTGTTGCTCCTGCTTGCCATTAGTAACGCTTACCCGGGCATAATGCGAGAAAAATTGCGGTCGTGTTATAACGTTGGTGGGGACACAGTCCCAACGTAGAACGGACAAAGGTATTCGAGAATGGTCCTTCGTCTATATATTATGCGGCTGGATACTGTCTCGAGAGGATCGCCGGAGCGGGGAAGAGTCAGAGAGGGGGGCGGGGGGGGGGGGGGGAGGACACTCTCGCGCGAACCCCGGGGTTCCTCGGTGTCGCAGCTCTCTGCGACGGAAACAAGAATAGGTCTCTTGGTTGTAGTACCGGGCCGTGAAACGAAACGATTAATCGATCCTCGATCGAGGGAGCTTCGAGTGCAAGAACCCGCACTCGATTAAAGCCAGCGGCAAGCTTGAAACCCCTGGAAAAGTCGACGTATTCTTGTGTAATATTTATTTTCATTATTTCTTTGAAAATTTTTAATTTTTATATGTATTTTTTAATTAATTTAATGAGCGACATAAAAGGTCCAATGAATTTATTTATCTTCGCGATTACCTATATATATATATATATATGTGCAATGAGTGTGTTAGCAATAAAAAAAACTTTCATCCAGCAACATTTTTGATCTAGCATTGAGACAGCCATTTGACCAAACTATTAATGAAGGCAAAAAAAGTTTTTTCAAATTATATGTATTTTCTGGAACTGGATCCCAGGGTCTGTGGTGACTCGTAGGTTAACAAACTATATCTTAACAATTAACAAAATAGCGAGGATCTGCCTTTTTTAAATTAAAAAAAAAAATGTGGGGACAAATCAAAATAACTAATTTATAAAAAGAAACACAAAGGGGTCTCAAATACAAAAATGCCCTTTGCGATATCGACAAGAATGGTTTTTTTCAAGTCTTCGTTTATGATAATCGGATTTATGGTTTTTATTCCTGAGCGTTTTTAAACTCTCCATAGTCGCTATACGGATATCAGTTGGCTGTGACACTCTACCAACATTGATTTAATGATCGATCGGTATATAAAACACGTAGTTCCACCTGAGATTCGGAAGAAATAAAAAAATGTACCCCGTCATTCCTCGGCCAGAAAATGATTTCACAAGTCACTCTCGATCGCTGCGTGTCTCTTGCCAAGTAGCCACCGAAATCGTAAACTCGACAAGCCCCAACTTTCCATTCAACGCTATACGCACTGGTTATTGCATTGTGCAACAACACACACACACCCACACACGACAGTCTCATGGATTGAAAAGCTGCACGTAGGATTAATCGTCTCCGCAATGTCAATTCACGAACGACAATGAATCCAACACCCTGAACGATTAAATGGGCAACATTAGAAAACCCATCGTCAACAAATGACATATCAAATGAAAAAACGTACTGCACAAAAGTTCAGCGCATCTTTACTCGTGGGAAATAAAAAAAAATGTTCGTTTTCACCTTGCGGAGTCACTGCTTCCACGATCATCTTCAAGAAACCGAATTTAAAAAAAAAAACAAATTGTGAAATGTGAGAATTGTATAAATAATAAAATAAAGAAAACCTCTTTTTTTTCTTTCATTCGTCTTATAATGGCTCAAGCTGTTTATTGTCGTGAACGTATGAAATTTCACACTCGAAATTAATCCTTCACTTTCAATTTTCCCGTATAATTCGGCGTGGATCATTTTTTTTCTCTCTCGCAGTTTTCTACAGATCTTCGAGACCGGTACGGTCTACCAGTCGTGTTGGGTTTCCTAGAATACCAAAAAAAAAAAAATAAACGTAATAAAAAAAGAAAGAAAAAAACCTGCTGCATATTCCAGGGTCGTCTATCGAAAGTCGTATTCTCGATTATTACCATGATAAAAGTGTGCAGCTTCATACCTGTGAAAGCTATTCAGCGACAATATCATAGCACAAAACAGATTCGGAACGGTCGAGGGCCCCCGAGTTTATATTATTTTTCCCCCGCACCTAGTTCCATCTATCTCTCTTCGTTTTCATCGTGAAACCCGTCTTCGTTGTCGTCGAGTCCGACCGACCTCACCGACGAAAACCATATTTCTCGTAACACATATATATATATATGTATAGAAAAAAATATACGAAAATTCGATAAAGTGGCGTGACACACGTTGATCCCGAATGACCCAACGTATTAACACCCTCCAGGCGTGGCACCACCACTTCTGACGGTCAAACCAGAAAAAAACGAAAAAATCCAAGATTGAAATTTATTCGACGACGTGAGCTCGACACTTGGATGAACATCGTCGATGGCTTTTGTAATAGTGAAATAGAGTGAAAAAATAAAATGAGATTACACTTGGTGGGAATATCGAGAAACGGTTAATGAGACGAATAAAAAAAAATCGTCTCTCGTCTCGTTGTTGATAACTTAAATCTCGATAAAGCAAATTTGGATCGTATAACTATGTTTGATGGTTAACACATATATGCTCTAAATTGTTCGATGATGAATCACCAAATGAAAACAGGTGGTGCGATAATCGAGAAGAGTTTAATCCGACGAATCAAAATTGTCTCATCTTCACTGCTAGCTCAATTTGTGATAAAGTAAATTCAGGATGATTTAAATATATATTTTGAGGTTAACCTATCCGCCCACACATTCGATGATGGATCACTAATTTATGATTCTTCGTTTTCAATTCTGTAACACTTCAGTGAATCCAACCACATATGAAGATATCGTCTCGTGTCTTGGTGCACCCACAACCAAAATGACAAAGATGAGTTCATTGACTCCAGACAAAAATAGCTATATTAAAAAAAATCAACAGCTGTTGATATCTCCGTAATATCGTTGCCAATATTTATTACATAATCATGCTCAACGACCGAAAAATAGATACGACACGGATTCAGACCATTGAAACCGCGCTTTCAGTCGATGAGTTGTAAGGCCGAACGCTAGGTGGCGAAGCGCCGTGGCGTTTCGCGCGAGCGAAGCGTCCGGCCCTAAGGTATAAATACAAATGGGGCATGATACCCGTGCGTTTGAAAAACAGTCAAGCACATGAGGTACAGAAACACCCCCCCCCTCCCTGTCTTGTTTATTGTTCTCGAGAGGAATACACTTGTAGACGTAGACGTTGCGGATGTTGTACCCCGCTTGACGTTGCATGGTCCTGTAATTTTGAAATTTCACCGCAATCCCCGTACAGGACTGTACAGTGGCATAACTGTCGCGCCCCCTTTGCCAAAAGCCCTTAGGATTCCGCAAGCGGCGTCGGGAGATGCGAAACAGACAACGGAGACCATCATATACCCAGCTTCCTGCTCTATGATCTGCTCGCTGCTCATGGCGCTGCCTCTGAGCTTCATCCCTCTTCAAAGTCACCAAGAGGAAGAGTGAGAGAGAGAGAGAGAAAGAGGGTGGAGAAGTTACTGAGGGACATCGAGTGCGGGTGAGCAAGAAGACTACATCAAGAGAGGGCGTTTGGTACAATGCGGACGTGATTGCAAATCCGCTCGTTATCGTCGAGTCTCTTTTTGGGAAAGTGAGTGGTAGTCACCCCCCCCCCCCCCCCTCGCACCCATCTCACTCACTCACAAGTATATCGACAACGACGATAACACCAATGGAGACTTCCAAACAAAAAAAAACGTATCTGCCACTTTTTTTTAACACATCACAAAGTTTTATTCCTATAAAAAAAAACGACAAAAGTAATTCACCTTGCCAAGCGACTGTGATTCAAAAGTTTGTCCAAACTCGACACATCACGAATGCCTTTGTTCCGAATGCGTGTGACGCGTGAATGAAATGTTCAACGAAAATCCTGATTGTTTCGATCAAACGCCGGATAAGTTTTGTGTGGCCTATCAAAATATTTCTTATGAAAATTTTCGAGGTCGTCGATTGATTTCGATGGTTTCCATCGTGATTCTTTCGCTCCTCAAGGACGATGGGAATATATATGTATATATATATATGTATATATATATATGGCCACTGGCTGTGGGAAAATAAAGGTAAACTGTTGTGTGGCGTTTCGTAGTGACAGTTGACGAGTTTTGATAGCGCATGCCAACCAGTTCTTTTGTAATACTAGATACACATTCGATTTCATATACACACACATATATATATATATATATATATATATATATATATATATATATATATATATATATGAATATTGAATCGTGAATAGAGAATACTGTATCTTATGGCGATCGTGTGCATAAAATTAAATTGGAATGATAGTAAAGGTTGAGGACAGGATCAAAACCACATGCCATCATCGATGGGGAATGCACCTTACTCTTTCGATATATATATATATATATATATATATATAGGGAGAGAGAGAGAGAGATTCAAGACACACGACAGAGAAAGCGTCAGCGTTCGGACCGCAAGGAGCGAACAATCGACGATGTTGTGGGTGCTCATAACTCACCGATGCAAGTCCACACGGTGTAGAAAGGTCCCGGACCCGATCGCACGACGACTGTTTTCATAGGGCGTAAATGCTCGATGAAACGGAGAATATATATATACATATATATATATATATATATACACAAGGACCAGTCTTCTCTTCGACTTCACACGCGTGAAGTCGGTCGAGCTTCCACGAGTATCGCCCGTGCTCCTCCTCGAGCATCGGTTCGGCTTCGGGGATTACAACCGGCGCGACTATTTTCCTCCCCATATATATATATATATAAATATATGTATTCGTGTGTGTGTGTGTATGCGCCTTGGAAGTCACCGTGTGCAGCGGGAGACTCGTTGGCACACTCGAAGAATTCAAAAGAATTTATACGATCGGTCCATTAATCATCGACGAAGCATCGACGAATTTTTTATTCATTTTTTTTATTTTTTCATTCTAATAAAAAGTCAGCGACGGTCCAATTAAACATTATACGTTGAATTTTGTTTATTTTTCGGATATCGAAGAATATCCAAGAAAAATTGAGCAGTCCCAGTCTCACAATTTCAAAATTAACTACGTAAGAAAAAAATGTTTACAATTTTTAATAACTCGTATTTTTTTTTAATTCGCACAAAAAAAAATTGGTTTTTTCCTCATTCACAATGAGTTTGATTATTTGAATATTCATCTGAAACAAGTAGTAGTGTATGTGTATATGTGAATAATTCTCGAAAATTATTGAGCATTGATTTTGATTTATAACGAAGTTTGATTAAAATTACAGGGTTTTTTGCAAAATTATCGAATAATTATCACGACGGGGGTTGGAAAATTAGCCGTCGGAATAACGAACCCATGGTTAGAGATAGGTAACACACACGGATGATTGTGAGACGAGAATGGAACGTGGGGGATGAAGAGAAATTATAATTCAGACTATGAGGGCGAACGAGATAGACGAGAGCGACGTGTGGAGGGATAAGGGCGGTGGATCGTTAAGCCGTGAGTTTGCCTTTATGCGAACGAAAATTTACGGGGGATCCCCTTTACTGTACATGCACACCCACACTCACACACACACACACACACACACACACACACACACACACACACACACGCATGTGGTTCGTTAGGTACGTGTGCACCTGTGAGCCTCGCGGAAGTGACCTGTTCCCACAGCCTACGCGGATCACAGGATTCTGTAGGCACGTCGTTCGTCACAATGTCGACGAACCCACATGGCTGTCTATCCGGGAAAAACGTCAAAGCTTTTTCGAAAGAAAAAAAAACATCAAGTGGTCCAGGTACATAAGGGTCGTCCTTATTTTGTTTTTTTTTCTTTTTATTTGGGCGCTCCCAAAGAATTTAATAGTTCGAAATGACTAAAAAAAATATTATCAAAATTTGGGTCCCTATCTCGAATTTTTAACTTTGCTGCCTGCCTTCTATAGTTTGCTATTTGGATAACATTGTTTTTTGTTTTTTCATATTTGAGAATTTTGTTGAAATTATGACTGAAATACTATATAACGAGAATTTTTTCATAGACCATAAGCAATTATTATTTTTTTGTCCAGTCATTCTACATCAAAAATAGATTTATTAATATTTTGACTTGTTTATTATCTATAAAGCAAAGTAAATTTTGTCATGCAATACTTCAGTCATAAGACTGGGAGCGTCCAAATAGAAAAAAAAAAAAAAAAATTAGGACCGCCCTAAGGTACACATGCAGAGCTCATACGTGTCGGGGTACGTATACATATGTATCATGTGTATGTAGCTTCCCCATCGACGATCCGGCGAGGGTTGATAGACAAGTCCGATAATAACGAAATACGTTCACGAATAATTACAGATTTGCCATCTAAACAAAATTTTCCACATTCATTCAGGCTCGAGACCGAAAAAAAAAAAACATCCACGTGCATAACCGACCCTCATTTGGTGAACCCTCAGGTGTACGAGCATTGACATGTTATTCAACTGTGGCCAACCGTGTCCAGCATCTTGATAAGAGAACGGTCCATCGACAATCTCACCCAAACTGTTATGCAGTTCTGTCGCGCAGCAATCTGACAAAATCCATCTTTCACGACCTGATAATTCGAGGGAAGTCCATTGATATAAATAAGACTCAAAAAAAGGAATCAACGAGACTAAGCAATTTTTTTAATATTTTTTTATCGAAGAAAAAAAATGTGTTGCATTCACAAAATTATTCGAGTCTTTCGGATCGTTGTTTGTGGATTATTTCGCCAAAGATTATGGATTCATCGATGATATGATAACGATTATCGATTCACGATGAGAAACCGTGTAATTATTTTTTTTCTCGTGCGTAATCGAATGATAATAATTAACGCTCGAAAAATTCGCGTGAGAGATTGTGCTGACGTACTATTATATATATATGTATATAGATCGTCGAGTCAGCGGATGGTCAGTGATGTGGACCGCAATCTCCGTGCTATCGCAGTTCGTGAGGTTGCCGCGGTTCGTCGGAGTGACGAAAAAAAAAAAAAAAAACACACACACACACACACAGACGGTAGCGCAGTCGGTGTGCTCGATGGACGATGGATATATATGCACGTGTGACAGTGAGGGGTGAATATGTACGAATAAATCGTATACAGAGCGAATTTTCGTCTTTCGAATGGCTCGTAATAGGACGCACGTGGCTATGCGCCCAAATATTACGTTTGAATTTCCTTTACAAGTCCGAACAATACACGGGCCACAACCCACCACACGCTTTATCGGTGTACTGTGTACGTGTGAAAAGTTGTGACTGGGAAGACCCTTCGAAGGCTCTCGAGAACGAAGACTGCACTGACTGCGGACTATTAGATTTTTTTTTCATGATTTTGGTGCGAGTGAATGATAATGTTCGTTCAACAATTTGAATATATCGTGGAGAAGACTGTGAAGCTTTGGGTATTCATTGAATATCTATCAAGTTTAATAATTGGGGGGCCAAGTTGCATTATTCATTAAAAATAATGGGTAATTCGAACATATTCCATTACTTATTAAAAATAATAGATAATTCAAACCCATGCCATTGTTCATTAAAAATAATGGATGATTCAAGCTCATTCCATTGCTCATTAAAAATAGAGGGTAATGAAGAACATTCCATTATTCATTACAATTTGTATTTTTTTTAAATTAAGATTTTAATTTTTAATTCAGATGTTTTTTTTTTTTGAATTAAGATTTTAATTAAGATTGATTGACGTTCTTTTATATCTCCGATGCAACTAAATTATGAGGTAGTTAAATATTCAAATATTTAGAACAGTGAAACAAGATTTTTCATTTTGAATTGTCCTACGTTGTTATCAATGAACATAAAATATCAATCTCTACATCTTCGATATTGACATACACAAATGAGATTAACATGTTTTTTTTTCAATTTTTTTTACATACACGTCGAAGGTCGCGAAACATAATAAAATCGTGAAAATCGGAGCTCGGGTTCAGTAGATACATATACCGAGACCTCAATCTTTCCGTCCGAATCTGACGAGCCCAGTGCATCATCCCTTCGAAGTCACAGTCACAAGCCCGAAAATAAACTTCCACCCCACGTACGATGGTGGCGCAACGTCGTCGGTCGGGCGAGTGAATGCGAGCGGATCGAAAAGCGTCGGGTATACGAATCTATAATCCGATTATTCCTTTCGAATCAACGCATTCGACGTAACGCCGTGCGACTATATCGTTCATCCGCTATACCCGGGGCCCGCACGACTCGAGTACTTTTTTTCGTTTTTTTTTCTTTTTGTTTTTTTTTTTTCACAACGATGAGAGGTCGCACGATTGTACAGTAGCGCACCGTGAACATACTGAAAGAAACATTGAGTCATCGAACCCATAAAGCCACGTGCTGGTTTATCATTTACTTTTTTATTTCCCTTTTTTTGTTAAATCAAATTTTTCTTTTTTCTTACAAATTAATTTCTTCCTACATTTTCATTATATCGAAAACTATATTTACAACAACGCTGTACCAATTGACAATATTTTCTACGATCGAACATTTTTAAACGCGTGCGAAATCAATTGAAAATTATTTTATTTAATAATTTTGTGTTTTATTTGAATCAATATAATAAGCGGTTGTTGCGCCGAGTACGTAAATCAATTGATTTCGAGTGCGTTGCTGTTATCTCAACGGTGAAAGATTGTGAGACTCGCTGCGAGAAGGACGACGAAGCAATTTCCGAATGAAGACAAAAATAAAGAATAAAGATTTTTAAAAAACGGGTCCTGAGGAAGAACGAGTAAATATTAATTGCAATCGCGGCACATGCGCTTATCGAACTCGTATGAAATCGACGCTGGAACAAAAAAAGAAGGAAATAAATGAAAAAACAAGAGATCACCCGGAGAAAAGGATGAATGAAGAGGGAGATGGAAAAATGGCGAGAGGAAGAGTCGACGAACGAGTGAACGAACGTTTATAAGCAACCGTGAATGATAACGCGATGTGGAAGCCGAAGAAGCGGCGAAAGGGAAGAAAAAATGTGTGTGAGAGAGAGAGAGGGAGAGAGAGAGAGAGAGAGAGAGAGAGAGAGAGAGAGAGAGAGAGAGAGAGAGAGAGAGAGAGAGAGAGAGAGAGAGAGAGAGAAAGAGGGAAAGATCGAAGAATCGAAGAGATGTTCGAGATGGGGCGAATTGGTATTTAAAAATATGCGGGACGACAGATGCGGTTTCCATGTCGTGCGCTTACAGTGCTACCCATAAATATGATAAGAACCTATTGAGAGATATACGAGTCTATAAGCCCAGAAAGCTCTTGCTCGTTTCATTTATTTTTTCATTTTTTATTTTTATTATTTTTAAATTATTTTTTTGTTTTTCAAACCTCGCTGTTGCACATATTCTGATTGTGCGTTGTATGCGATGCTACGGCTTCCATCGATGCACCGACTACGTCGACATGCAGCCGGATAAATGCATATATATATATATATACAGTTGGGAGATGACGACCCCCCTTCTATTTTCGTCCGGTATATCTTGTATAAAAAAAAATATATCAAAAGAATCTATTTTTCACAATTTTATAATTGAGACTTCAAATTCAAGGCTTGAACCTTCGTGAATTTCTTGCAGCACTTTAAACAGTTTAAAAAACGTCATGACCAAAGTTTTCAGGCTAAAGGTGCCAAAAAAAAAAACGTTTCCCGACTAAGGATTGGAAAAGAAAAAAAATTTGAGACTGCTTGCGAATGTGATATCTCAATATTTATATATATATGTATATATTGTATATATATTGAGGACAATAAATATATATATATATTTGTATATGTATATCTATTTATATATAATTACACGTCCATGTATTGTCGGTGAATTGCATTGGCAGCGGCAAAAGTAAAATGGATTCCGTGTGTAACCGGGGCTTCTGTGGAGGTGCTTTTGATCGATAAAAGCGTCGCGACGCCGCGGTGCTGCTGGGCGTGTCCGCGGCGTCATTCCGCCCCCGCAACAATAAACGTCCCACGCGAACAACGTCCTTGTCACTTGGAAAGACTCCCCCGCATTGGGATGGTTCATCTGGGTCCGTTAAAACATTATATATATTTCTACAGTTACATACATAGTTTTTCTTTATATACAATTTCTCATACACATGCAGTAGTAAATAAATAAACATGAAGAAAAATGCAATGCACGAATTACTCGATAACAATTTCGGCGAATTATTTCAGTCTTTCGTGATTCTCGAGTGCCATTTTTGAATGAATTTTCTATTCGATTGATGGTTCATTGAAGTTGTCTATTTGATAATATGTAATCAACGTGAAATTTCTCCTACTTATATAATTAATAATAATTTAATAATCTTAACTTTATTGAATCAAGTTTATCGAATGAATTATTCGTTTGCCTCTTTTTCTAACAAATTGGCAAATTATTTCAATATTCCTTGATTCTCGAGTGCCATTTTCGAATGTGTTTGAAGATTGTTTGAAAGTGTGTCTATTTTTATGTGACGTATATTTCTTTCTTCAATTCTTTATCGAGTGAATAAATAGTCAATAGGTGGCAAGCTATCCTTTTTTTTCTGTTTTCAACATTTTTAAAAATTTTTTTATCACCGTACAATTTGGGAACGAGGTTTAAAATGTTGGGGATTCGGTTAACAACGAACTGGAAGCGAAAGGAAGCGTGAGGGACGTAGGAGAAACATGTACGAATTGAGATGTGGGAAGGAGCGTAAACGGATTAGAAGGGTCCTGTCGGATGACTAAGTTTCAGAGATGCCAACAGCAGCAGCACCAGCAGCAGCATAAGCAGCAACAGCAGCAGCAGGAGGACCTTCAGTAGAAACGGCAGCAGTCCGTAGGCCAATCCAATTTGATCTTAACGTTAACTCGATCCTGTGCGTACGGTTTCACGGCGAATTAACCGAGGCCCACCACGAGGAACGTTAAGACGGATAACGACGACGTTCAAGCTCCGACGACCATCAGGCTCAACCAGAAAAACGCTTTTTCCCCAAATTTAACGCTCGAAAAGCTTTTTTCCCGAGCTTTACACTTTTGGCCACGACAAAGTTCACGTCACCCGAAGCTATCGAAAAAACCGAGATTCACCATTATTCGTACATAGAATTTCAAGATTCATAATCAATGATTAGAAAAAATCGATGGGTCCTGAGAAACAAAAAAAAATTGTTTAAAGCAATAAAAATGTTTCTAACTTTGACCCCCGAAATGCTTTTCCAGCGCTTTTCACTTGTCCACGAAAAAATTCGAGTTGTCCGAAATTAACGAAAAACAGAGATTCACCATTATTCGTAGAAGTTTAAGATCCATAATCACTGATTGTAAAAAAATCGATTGACGTTAAAAAAAATTGTAAAAACAAATAAAATGTATTAATTGTAGAACTGGTCGTGATTTTCCTGAATTATTTTTAACCGTAAACATGTGGGAATTATTATTTTCACGTAAAAAATATTTACCACAATTTGATATAATTTTATCGAATAATTTTGCGCCCTTCGACTCAACCGTTGAGAGACCGAAAAATATTGCAAGCAAAAAGAAAAAAAGAAACGATGATGCCTTACACGCGAGTCACGTTTATTCACACGGTGCGCGGCACGAGTCTCATAAAGCACCGATATAAAGCTACTCGCGCACCTGTCCACGCTAATTGCGCGGTTTATTTTACGAAATAAAGGACGACGACAAAAAAATTCAAAAAAATAGAAAAAAAAATATAGAAGCAAATAAGGAAACAAAAAAAATATTCAAAGAAGTGTTACGAAGAAGTTTGTGTAGAAAAATAGAGAGAGAGAGAGAGAGAGAGAGAGAGAGAGAGAGAGAGAGAGAGAGAGAGAGAGAGAGAGAAAGAGAGAGGGACAACGAGAGAGCAAGATAGAGTGAGAAAGAGAGAAGAGTACTTCTCTGCAGGGTCTGAATAAAAAATGTCGTGTCAGCGTGGATGATTGGCTCGAAGAGTCCGGGACTCTCGTGTCTCGCACATTCGTGTCTTTAACTTTTTATTCCTGTGTCCCCACGTCTTCTCTCTATCGTTCTTCGTCGTTCGCTCGACCGTTATCGCCCCGAATTCGGTACATTCACATGCTGTATCAACGACCAATCGATGGGCTCGAAAGTTCAGCGTAATACACGTGATCGATTCAAAACAAAAATAGATTTAAAAAAAAAATTCCAAAAAAATCCCATCGCATTCTAAGTGAAAAAAAAATTATAAATAAGCTACATATGGGATTGGGCATATATGGCCTATGCATAGACTATGTACATACACAACACAAAGTCTATACATGGACGATATATGCGCAATCCCATATATAGTTTATATATAATTCGGTTTACTTGGGTATAGATTATATAAAGTCTATAGATGAACTATATAGTCTTAATATAGTCTATATATAGGCTATATATGCCTAGTCCCAGATATGGTGTATATATAGACTATATATAATTTTTAAACAAATTTTTAAGGTAAAAATATTTTGTAAATCGACAAAAAATAAATAAAATAAATAAAATTGATAATCGATTTTCTCTCGTTGTTTATATTTTCGATTTCATTGTTCGTCTCTCGAGCTTTACGAACAGTTTTTACGGACATGCACTGAGTCGAAACAGCGACGACTGTTTTTTTTTTTTCTTGCAACAAACAGTTTTGCAATCTCATAGTCGTAGCATGTGCATATGGTGAAGTAAAATATATCCGTGAACCTCTTGACTCGTGCCGCCGTACGATGAGGGCCCCGGCGCGTGACATCGTGCAATTCTTTCACGATTAATTACTTCCGGGGGAAGGATTAGGATCGTCGTTAAGGATCGAAGATCGTGCGTGGATACGCGCCGATAGTTTATTTCTGGCCCCTCGCGCCTCGCGACTCGCAGGACCTCGCGAACGTGCACGACAGGACAGTGAATGGTCGAACGCATAATGGCGCAAGCTCGAAAAAAGATCTCTCAATTGTCAAAATCCGAAACGTTAATCTTTATAAATTACGGATGACGAAGAAAACCCAAACGAAATATAGTCCTCGGGCTGTAAACGTAACTGCAAAAGTTGTGTTGTGATAACAAAAAAATTGTTTTCCATGTATCATCGAGGCGTGAACGATTTTTCGGGTTTTGGACTTTGAAAGGATAAAAACGAGATCCTTATGAGATTACTTAAGTGTCTGTCCGTCTGTCGCAGTTGATTTTTTCCAAGAACCATGCAACATTCGAAACTTAAAATTTGATACATCTTGATTAACTCAAATATTTTGCACGAGTCAACACTTAAAAATATTCGTATAAGAATTGAAGAAGGCGCAAATTGAATACTCGATTTTTTAAAAACGTTATTTCATATATCATGTGAGGTATTATTTAAAAGGAATTCTTATGTAGAATACAACAATATTTTTTTCACTATTTTAAATAACATATTTAGAAATATATTCTGAAAAATATGTTAAAAATAAGAATAGAGCATTCCGTGTCCCCCTTCCCTCTTATTTCTAAAACTACGGGACCTAAAATAAATTAAAAAATCAGACAACATAACGCCTCACGTGAAGTTTACCAGAAAATTGGAACGAACGTCCTGGGTCTTATAGATATCTAGAAATTAATTTTACAAACTCATTTTATTTGCAGTCGACTATATGGACTTGACTAGTTTTTTGGTATTCCGTTTTTTTTTTTTGGATCTGATTCCGAAGGAAACATATTTCAAGTTTGCAACTTGCAACTTTTTTTTTTGTTGTTGTTTGTTTAATATGACTAACCTAACCGTATAAGCTGGACGAAGCGCCATTAACGAAGGCTACGGAATAAGATTTCACGAGACTGCGGAATAAACGGAATAAGATTTCACAAGACTGCGGGAAAAAACAGAACAGAACAGAGGGTAAGCAAGATAATACACACACACACATACACACATACACCAATATATATATTTATTTGTGAGGGTTGAAACGGGCCGACTTGGCAGTATTCGTAAAATTGGGGAGAGCACGAATTTCCGTAGCCTGTGATGCTGGGCGGGTGCCGGTTGCTGCTAGGACCTACACCGAGTCCGGTTTATCGAGCTGGAACAACAAGCGGCAATCAGGCATAACTCGATCATTTCATTCTTCTGCCTGCCTGGATCCTCCCTCAACCCCTCGGCCCGAGCACCGCTACCAGACTCTTTTTTTTTCCTCCCTCTTGTCGTTCAAACCCGAGCGAGTCGTTTGACTCTCGGAATAGTGCCAGAGATTCTTTCTTCGGCAAGGAAGAAGATGAAAAAAAAAATAAATAAGGAAAAAAAAATTAACAACGTTGACAAGACCGAAGAAAGCTCTTGTAACCTGGGCCTCGAAAAATCCATAATAATGAAAAAAGAAAATGGCGAGGAGAAATATGGGAATCGTATGTGTGTGTGTGTGTGTGTCTCCAATGATAAGGAAGATTGAAACAATGAGTCGGGATAGCAAGGCAAGCCCAAATTACTTATCAACGATATTCATTTATCAGCACTGAGTATACCTTTTCAAAATTTTTTATTGTATCTCATATTTTCGTGGACATTTAAACAATCGTTCGTTGTTCAATAAATGTCAATACGATTCTAATTCTGTAGCTGCTTGAGTGGGCAAAAATAAATCACGATTCCATGAAAAAAATTATATATCATTTCGATATGAGAGCTTCCATATTTTTTTTTATAAAATCTTAATTTTTTAATATTTTTTTCACTAGGTTCAGGGTAATATGGGTTAGTTTATTTTTTCTTTCTAATAATGGAAAAACATTGCAAAACACGAGGCAAAACATCATTTCTGCTTCCTATATATATACATTTGTAATAATATATACATTTGTAATGATTTTGCATTATCAAAAATTAAAAAAAAAAAACGAAACTGATCCAACTTAAAAACGCACAACCTAAATTCGAAGTTACTTTACTGCCTTTCGAGTACGTGCAAAGGATTCGAAGACTGAATTTCCGCGGCCCAACATATATGTATAAAATTGTTCGGGGGACACTATATGTCAGTCGTTGAAAAATCATAACTGCAGTCTACTTTCTACATAATTACAAAAATAAGTGTTGAACGGACGAGCCATGGCCATTTTTGCTAAATCCAACCAATTTCGAATCCTAGACGTCGGTATTCCTCGCCTTTCCCGCATTCCTGGGCGCCCCAACCCCACTTTCGACGGTTTTCCGCTTTTGTCAAACCTCCACGTCGCGAATTCGTCGTTTCGCGCGACGCCGTTGGAATTATGGAAACCCCAAATCGCAAACACGTTCACGAGAGCTCACCCCACGCGATTCTGAAGCGCCAATCGTGCACGGTTTTCCGACCAACCCTCGGCAACGTGGTATCATCCCTCTGAGGGTGGGAGGGAGGCAGAAGGAAGGTTGAGGAGTGAGTTCGAAGTTTCGAAAATATACTACCTTGCTGTATTCGTCCGTGTGTGTGTGTGTGTGTGTGTGTGTTTGTTTGTGTGTGTATGTGTGTAAGTTTGTACAGCATACAAAGTATATGCATTAAGGTGTGTTGAAAAAAAAAAGACAAAGGCATTACAAATTTAATATCAAATAAACATTTAATTCCATTGATTAAAAAAAAAATCTGGCAGTCATCGAATCCGGCGAAATTTGAAAAGTTTCGTACTGCCAAAAATTGAGAGAAATTAAGGAAATAAAAGAAAAAGAAGAAGAACAGGAGATGAATTTTTGTTAATAAAAAAAATTGAATATTGATTGTCAATTTTCGTCGTGTTAATCCTTCATGTGATCTCTGTCCTTTTCACGACACCTTTCCGTACACTGACTCGAAAAAATCATGTCGATGTTTTGATTTTTTTTTCAATATCAAAAGCATCGGAAGAATCTAGAAAAAATTCTGGAATACTTTTTACACATTCTGTTTCATATTCTAATATGTTTCTCAGTAATATATTGCAAATTTATTTCGCTACGACTATTTGAATCTTCAAGACATATAAATAAACTAGAAATTTCGTTCGCTTCTGAAAAGTGTAATTTTACTGACGAAGTATTATAAAATTATTCTAAACACGCATATGTTATTACTGTATATGTTTTTGTAATTTTTATTCATGAAAATATGTTCATATAAAAATATGCATGTTCATTATTTATAAAAATATGTTCACATAAATATAAACGTTGATTATTTATAAAAATGTGTCCACATATGCTCATAAAAAATGATACGTATATATGCAGTTGGGGTAGATTGTTGCGGGTTGTGCGGAAGACGCGAGAGAGTGATGAATATATGCACCCTCTCGCGGGTAACACGAGAAAGGTCGATCAAAGCAAATCGTCACACCCACCGACGACTCGCCACCCCCTCCCCCGCCCCCTCCGTAAATCCCCGTCATTTTGTACGGATATAATTCCAGTCATAACGCTCGCCGCTTGTCAATTGATTCGTGAATCACGTTACGTTACGAAATAGTGAAAGGGCCAGCAAGAACCGTCGAAAGCTCTCGGCCCAAAGACGTTTCTCGACACCGCCGTGTTCCGCCTCCCCTCCCGGCCGATATTGACGAAGGGACACAACCGGTCTATTACTCCGATAACAATGCGGAAAGGGCGTCGTGTTGTTGTCGCAAAAATATGATTAACACGTTGCGAGAGATGCTTCGCCTTTCAAAATAAATATTACGAATTATTTCAATTCACACTCCAACTTTTTTTCTTATCGTTGTTGTTGTTAACTTTTGCATTTAATGCTATTAACATTAGCAGCATCCTAAATTAAAGATAAAGAAAAGAAATAATTATTTTTTATAATCCAAGAAAAGACCATTCGAATCGTAAGGAAAAAATGTTATTGTTAAAATTGTTAAAAATTATTTCCTCAAAATTTTGTTCTAATTGTGCACACTATCATGGACCAATCTCACAATCAGCACTCTCTGCACTATCCTCACCCTCAAGAATATCCATCAATCAATTATTTTGCATCATTTTTCAAGAGCCAAAAAAAGAAAAATGAAAAAAATATAAATGACTAAATAATCATCGAAAATTTCATAATTTACGATCAACAAAAATTTTCGTGAGGTGATACACCATATTGTCGACAGACGTCATTGACGTGTTTGACAACAGATTAATGCAACATTGTGCATTTTTGTGTCCGATATGATTCGCACCGTCGAGTTTGTCATTCATTTCGTTCTGTAATATATTTGCCAGGTTTGCACAATTACCGGAAAAACGCAATAGTTACAGTGACATTATATATATACATATAAATATACATGGAGTATATATATAACTATGTACAGATGTATACATATGTATATATATAGTATTTATGCAGCCGTATGTAACAACACGAGCGGTCGAAGCTTCGACGCACCCCAACAGAGCCACCAAGTAACATTATTCGGTCCACTTGTTATCGGGGCCCCCTCGACGAATCAACCCCCATGCTTCGCATCGTGAACCTTCGGCAAGCCCCTCGATTAATCCCTTTACCCAGTCTGCCAGGACACCTACGCCCAATGCGCAGGACGACGAGTTACAACTATATACGTTAGGGGGTGTTGATAAAAAAAGCTAATTTTTTCGATTCTCCCGGCAGTTCCAACATTTGAAGTAGATACCATCGGGAGACTTCTGTCAAAATTTGAGCCCAATCGGACAATATCTAAAGGTTCCGCTTTCGCGAATTCCATTTTGCCTTTGATTAACACTTAAATACATTTTTTTTTCACTTGGAATTAATTTTTTTGGATAAAGGAACAATTCCGGGAATGGAAGGTAAGTGCAATACATAGTATTAAGGTCACTTGGAAAAACAATATTGTTTGTTTTGCAATAGAAAAAAGTTAATCATTTTTTTACAGTTTCAAATCATTTTTGTTAAAAATAAAGTTGTTAACTTTTTTTTAAATTGTAAAACTAAAAATATTCTTTTTTTTTTGAGTGACCTTGATACTATGTATTGCACTTACTTTCAATCCTCGTAATTTTTTTGTTTTCCTGAAAAACTAATCGCAACTGAAAAAAAAAATGTTTCACGTGTTAATTCAAGAAACAATGGAATTCGTGAGAGCGGAACCTCTAAATATTGTCCGATTAGGCTCAAATTTGGACGGGTGTCGCCTGATTGTATCTCATGCAAGTTTAGAAACTGCCAGAAGAATCGGGAAAATTTTGTGTGTTTCAACACACCCTTAAATACATGTATATATACAACGCGGGGGACATACGAATGATCCACCCGTGTTCTCGTTTTCTCGCAATCCGACGTGGCCGGTCGTGCCGAGGCCTTTTGTACTTGCCGCGATCTCTCCGCGTATTTCTCGCTTCGCACACCGATCCTCAGACAATGGAAACGCGAAGGGGAGGGGGTGGGGGTGGAGACCACCCTTGCGAGATCTCTCCCAGTGTATAATCCGCAAATTGGGGACTTCAATGCCGGCTTTTCCGGTAGCCTTGACAGAGACAAAAAGAGTGGTGTGTTAACGTACATGCAGAAGCCATCGTCGATACCAACTTTCTAGATATGAATAATGTATGGATCACATAAAGTAAATTTTAAACCTGTAAAATCATTGCGATTAAAAGTATATTTAGTATTTCGTTTCCAGTAATAAATAAAAATGTATGTTATAATTTGATTAGCTTATTTTGTTTTTATAATTTTTTTTGTAAACTCTAAAGATAATTGCAATTCGAAATAGTGCTTTCCTTCTTTAGTGATAAAAAAAATGTAAGTTATAATAGTGTTATTGGCTTATTTATTTTTATAAAGCGTTTTTTGGTTTTTAAAATTTTTTTTATTAATTTTTATATTTTTATTAAAAAGAAAACATTGCTTCGAACATATTTCGAAAAAAAAAAATAATACTAAAAGATTGCCTGTATAAAAAATAATTCACCTTATTATATATGGAATTGGCATGCGTGGTTTATGTACATATTGGACGTAATATACATGCAATTCATATTTAATTCGAACGGTACGTAATATAAATTTTTTATGCAAACAATTTTAATGAGTTACATTAATATATTTGAAATTGTATGCTTGCTGCTCGTGATCTGTATATACATGTATATATTGATAAGACGGTGAGTCTTATCGACGAAAATCGCGAACGTCACCCCCCAAGCACAACTGAAGCCAAAAAATAAGTTCCAAATAAACTAAGATTCAAATTATCTTTCGATATCAAAAAAAAATAAAGGAGTTTGATAAAACAAATTATAATAATGATTATTAATTGTTATCAATAATAACTCGTCCTTCGATAGCTCATACAGCCCTCATAATAATCTGTATTAAGTATAATCACGGATTATTGATTTATCAAAGTTTGACCAATCGACAGTCATTTCGCAGGCCGGGCGAGAATATCTCCGAGAACGCAGAAATTACACGAAAAAAAAATATGGCGCATAGACGATAATTGAGGTATCAATTGATCGTGTGATCTCGTTAAATATCAAACTGTGTCCTATGAATTTCTATTGCTCGGCATTACACCGACGTATCCTGTTTACAAGCCCCCAATCTCTGGGGAACCCGGTATTAGCCAGTTCGCCAGTTTGTGTGATCCACCCTAAACTTTCATCCCCTTTTCCACGCAGCGGGGCTCGGGGACGTGCATAACGTGTCGTGGTGCGAACGATGCACATGTGCGTGCCATACGATTGTCGTTTCTTCGTACTTAACGCCTCGCAGTCCGATAATTGATAGCCCCCTTCCCTCTCACTGACCCCTTCCCCACAATGGACGTCGATGAGAATTGAAATTTTTATTTGTCAAAGTCGATCATTGATCTGACAATTCTACTTCACGTCACGATATACATATGAGCGATTCCACGTGACTTCAGCCACTAAAAAAAAAAATTTCCACAAAGAATTTGAAAAAATTGAGTTATTTTATTGCAATACATTCACCGATTCAACGAGCATTGATTATCATTAATTTCTCTTCCAGGGAGGCTTCTGAACTCGCGTAAAGCGACTGGAGCACATGAAAAAAAAATCAAACTGAAAAAAATCTATTAATAAAATCGATAAAATTACGCATTACCGATCCCACGATATAAAAAATACCGAAAATTCTTTTTTCGTATTCAGAATTTGGGGAAATTTTGAAAACTAAAATAGCGAGTGCATTTTTTGAGAAAAAAAATATTTTTGCATATTTTGCCCTGAAACGGACGTTTAACCTGCTCAATAAAATCTAAAGTAATTTTTTTCTGGAAGGCCATACAAAAGACGCACATTTTCGTTTTTCACAAATGTAAATACGTCAAATCGTGCCGAAGATACAGCCATTTGAATGGAAAAATTAAAAAAAAAAGAGTAAATTAACGATAATATCGTCAGAAACATTTTTGAAAAATCGGCACTCGGTGAATATATTGCAATAAAATAACTCCATTTTTTATAATTGTTTGTGGAAATGTTTTTTTTTTCAGTGGCTGAAGTCACGTGGAATCGCTCATATATTATATATATACACATAAATATACATGTGTACGAACGTATACTGTGAGTGCAAGTACTGTATATACATTTCCGATCTATAGCCGAAGAATAAATGAAATTTTGTTAATCAACCGGATGGATTGAAGATCAAAGAGCATTCAGCCAGCAGCATCGACTCGCAAATTGGATGCAAATTTTTCTTCGTCGAGGGAATAAAAAAAAAGGAGAGTTTTACACTTTATCCTCGACTTTCTCGTCCCCCACCCCCGGTCCCTTCTACTCCTCCTCCCCTCCCCCCGCACCCTCGTATTTTTTCGCGTCTTTCACCGGTCGTGACCGACCCCTTTGGGGCCACAATAATCATCTTCCTTTCCGTCAAACCGCGACGTTTCATTTCCAAATGAGCTCAACGATTTGAAAGAGAGTTAAAGAGGGGTCGAAAATGCGAGACTTCGACACCACCCCCCACACAACCCCGGCACGACGAACTTTTTTTTTTTTTAATTCTTTCCCGGGAGACTCATCAGGAATTTACGGTCCATTGGTCACACGCCGACGGAGTCAAGGTTTTTCACCCACTAATTTAGTTGCAACAGGGTCGAACTCTTTTTTTCTTATTCTTTTTTTTCCAATGTAAAAAAAAAATTAAATTGAAAATGGCTTTGAAGAATAATTTTAGACTGTAAATTGTGGGGTAAATTAGAGTGAAGTATTTGACAAAATTGTTACAATCAATAGAGTTGGATAATTGCTTTTTTTATTAATTTTTTTTTTTTTGTTTTTCTCTTTTCGCATAAAATTTAGTCGAAATTGATTACTGGAGGTTGAAATGTTCTTGAAATTTAAACCAAAAGGATAGTTAAAGGAAAAAATATATTTCTTAATTCAACAACTATCATCGATTACAAAAGAAAAAAATGTTTATATCATTATTTAGCAACGAAAAAATGTTTTAATTTTGAAAAATCATCAACTTGCATTAAAAGCTAAACCACTTTTGTTCAATTTCGTGTAAAATTTAATGTAAATCTTGTTTGCAAAAGGTCCTTTATGTAAAGAAATAAGAAAATAATGAAAAATAATGAAAAAAATTAATTCGATACAAGACGACATAGCCGACTAGTATCTCGACAAAGTCGAAAGTTTCATGCGCAACGTGTGTGCGTATGTCATTCGTGTCGCAATAACGGAATGACTGGCGCGCCGACCGGTCAAACGAATGTAAAAAGGATTATCGGAAACAACAATGGCACAAAGCAAAAATGAATGAGACAAGGAGAGGAAAGAAAAGACAAAAAAAACACACACACACACTTCCACCCACACACACACACACTCACAAACACACACACACACAAACGCAGAGACGTTTTCACCCTTGGGCCTCCCATCGAACTTTTTCCCCCAAGAGATCCGGGCTTGCACCCTGCGTCTATTATTACAGTTGTAACTATCGTCGTTAATCCCCCCTGCCCCTAAAATCCCATATCCCTGCAACCACCAACACAGACCAACAAAACGTAACGCGAAACAACCTCATTCGTTCGCGGATCCGTGTAATCCCGTAAAAATGTAAATTCGCGCGACGAGTCCCTCGACAAAACGAACAAACGATGAGGTTTGTCATTCACGAAGCATAGCTATTCCATCTGTATGTACGTACACCCCGTAACACGTGAACGTGGTACATATATATGTGTGTGCAGTTGGATTTAGCATCGAGAAGTTTGGGTGGGTTAACGAAATTCGAATGTACATGCCAATGGCTACAACGAGCAAATATTCACAGATGGCAGAAACGCAGGCAACGAAGGAGTGGAAAAGCTGAAAATTCGCAACGTGTCGAATGTGCGTATTAATTTGTGTGTGTGTGTGTGGGTGTGTTTGTTAGTGTGCCGAAAAGTTTCACGGTGAGCCCGAAGTTGCAGTGTGGAAATTGGCATCGGCCAATGTGCAACTCCGGGGGAACGGCTAACGGGATTTATTTGTGTCCTTTGGCCGACACACGACGAGTCTCTGCACGGAGAGGCATTAGAGGACTTGTAATTCGACATGCGGGACTTATATGTGTGTAGATGTATATATTAGAGTGGTCCTTGTAGGAGGCTTGAACGAATTTTCACCAGGCTGACCCTCAAATTGGTTCCAAATGAATTTTTTTAAATGTTCGCAATGTCCACCGTAAAACTACTTTTTATTATGTATTTTCAAGCCCCCCGAAATGAAAATTATGGAACTAATGTGGTGGGTTTAGAAATTAATGATTTTCTAAATTTTATTTGGTTCTAAATACATTTTTTTCAAAAGATTAATGATTTTTAATTTTAAAGTTAGTTTCGCCATTTTGTTTTCGAAGATTGAAATTTAAAGAACGAGAAAATACGCATCTTTCTTATGAAGAAAGCCATGTTGATCAAATTTGTTTTCTTTTGTTGATATTTCAGCCCAATGAATGAACTGAAACTCTCGATAAACATTCAAAGTTGTTTAAATGCAGAAAAAAGAACATTTTTGTTGCACGTGTTGATATTAAGACATTCGGAAAAAGTGAGGGATGAAAATGTAATTAAAATATCTTTTTCGAACAAATGGATGAATGATAGATAAGCTGATAGAAGAGAAAGAAAAATCGTTGAAATATTGGGAATAGCAGACATTAAGTGTAGGACACTTCATGAGATAAGGAAATTCAAAAGAAAAGGGAAAACATTCGCCTTAGAGTTAATCAGAATTAATATCAGCATTTTAATAGTGATTTTTGGAAAATTATATAGAGGTGTGCATTTTTAAAAGAATTGTTTTTCAAATCATCCTACAGGTCGATAACTCACAGAGCCAATGAGAGAACACAAGGGTCCATTTTTTATGTTTCGACTCATTGGAGGACACAGATATAGGTACGTGTATACCCTGCAGAGGACGTGAACGGAAATGGTTGTGCAACACGTTCGTAGGATGACTGGACGTAGCTGGACAAAGTTATCGGGGACTCTTCTCACACACACACACACACACAAAAACGTTTTTTTCTCGTACAATAAAGAACGCCCCGGTAGGTACAAACGTTTGAGGTCCCATCGACAGTTACAAATAAATGATTATGATCTTTTGATGCGACACCGCGAGGCAACGGGACCACCCCGGGCCACATCGGGCAAACGCGACTCTCTCTCAATCGTTCTGGCCCCCATTGTTCGTGTTTACAGCTCATAATGATCGCGAATGCTGCAGCGCCGATAATGGCGATAAAAGACTTATCCTTGGCTCTGTGGATTGTCTTGTAAAAAAAAAAACTTTGTCAAAGATATGCAAATAAAATTCGATTTCATTTATATATGAATATAATCAGGTACTAGAAAATCGAATGAATTGCCTAATATATTATTGGATATGATCGAAACTCGAAAAAACTATTCGCCGAAAAGCGTATAATAAAAGTGAGTGGAATCTCATTGCGATAAACGATTTTTCGGACAAAATAAAAAATTGCAAATGAGCAAATTCATACACAATATACATTTTTTTTTAAATTATTCAATAATAGATAATTAAATAAAATATAAAACAATGAAAAGATAAAAAAATTTATTTTATTATTTACATTTTTTTAAATGACTAAATCATTGAATAAAATAGAAAGTCCACCCCCACACCTTAATATTAAGATAGAGAGTTAACATTTGGAGGATCTTCTTTTTTTTCGATGAACTTGAACTTCAGATATTTTTTGACTGGGAGAACAAATTTTTTTCAAATAAAAACAAAAAAGTAGACGATTGAATAAAAGCGAAAAATGCACCGGCTCCCTTTAATATTAATATAGAGAGCTAAAATTTAGACGATCTTTTTTTTTTAGGTGTACTCCAACATTTCCCAAGGAGCAGGAAAACTTTTTTTCAACGCCCCCTCTAATATATATATATATATATATATATATATATATATATATATATATATATATATATATATGTGTATATATCTGTACAAAATATAAATGACGTACACGGCGTATTGGGCCGTTCCGAAATATATGTCACCTTTCAAACGCGTATTCAAAAAGAATCATAAAACCCGATATCCAGCGATGATAGAAATTAAAGTTAAAAAATGTTTTGTTTTTTTTTCTTTAAAAAAAAGTCAGATAGCATCGATCTACCGACGATAGAAAAAGAGTTTGGAAGAAAAAACAAAAAAAAAATAAGTCAGCTCACAGCATCGATCAATCGGATAGAGGCGTCCAGCAGCCAGCACCTGGATGCGCGGCCCGAGAGCGTGCTGGACCACCGGCGAGACCGCGCGAGGTTTCGTTCGATCCTCCCGCGAGCCAATGTGCCAGTCACCGCGTGCGCATGCTTCTCCATCGTGATCTTGGCACATTCGTCAACTTCCTACGCGAGCGACCCGGGGATGGACCGCGCAACTTATCCGCGCCGTCGCGGTTCTTCGTAACCGAGAGTTCAAAGATCGTTCGAACTGCAGCAACGCAGCGATGATCGTGCAAAAAAAAAAGAAAGACACTTTTTAAGAAATTTTTTTACAAGTCCGTTTAAAGCAAAAAAATGTTATGAAGTGAGTGAGACTTTTTCTATGGTCCTAAGGTATCGTAAGTTTGACTGAAAGTCGTGTGATTCACTATTCAGATTTTTTTGGGTTCTTCAAAATTTTAATAACTATTATGGAATGATCTTACTTTAACGTTCACGATTTATGAAATTAAATATTAAATTATTTCTATAAATCAATTTCAAATAAAAAATAGTTGTATTTTTTTTTCGATTGCATTAACGAAACTTATAGTTGTCACGTGTTATCAAAGTTGTAAGAAACAGTTTGAAGAACGAAAAATTCAAAAGACCTTCAAAATTTGTTGTTTCACACATTCGTCACTTTTCGCGTCGTCCCCTGTACGAAATAAACAATGATAATCCATGAAATAAATTCGAATGCACCATTAATCGTTATTCCTAGTCAAAGGTCCCCCCCCCTCCCGAACGTCATCGCAGTCGAAGTCAACATCATCACATTTCGTCCCTACCTTAACGAGACCCATCGTAGATGCATTCCAATTTCAATTACGTACTTCTAAAAATCCGCCGTGTCGTAAAACCCTTTCTCGAATCCTTTGATTAGCCGGAAGAGTCACCCTCACACTAAAAATACCCGGAACCGAAAACTCTATCCCAAACGTTAAATCCACTCGCTTCGTAATATTGCAATAAATTCGCCACGAATGTTTCAAAATTTTGTTTTTAACGATCAAAGGGCGTGTTTCGCCGACAAACTGTGTGTTCCATGTTCATCCTCTTTCTCTGTCTCTCCAGTCCCAAAACGACCGATTGCGATTGAAGACTGAAAAAAAAAAAAAAAAAAAAAAAAACTGAAAAGTTACATCGCTTCCGCCGATGCCTTTAATCAAACTTTGATAGCCGCTAGTTCTACATTCGCTCGACCGTTATGCCACAATCGCATCACGAGTAGAAACAAAACGAAAAGAAAAAAAAACGAATTTTTGAAAAACGTATCTCGAAGCCCATGACAGTGTTGGGGACGTCGGTCGTTTAAGGGCGGACCCAGCGGGCATCCGTGGAGACCCCCGAGAGACTGTAAATCAAGCAATCAACCGCCATAAATGTCCGCCCACGAGATTGCACTTTTTGGCATGAAAAAAAAAAAAAATCAGAAAAAAAGAAAAGAAAAAAAATGGCAGCGTAAACTAAAACGGCTGCATCGGCAAAGCAAACCCATTTTTATACGGTCGAAAGTTTTGGGATTGGCGACTGAGCTTGCGATTGAACATTTTTTTCCGTCGAGCAACCCTCTGTTCCCTGCCTTATTTATTATTCTTCCATCTCGATCTTTTTCTCCTCTTTCGCCTTCTTCTCCTTCTTCGCCTTCTTCCTTTTCTTCTTTTTCTCCTTCTTCATCTTCTTCTCTACTTCTCATTCTCCTTCATCTTTTGCTTCTTCTCCTTATTCATCTTCATCTTCTTCTTCTCCTTCTTGTTTTGCTTCTTCTCCTTATTCATCTTCTTCTTCTTCTCCTTCTCATTCTCTTTTTTTCCTTCTTCTCCGTCTCCTTATCCTTCTTCTTCTCTTTCCTCATCTTTGTCTTTTCCGTCTTCTTCTTCTTCATCCTCACTCAGTCTGTTATCGCGGCTTCTCTTTCATCATGTCTTCTCGTTGCGTCGTCCACACAGTTTCACCTATACTTAGCGCACGATGACACTCGGTGCCTTGACCCGTCCGAATAACCGGCAACGTGATTCGATTCGCCACGGTTAGACCAAAACGTTTATCGTTGTTGGCCCCAACAAAATCTTCTTCGCGTCGACGACGATGACGACCAAAAAAAATAGAATGAGACGGACAATAAAACTAAATTCCTCCGGGCGCGTGTGTTACATCGTTGTGACTGCTTGTGTGGGATATTTCGCAGGTCGTTCCATTGTATGGGATGTGGCAGTCCGTACATAACCGAGACTTTGGGGAGTGACAATGAAATCAGCGAATCAGTGTATCATTTCAACGGGAGAAGTTTTTTTCTAAATTCTTTCGAAGTGTCCGGGCTTGTTGCATTTATCTTGTGAGCAATGAAGATAACTCGTTGATGCATGTCATGCAAAATTAATTTTCATGATAAAATATAATTCATTGGGATTTGATATTTCAGGAATGGTGGAATTTAGATGCAATGGGTGATCTTGATGTAATTTCACGTTGACAATGGTGAAGCCATATGATTATTGGATCCCTCATTGGTTTTTACGAAATGGAAATCAAATCTTTGACAATTTTCCATCTCCGGTCCAATCTTCATGAAGACATCTGTGTTGGACGTTGAAAAGTTCTAATGCCTATGAAATTCGAATTCTCACGAAGATTTTCACCAGATTTACCATCCAGCAAAGCGAACGATAGTTCGTATCTGAAAAAAGTAAACAAAAAAAAATCCCGAACGAATTAATAAAATAATTAATTGATCTCGAGTGCTAAAATTAATTTGTGAAATGCAAAACTTTTAACGTCGTATCGGTCTTGTATATCTGTCCCCAAATACCGTTCCAAAAGCGTTCCGAAGTAACCTCGATCACACTCAAAATTTATAAATTTCACAAGACAACTGTGACTCCTTAAAAAAAATCATAATAATATTTCGAGGAAGAGAAGGGCACCAAAACACAGTAAATATACAATATCGTGTGGTATACATAAAAAAATCATTCATATAACAATTTATTTGTAAACGTAAATGGATTAATGAAAGATCGTTAGAAAAATAAGATCATTGTGATATAAATTTCGTTCCAATATCACGTGATTTATCATCACTGTTAATATCATCGTCTCGTCGTTTAACTCTACTCGATTATGTCTACGAATGATCGATAATTTTTATTTTTCGACTGATAATCGACGTGTTATTCATTTATTGCGACTGTCTCAGACTCGTTCGGGTCTTGGATTGTTTATTGCGATTTTTATTGCGAGCTTCGTGGAGATTTTTTTCATCCAGCTCTGGACGTTTTTAATCGTTGAACCACGATGGACAGAGAGGAACACGTACGATGCGGTATTGTGATTTGTTGCGATATGATTGGCGTTATCACACCACGTTGGATTTCCCATGTAATCGTCTCGTCTGATTATTAATCGTAAGCGATTGAATCATTGGTAAAAAAAATTATCGACATAGGAATAATCAACTTCGACGAAGTTGCGTGTTTGTCTCGATGTTAAGGAGAGTTCAAACTTTTTCCGGCCAAATTCGCGGCTTTGGATAGTACAATTTGAATGTCCATGGTAGGAAAATTTTGCAGGAGTTTCACGTTCGTTGCGAAATCGTTGTCGAGCAATTGATCTCTCAGCAATCTGAAAGAAAAATCAATTTATCGATGAATAAATTGTTTATGGCAAGATATTCTTAATAATTATAATAATAATAATAATCAGCTGCAATAGTGGAGCATGCAATTGTCAATAATAAATCAAATTATTGTATCTAAATTTAGAAGTCTTAGGAATGTAGCGAACGAATTAGGTCGCACTTCGCCTAAGCTTTATACAGAATGAAAAATAAATATAATTATTGTCTGATCCATTGAAATCACAATTTTTTCTTTTTTGTCGACTGTTTTTTTTTGTCATCGTATCGATGATACTCACAAGATCATGGCACAACAAATGTGAGTCAGAAAGCTGAATCTTTTTTCATCGGCAAAAAGAGAATCCCAGATTCTCATCACATCGGGCAGTGGAAATTCTTGGGAGAGTAAAAGAGTCAACCATCTACGGAAAAAAAATTTGTTAGATTCAACGATATTGAATAATATATGAAAATATAAATGAAACAATAATCGTCGCCGTTCGTATGTGTAAAAATATTGGGAATAAATTCATCTTCATGAGTTGCCATTTAAAAAAGAAATACTAAATACTTGACTTATGTATTAATTACTCAACGATAGTCTGTTCGATCAAACCATCGATGTTCTAATCGGATCACCTGAAACTGTAGTACTGCGGGCATAAATCTTGCTGTTGCAAACGCATCCACACCTCGAGATCGTTTGACTTAACTTGCTGGGTCAATTTACACATCATCGAGTTTATCCCAAACTCGGCTTCGTCCAACGACTTGATAAAAAAATCGCGAATCTCCGCCATGAGATTCGTGAAACAAAAAAAAGTATCGGCCTCGGCATTTTCTGAAAAATATATGAGAAAAAAAAACGTTTAGCTCAATAGCAGAAAACAGTCACGTAATAATAAATGAATACATTTTGAATTGATTTTTATAATACATAAATAAATTTTAAATCGATTTTCTCATCACACAAATGATCCCCTCAAATCTATTTAATATGAAATGGACAAATGCTCAGCGAACTCACCTCTCCACGTATGATCAGGATCACACGCGAACGCATGATAAATCGGTCCCACTATTTCGTTCATACCCTGAACGTAACCTTGGCCAGGATTGAGTTTCGCGTATAGGAACAAGATTCTCTCGAGCACTTCCCAATGAGCTTCCCCACCTTCGGTCAATGGAGCGTAATCTTCGGTTGCTTTTCTCACCGATACCGCGATCTGAAAGAATTTCATCATGCATCCCATTAAAAAAAAGTGAGCCATGGGTCGAGAAGCTGGCTAGACTAAAACGAAAATTTGAAAAATACGTATTTTTCACTGTACCTGCTGCTTTCCATTGTGATTGGAATAATTAACGAGAATAATAATAAATATTTATATTCGTCGCAGAAATTCAGAAGGAATTTAATTCGTTGTTCGCGTATTATACTTTCTTTTTTTTTTTTCTAATTTTTTTACCTTTGTCACGCCGAGACCTTTTCTCTCGACGTTGGCACTTCTGAGAACCGTGTGTTGCACCCGACAGTGTAAGCGTTTGGGCCCGCTTGCACCGACCACAGCTTGGCAAGGATAGTCGGTGCCTTGTTGGAAGAACGATATGTCGGGACATAGTCTCCTGAAAAATGTTATTCGGTCGATAAGTCGAATGTCAACCGGACCGCGACTGAACCGAGTCGACGAGGATTAATCTCTATACAAAAAAATTACACTTCAAGTGTACCTAACGTCCTTATCTATTTGTAAGAGGACTTCGTTGTCCTTGAAAAAAGTCTGCCACTTGCTGCCGGGACTCGAGTTCAACGGATGATCGTGTAAAGTCACATCCACCCGTTCTCCATCGGCAGCTGATTCACCCGGCATCACTATCAAGTCTTCTGCAATATTGAAACACAAATGTTTATAAATGCGTTTATATATACGTATATCGACTATCCTTACCGATGAATTGCCTGTACAGTTCTCTCTTGCGAGACAGCGTTTCGGACCAGCTCGCTCGGGTCAGAGGCAAGTAATTCAGCAGCAGCTTCCAGCAGAGCGCCCGCAACCCACCCTCGTCGGGTATGCCTGCGCCCAAGTCATATTCACAAAATTAGGAACCAAACAACGTCTCTCGACGTTACGTCGCAAAGATTACGGTTTACGCAATATTCAACGTAACTCATAAATCATGGAAAATTTTGCTCCAGAGCCGTTCGCAAGAGTCAAGATTTTTGTTTGCTCCGAGGCGCTCATTATTAAACACAGAAAAAATATTCGCCAAGCTCGAAAGGTCCATTTTTTGTCCCAATAGCTTGCATCTACAGTTAACGATGGAATAGTCGTGAAAATAAAATTACATCGATTCAATACAACTGTCAAAAAAAACTTTTTCCAGCGCAGCAATGCCGCTGCGACATCAAAGAAATCTCTGTCGCACCTGCATAACCTTGCAATCACAACAATAACTTACCATGGAAGCATATTTTTCTTAAACTAGTGATGTCTATTTCCTCCTTGCTCAGGACTTCCTCAAAGTCGAATAATCTAAAAAATGCAAACACACAAACGTGACAGAGACAACAGGATTAGTGTTACAACAGATGCAATGTCAAAACACGAGAATAACTGTAATTGCATCGAAATGTAAACAAACCTCTTTCTGTGAATGCTCATGTCGTAAGTGTCTGGCACATTCGATAGTCGCTCAACAACTCCGTAATTAACGAAGTAAAATGATAAAAAATAATACGCAAACCGTCAAACACGTGAATTGCTAGGTGAAGGATTCATACGTGATTTATGAGTGTAAGTGTATGTGTGTGTGGGTGAAGTAGGCGTTGAGACAGTGTACCTGTGACACACACCAACACACACGAGTTGTGAGCAACGGTTTATTGTCGGGACGTTGATGGCCAATTGACAGACTCTCCGAGCGCCATTTTTTTTCTCCGTCCACGACAAGACTCTTATCTCGCATCGGACTTGTGAATAATGGGATTTATCTCTGACGGGTGTACGAACAGCCGGTCGGTCTTATCTCTCCCATATGCTTTCGGCCGCGACGATGCGGTTGTACCCAGAGTACATTGTAAGAGCTTGGTTAGTTCGGTCAGAGAAGATAGATTACGTGGAACCGTATTCAGGATAGGCGAGGCAGCCTCGAGATCGTGGGGCACTACTGCCCCACCGTGGCGCTGCTGACGCTGGGGCAGCTCGTGCCTCAGCTATGGTTACGCGCTCTCTTTCCTACTTACGGTCTACGTTGCGAGGGGCTCGGACGGCTCACTCGTTCTCATGTGCCACAGGTCGGATCAAGCGGCCTCATCCCCACCACTCACGCTCTGTATTAGCGAGGGGCGCGTCATGCAATCATCTCGTTCTTAGAGAAATCAGACAGGATCGAATTATTGTTGTTGTTGTTTTCGATGTCGTTGTTGGTATTGTTAGTATCAGTATTGTTGTTAATAATAATTATTATTAATATCAATATTAGTATTATTATTATTATGATTCAAGTCAAATAAAAAAAAAGTTGTGAGTTATTTCTTTTGCCAGGTTCAATTGTCTATGGGAAATTATTTCAACAAATTGTTTTGAAAATCATTTTTTCGATAAAGTAAGTATGCCCATCGACTCTACACAAAAACTCAACCACGCAAGACTCGGATCTAACGGTTCATTCGGATGTTGATGGCTCTATATATGTGATCTAACGGTTGATCCACGTAGGGATACCCTTGTGGGTGTCTCTGGTAAACGAATTTTCGTTTGTAGTAGAAAAAAATGGCTTTTTGGTGGAGAAAATTTTTTTTTTACGAAAAACAAATTTTTTTTTGGCGAAAATCGATGGGTCGGGAAAATCGATTCTTATGCGCTAATCTTCAAGAGTTGGGTGTGAAAAGGTTTGTAGTGAACGTCGTTTCGTTCGTAGCGAAGCCGAAAACAATTTATTCCGACTTTTAGAGGTTTTTAGACCCCCAATTTTGGAGAAAATCGAGTCTATCGGTTCATTCACAGCGAGATGGCTCTGTATGGTCGATCCAACGGTTGCTTCACGTAGGGATACCCTCGGATGTGTCCCTGGAAACCGAATTTTCGTTTGTAGTAGGAAAAAAAATGAATTTTTTATGAAAAAAAATTTTTTTTTTACGAAAAAAAATAATTTTTTGGCGAAAATCGATGGGTCGGGAAAATCGATTCTTATGCGCTAATCTTCAAGAGTTGGGTGTGAAAAGGTTTGTAGTGAACGTCGTTTCGTTCGTAGCGAAGCCGAAAACAATTTATTCCGACTTTTAGAGGTTTTTAAACCCCCAATTTTGGAGAAAATCGAGTCTATCGGTTCATTCACAGCGAGATGGCTCTGTATGGTCGATCCAACGGTTGCTTCACGTTGGGATACCCTCGGATGTGTCCCTGGAAACCGAATTTTCGTTTGTAGTAGTAAAAAAAATGAATTTTTTATGAAAAAAAAATTTTTTTTTACGAAAAAAAATAATTTTTTGGCGAAAATCGATGGGTCGGGAAAATCGATTCTTATGCGCTAATCTTCAAGAGTTGGGTGTGAAAAGGTTTGTAGTGAACGTCGTTTCGTTCGTAGCGAAGCCGAAAACAATTTATTCCGACTTTTAGAGGTTTTTAAACCCCCAATTTTGGAGAAAATCGAGTCTATCGGTTCATTCACAGCGAGATGGCTCTGTATGGTCGATCCAACGGTTGCTTCACGTTGGGATACCCTCGGATGTGTCCCTGGAAACCGAATTTTCGTTTGTAGTAGTAAAAAAAATGAATTTTTTATGAAAAAAAAATTTTTTTTTACGAAAAAAAATAATTTTTTGGCGAAAATCGATGGGTCGGGAAAATCGATTCTTATGCGCTAATCTTCAAGAGTTGGGTGTGAAAAGGTTTGTAGTGAACGTCGTTTCGTTCGTAGCGAAGCCGAAAACAATTTATTCCGACTTTTAGAGGTTTTTAAACCCCCAATTTTGGAGAAAATCGAGTCTATCGGTTCATTCACAGCGAGATGGCTCTGTATGGTCGATCCAACGGTTGCTTCACGTAGGGATACCCTCGGATGTGTCCCTGGAAACCGAATTTTCGTTTGTAGTAGGAAAAAAAATGAATTTTTTATGAAAAAAAATTTTTTTTTTACGAAAAAAAATAATTTTTTGGCGAAAATCGATGGGTCGGGAAAATCGATTCTTATGCGCTAATCTTCAAGAGTTGGGTGTGAAAAGGTTTGTAGTGAACGTCGTTTCGTTCGTAGCGAAGCCGAAAACAATTTATTCCGACTTTTAGAGGTTTTTAAACCCCCAATTTTGGAGAAAATCGAGTCTATCGGTTCATTCACAGCGAGATGGCTCTGTATGGTCGATCCAACGGTTGCTTCACGTTGGGATACCCTCGGATGTGTCCCTGGAAACCGAATTTTCGTTTGTAGTAGTAAAAAAAATGAATTTTTTATGAAAAAAAAATTTTTTTTTACGAAAAAAAATAATTTTTTGGCGAAAATCGATGGGTCGGGAAAATCGATTCTTATGCGCTAATCTTCAAGAGTTGGGTGTGAAAAGGTTTGTAGTGAACGTCGTTTCGTTCGTAGCGAAGCCGAAAACAATTTATTCCGACTTTTAGAGGTTTTTAAACCCCCAATTTTGGAGAAAATCGAGTCTATCGGTTCATTCACAGCGAGATGGCTCTGTATGGTCGATCCAACGGTTGCTTCACGTAGGGATACCCTCGGATGTGTCCCTGGAAACCGAATTTTCGTTTGTAGTAGGAAAAAAAATGAATTTTTTATGAAAAAAAATTTTTTTTTTACGAAAAAAAATAATTTTTTGGCGAAAATCGATGGGTCGGGAAAATCGATTCTTATGCGCTAATCTTCAAGAGTTGGGTGTGAAAAGGTTTGTAGTGAACGTCGTTTCGTTCGTAGCGAAGCCGAAAACAATTTATTCCGACTTTTAGAGGTTTTTAGACCCCCAATTTTGGAGAAAATCGAGTCTATCGGTTCATTCACAGCGAGATGGCTCTGTATGGTCGATCCAACGGTTGCTTCACGTAGGGATACCCTCGGATGTGTCCCTGGAAACCGAATTTTCGTTTGTAGTAGGAAAAAAAATGAATTTTTTATGAAAAAAAATTTTTTTTTTACGAAAAAAAATAATTTTTTGGCGAAAATCGATGGGTCGGGAAAATCGATTCTTATGCGCTAATCTTCAAGAGTTGGGTGTGAAAAGGTTTGTAGTGAACGTCGTTTCGTTCGTAGCGAAGCCGAAAACAATTTATTCCGACTTTTAGAGGTTTTTAAACCCCCAATTTTGGAGAAAATCGAGTCTATCGGTTCATTCACAGCGAGATGGCTCTGTATGGTCGATCCAACGGTTGCTTCACGTTGGGATACCCTCGGATGTGTCCCTGGAAACCGAATTTTCGTTTGTAGTAGTAAAAAAAATGAATTTTTTATGAAAAAAAAATTTTTTTTTACGAAAAAAAATAATTTTTTGGCGAAAATCGATGGGTCGGGAAAATCGATTCTTATGCGCTAATCTTCAAGAGTTGGGTGTGAAAAGGTTTGTAGTGAACGTCGTTTCGTTCGTAGCGAAGCCGAAAACAATTTATTCCGACTTTTAGAGGTTTTTAGACCCCCAATTTTGGAGAAAATCGAGTCTATCGGTTCATTCACAGCGAGATGGCTCTGTATGGTCGATCCAACGGTTGCTTCACGTAGGGATACCCTCGGATGTGTCCCTGGAAACCGAATTTTCGTTTGTAGTAGGAAAAAAAATGAATTTTTTATGAAAAAAATTTTTTTTTTTACGAAAAAAAATAATTTTTTGGCGAAAATCGATGGGTCGGGAAAATCGATTCTTATGCGCTAATCTTCAAGAGTTGGGTGTGAAAAGGTTTGTAGTGAACGTCGTTTCGTTCGTAGCGAAGCCGAAAACAATTTATTCCGACTTTTAGAGGTTTTTAGACCCCCAATTTTGACGAAAATAGAGTCTATCGGTTCATTCGCATGTTAATGGCTCTGCATATGTGATCAGCACTCGCCAGGACTAGCGCGAGAGGGCAAGTATTATCGCGTGGCGGCGATGGTACGAAAGAGACGCTGTGTGGGTGGGGCTTCAGGTCTCTTTCATGTGTCTGGCACACGGATATATCAGCGCGCCAACTATCGCCAAAAGTCGGAACTCTATTCCTCGTGCTAAACGCTAACACGGCGAATACGGTTCCGTGTAATCCATCTTCTTTGGTTCGGTGCATAGTCCGCAGCTCGCGCATAGTCGTGGTGCACGTAACCTCACTTGCACGGCTTGTAGGGGGTCATGAAGCCTTCCTCTGTGAAGATTTGTTATTGTTATGAATCCAGGTAGTAGAATGGTCCTACCAGAGATAGCGTTGCAGTCTCGTGCAGTCTCGTTCAGTCTCGTGCAGTCTCGTGCAGTCTCGTGGAGTCTCGTGCGGTCTCGTGCAGGAGGATTCGTTCTTTTTGTCCAGTAGGTACGGCAGGTTAACCAGATCGATCGAGCGAGTTACCACATGTGTTGAAAGACTGACCATCTGACCATCTGACAGCTACACAGCTGATGATCAGGAGCGGCCTTCTTCAACACAGCACCCCGGCTTTTCCACTGCATACCGGATTTATTCGCTCTACGGTCGACGATCATTCGAATCAATTGAAGTTTTCGAGGTTATGTTGGCGCGGGAGGGCGGACTTCCTTCGGCATAGTTCGTCAACGCTCGTGCGCCAAAGCAACACACAACTACTCAGCGATCATTCAAATCGCTTGACTTAATATTTTTGTCCCAGACAACACGTTCACACATTTTACTCGTTCTCCCTCGTTCCGCAAGGAGCACCCATAGCGCTATCTCTCTCGCACACATGGCGGCACGGAATCCGCCCAAGTAGCCCCCCAAAAAAACTAATATCCAGTATTTTGAACCATTCTCTGTGAAACAAAATTGGAAAATGTCTCGACTGTGGAGAAAAGTAATCATGGATCTGGGACGGAAATTCTAAGGATGCCAAAAGTAGATTTCGAGCCAATGAAGACCAGTGTATAGCTATAAATCACAATTCCGCGTTTATTTCAAATTTTTTTTTTCGTTTGTTTCATTGCAAATCGATCGTGTATTAAATAGAAAAACGTATGTTACAATTCATAATAATATTAAAAAAAAGAATGATGAGATAACAGTATGCACAAAAACAGGTACCTATTTGTGTATATCTACATCGTATACATCAGTTATCGAATTATTTTTACAGTACGCTGATCGGTCGGTGCGTAACGGCTTATCAAAGTTTATGCTGTGCTAAAAGATGAAAATATGTTTTTAAAAAAAGCAATTGGTTGAAAAATTTATTTAGTTTCTCTGTTTTTCTTCTTTGTAGACGACAACGTTTTCGTGGAAGATGATCACAACGGGTATGGCATCGCGATACACCAAAATTTCGTTTCTCTCGTCAAGTAAAAATTATTTTTAAAACTTTTTTTTTTTTTCAAAACAATAACAATAATACGAATGCTGTTCAAAACTGCAAATATTTATTGTCTTTCTTTACGATGATGAATTCTTTGGTCTTCATCACGGTCGACGTTCGGAGTTGCAAGTCTCGAATAAATTTATTTATAAAAATTAAAAAAAAAAAAAAACATAATAATAAAAAATGAATTTACCGAGATTTGGCGGATTGTCGTCGTATCATATGAACCTGGACAGAGGCAGATGATGTTCGTTTAACGTGAAGCCTCTCGTCCCATTGTTTTTCACGAATAAAAAAAAAATGTTCATCGACCAGCGATCCATGTGCTACATGCCGACCTATCAGAGCAGGTGCAATATATCGACAGCGGGTCATCAATTCATTTCTCGTTGCGCTGTTTACCGCCAAATTGCCAAAAACAAACAAATAAAGACATTTTTTCTTTTTGCCTTTTTCAAATAGCACAAATTCGACGACTCCGTTAAATAAGAGTTCGTATGTGCCACACAATTAGCCCGAAAGTCATTCGATGGTAAATATAAATTTGTTTAAAAAAATCAAGGATCGCGATATTTTAATCAAAATGGAAAAAAAAAAATCATGAAATGTTTGTGATACGCAAGACGAGGAACGAAAAAAGAAAAACCACAAGAATAATAATAATAAAAATATTTATATTATCCCACGAACGAGGATTATGTACAAACACACGCAGCTTGCATTCGAAAAAAAATGCACCTGCAGAAATACTTCAACGAATTTATATCGAATTTTCGAAACAATTTCAACGTTTATCTTATCTTCATTATTCCATTTTGTTGTATTTTTTTGTTGTCTTCTTCTTCTTCTTCTTCTTCGTTTTTTCTTGTTATCGAGAATGTAGAGGTAATTCGCGCGGGTCGTTACTCTCTTGCTCTACAAACTACGCGTAACTGCTTCTACTTAAAAACACTACGTTTTATCTTTAATTTTATTTCATTCTTTTTTAAATTTTGTTTGTCGTGATTTTTTTCCCATTCTTTTCCTAAATTTTTTTTGTTTTTTTTTTTCAAATTTAAATTTTTACTATAATTTTTTTTATTTATTTCTGCATTATCGTTTTTCGATGTGAATTAGTCTATAATCCCCGAAGGCAAATACTGGCGAATCGTCGCGAACGACGTTGGCGCGCGCATGCGCGTAACGCGACGACGACGAACTACGACGTTAATAACTAGTAAGAAAGCCCCACGAGAGGAAGAAAAATCACGCTCAATCGTGCGAGATTCGACTATGACTTTCGTTAACATCCACGAATTATCATTACCAAAGACATTAACGATCGTAGCGTAGATCTTCGATTATACAATAAAACAAAAATCATTAACAATAATACAAAAAAAACGCATCATTTTGTTCTTATCACATTGCCCGATGTTTATTACAGTACGAAAGTTTTTCCAAGTTCGATTCGAATCTCGTTGATCCGGCATAAAAACCAAAAAAAAAAGCATAAATCAAAATCCAAAATAAAATAAATAAAACGAAGTAAAAAAAAATAATTAAAAAGTTCGATCGTCGTTGATTACTCTCGAATATTAATACCGTAGTCGTGTGGATGGAAAATAAATTTAAAAAATGAAAAAAAAAAATTCGTTTTGAAACGTGATGGCATCGCGATGTAGCGAGGACCAATGGGAGACGTTGCTTGGGGGGTGGTCAACGTGAAGCAGACGAAAAAACATTCATCGATGTACGCGCACATGCGCGATCGTTCGAATTTTCGTCTTTCTCTCTCACTCTTTCTCTGTTTCGATCGTCTCGCGATCGTCGCTCATTTCTTCGACCGAATCCCCGTCGTCGCTGATTGGACATCGAATGTTGATGGATGGAAAATTCTCGTTGAGATAGTTGCCCACGTCCTCTAATCTCACAAACGCATATTTTTGTGTATGTGTGTGTGTGTGTGTATCCATTTCGCGTAATGCAATCGTTCATGATCGATCAAACGAGAATCCCACGTTTCAAAAAACGATCTTCGATGATCCTCGTCGAACGTTCGAAGAAACAACATTTTTGTTCTTCGATCATCGAAAAACGAACGGCGCATGCGCGCAGCCCCTTGGAAAAAAGAATTTCCGATCATCTCGATCTCTCTTTATTTCTCTCTCTTTCTCTCTCTCTGTTCTTCGTCTAGCCATTACTTGTTTTGCTTTTTTGTTTGTTTGTTTGTTGTTTTTTTTTTGTCTTTTTTTTATCATCGCGATACGCGAAACGAAATGGCGCGACGAACGTGAACGAAGATATTTCGGGCTGATCAGCGTGCACGTCGACGATAATGACGGAACGAAGATGATAAACACAGATGCCGGATGGTCGTACAACACGCTCCGTAGTAGATCTCTCGCTAGTTAAAGGTTTGAAGCTGTCGGCAATGGGGGAGGAAACACGTCCGTGGTTAGGCGGTTTGTGAATAAACAACACGGTGGCAATCCCCGCCGACAGTTTGCGCGTTTTTAATTGCGCGCGATTTTTGTTCGCGCACGCGTATCGCGCGTGCGCGAAAATAATGAGGCGCGGTCATCAGCCAACGCTCAATTGGGTGCAGCCACGGTTGTGTGCAATATGTCGTTAAGGCTCACGTAACTTCCGGTGACAAAACCGAGAATTCCAAAAGCTATTATAGCCAAATTTTTCCACAAACGCCAGTTTAAACGTCCGAGACCGTTTTCCTGTTCCCAAACGGTCACGAGTTCGATTATCGACGGTAACATCAGACCCAGAGTCGACAGGCACACCGCACCGATGAGAGATATGAATGGACCGAGATTCGGTATGGCGATCGCCACGCCAACGGTGAATATCACCAGACTTATGCGTACCGCGTATTCGGCTTGCAATTTTCTCGCTCCAAAATTGTGTTTTATGTTTTTCCAAATGATTTCCATTGGCACGTAGAATTGTAATCCGTAAGTGAGGAATATTGCGGTTGCGATCATCAGTTGGACGCACTGGGCTGGAATTTCCGCGGAATTCAGGTTTAGGGTTATGTTGTCGTGGGTGTTCTCGCCGTATTTGAGGTAACCGAAAAATCCGACCGAACTGTACAACAGAACGACGCAGAACATGCCGATGTTCAAAACTCCCGGACAACCGATGAAGTGAGTCGGGGTCTTCATGTTGTTTTCCAATGGCATCACCTGAAAAGATTTGAAAAAAAAAGGTTTATGACGATTTAAAAAAAAAAAAATTTTTTAAAGTTGTTAATTGGAAAATGTTGATCGACGATATATTGGATTATATATATATATAGATATTTTTTGCGCGGATTTTCGAAATTTTAAGTTTTTTAGAAACTTTTTCGAGTTTGTTAGATTTATTTCTAGAAATCTACAAGATCGAGAACTTTTAGCGAAAAATAAAATGCTAAAACTCAAAAAAATGATTTGAAACAAAAAAAAATAGAAATAAAGTTTTGATTTGATGTATAAAAAAAATAAATCACAATTGATTTTTTTATTGACACATCTTATAGACTTCGAGCGATATTTATTTGTATGAAACGTTTGAAAAAAAAAATTCAACTTACAACACCGATGCCTTCGAGAGCGAAGATTGCGGTACCGAAGAAAAGTGGCAGATGATTCAAGCTCGAAAAGTTCGGTACGGGTTTCGAGCTTGGCAAATCTTGAAGAATGTAATAGAACGTGATGCCGATACCGACTGCCATGAGGACATTAGCGACCATGGAAAACGGTGCGAGATACTTGAGATTTCTCACGAGTGAGAAGAGTATGAGGGGCAGTAATAGGGCAGCCATGTAGACTCTTTCGTCGTAGTTCCATCCCGTGTAAGCGCCCACCACGGCTCTTACGTTACCCGCCACGAATACTATGTACACGCAGCAACAGCCGATCAGATCGAGTACGAGAAAGGTATTGACCATTGCTCTGAAATTGACAAAAAAATCAAATAATTCAATAAATCAGTTTTGAACACAATAGTTAAAAAAATTCACAAGAAGAAATAAAAATCAATCAGTTAAATAAAATAATTTGAAAAAATAAGAAGAAAAAAATGAATAAGGTGCGACGAATAAATTCGATAAAAATACATTAATCAATTGTTGAGTTGATTTGACTATTTTTCATTGATCTTCAATTGTTTTGTAAAAAAAAGTTTGATAAGTTGTGCAAGTAAAACTCGATTTGAAGTGAGTTTTATAAAAGAAAACTTTGATGAATCTATAAATAAATTTTAGATTGTTTTATAAATTTTATAAAAAGCTTAAGAATTAAATTTGTTCATATAAATTGCATAAATGCAAATAAAATTCGTGCAAATCAAACTCTTCTTCAATTCATCGATCGATAATAATCAAATGCATCGTTAAAATTCTACGAAAAACAAATTAACCAATCGAATAAAATCGTATCGATAGTTTATCGTTAAACCAATGAATAAATCAAACGATCGAAATAAACGTTGAAATCATAAAAAATTGTTGTTAATCGAACTTACTTCGCTAATCTGGCGTATTTTTGTACAGGTTCGGGACCCACGAGAAAAGCCGCTTCGGCGACATCAGCGAAACCGAGACTCGGAGTTTGGGTTCTTCGGCAAAGCGCGTGAGCGCATTTAACGAGTATGTGAACGCAATAGGTGCACGTGGCACCGATGAAGAAAGTCGCGAAGAGTCCGAACAGAAGACCGGCATTTTTGAAGGCGAATGGCATGGCGAGAATACCGGTACCCAGACTACCCTTGAGCAAATGTATGAGGGTGTCCAAATCGGACGTCGGATGGGCCAACTTCCGGTGCTCGAAGGGATCGTAGAGCGCGGCTTCCTCGTCGTTCGCACGTTCCACAAGAGGCAGCGTCGAGCCATTCGTAACCGTGATAGGAACTTCATTTTTCTCGCATTTGTATCTGCAAAGCAAATATCATTAAAACGTGCCATTTGGATTTTTTTCTTTTCATATTTCTTTTTTTTTTTTTTTTCAATTTTTTTAAAAGAAAAAAATATAATAACGTTATGAAATAATTAGTTATGATGAATATGATAATAACGATGTTGATGATAATGATTGTGATAATAACTTATAACGATAATGATAACATGTACATTATTAATTGTAAATAATATCTAATATCATTCGCATTGTTTACGTGTGTTATATTATATATAAATAGTTGTTTTGCTTACGATTATTCGGGTGTGCTTAAAAATCGTTTAATAATAAGTTCGACGGTGTGAAGGGAGAGGAACGCCACGGATTTTACGCTCAAGGACGATGGCAGGGACTTCAAGGACTCGTCGAGAATTTATTTTCATGGTTTTTTTTATGAAGGACTTTGAGGATTTGTCGAGAAAGATATTTTCATGGGCTTTAGATAATTTTTTCGTGGATGATACTGTGTGACCCCGATTATGGAATAACGAATGATCGTCGGTGAAGAGCTTCATTCACATTTTCTTTCGTAGTTTTTTTTTTTTTCTTTTTTTGTTCTCATTTAGTCACGAAATAACGAGCGGGAGGATATTACCGCGCAGGGGGATTATTGAAATTAACGAAGCAAGGTCGTTTGCCAATTAAACGGAGACGGAGATAATTTTTTTTTTTTTAATTAATTTATTTCTTGAATGAACGAAGAGCTTCGCGACGTGAAGCATCGCGGAGAATTTTCACGAAGGACGACATTGTGAATTCTAATCACGTAAAGCAGAACGATGGAGGGGCGGGGGGAGGGGGAAGTGTCTGTTTCTTGACGGGTCCGACAAATGGTTAACGACGCCGGTCACACCCAGTCTATGACGAACGGTACTTCTTTCACAACTACTCGGTTATATAATGAGCGGTAAATACGAGATGACGGAGAGAATGAGCAAGAAGACGATCCTCACACACACACACACACACACACGCACACATGCGTGATGATCGTGCGACGTGTACACGGAAATCAAATTGATAACCGATGCATCGAAGGGCAAGAAAATTTGAATAATTCAATTTGGGAATTTTCTTTTTTTTATCTTTTATATTCTCTTAAATTCTTTTTCAAAATTTATTCGACAAACTTTCACATTCTCATTTTCCATCTGGACGACTATGAGTATGAAAATTTCAGTGGATTTCCAAGGATTCGATCGGAATCTACATCCGAATGCATTTTTTAACGATGGACTTATTTATTTGCCAAGAAACAAGGACGAGAAGTGTGTAAAATTAAAAAATGAATTGATGATTGAAAATTCTAAATATTTTATTGTCACATTTAAACGAATGTTTTTTTCTTTTATATTTGCGACAAATATGCAAAATTTCAAAGGTCGAAAAACGGTATAACGAGTTTTTTATTTTTCTGATAAAAAAAAATTGTTTAATTAAAAATCGAATAAGTTTTAATTTTTGGAATGAGTATAAAATACAATCAATTGCAATGAAAATTAATTTGGTAATACATTTTCCGTCGCAATAATCACCGGAATTCGTATCTCGAAAGTTTGAACGAATGATAAATTGGTTGCATGAAAAAAAGTGTAACAATGACAAAATCCATAAATTTGTAAAATGTAATTTAAAAGAACCGGTTTTTATATTGGAAGGTCGAGAAAAATTGGTGATCTTGGACTTCGATCGTGTGTAGCCTGCATCGACCGTGTGGTGAGGGTCCTTCGAGGTATATAAGGTCCTTACGTTCTCGCACGAGTTTCGCATGGGCGGCCAATGACTATGGTCATCAGTTCGTTCCGTATATATTGCAAGCGAAAACAACGTCATCAGCATCAACATAAGCATCAACGAGGGCGGCTGGTGCGAGCACGCGACCTTAATTAAAAGGAAGAATCTTCTTTCTCACTCTCTCTTTTTCTCTTTCTCTCTCTTATTCTCGAGGTCTCGTGCGTGCCAGTGCGTCCGTGTCGAAATGATACAAATGCATGATGCATATACCGAGAGAGGCATTTCCCGGTGAGCGAACGAGTCAAATTAACGCATTCAAACCAACTCTACGTGTGTAAAATCCGCACGTGCACGACCCACACCGTACCATATAGCTTTTCCGTCTCTCTATCTCTCTTTCTCTCACTTCCCCCGGTATACTTCGAGACAATTTTTCATTATTTTCATTATTTTCGCGGACAATAACGATGGTAACGAAAATGAGATAATTGGTGCAAATAAACGTTCGTGCGGATTTGTTAACACCGTACAATTGTGCGGAAACTAATTACTCATGCCCCGTGCACCAACAGCCTGTTAAATTGTTTTTTTTTTTCACTTCTTAATTATTATTATTATTATTATTGAAATATTGTTATTACCATCATTGTGGTATTGAAATTTTAAACGCGTGTGAACCATTCAATTCATGCACCCATGAAATTTTTTAATGTGACTGTGTTTTTAAGTTAAGAGACTGTGTTTAGAATTTTTTCGAAAATATTCGATGTTGCGATTTTAGCGAATTATTTTTGTGTGTAAGATTTTAGGAAATTATTCGATCGTGTGCGATTTTAAGAAAAATTATTTGATCGTGCGATTTTGGAAAATTATTCGATCGTGAGATTTTAACAACTTATTCGATGGTCCCCGATTTTATAAAACTATTCGTTGTGCAATTTTAGAAAATTATTCTTTCCCCGCGATTTTAGAAAATTATTCGATCGCGTGTCGAGGCGTTGATTTCGATGGTCCCCGGCGACGATTATTCGTGGGCAACGGGACCGCGTGGAAAGGGACACGAGGAATAACAGGAAGATCAATCTTGGCGCGTGTCATGTACGGCGAAAGTCGGTCTGTCAGTTAAAAAAAAAAAAAAAAAAAATTCTGCTTGCTTGTTCGGGAATAATGTGTACGGTGTGAGATTAGTGTCTGTGAGCGAGAGTGGACGAAGGCCTTGAAGAGGTTACGACTCGATCGTGTATTGCGAGTACGATGAACTCCACGTCGTGGTTCACAAGTTTGTGATTTGAATTTTTCTTCCGGACAGACACACACGCACGCACATGTACACGTGGCTCAGGTCAGTCAATCCGTTCTCACTGTCTTTCTCTCTCGCGCCCTTTCTCTTTTTTCCCATCTCTCTTTCTCTCTTTCTTTGTCTCTCTCTAGGATTCATCGTACACTCACTTCCTACTCACAATATATGCTCTGCTTAACACACACACACTGTCAATCACTCATTCACACGTACGACTATTCATTTTCTTCTCTCTCCTTTCTTCCTCATCTCTACATTTGTTTTCGTAATTCAAATCGCAAATTGTGAATCTCACGATCCGTTCATCTTTGATTGTAACACGTTTACGTACGACGTCAGAGAGTAAGACTTCGAAAGGTGGTTCAACATCATGATTCTGATCCGATTGATCATCGTCTGGGAATTCGATTATTTCATCTCCCACACAATATCCAATTAAATGACTCAACGAATTGTTTTTTTTTTTCTGTTTTTTCTTGTCACATCGGGGAAAAAACGTTGAGAATAAATATTTTTCCAGGGAGAATATTCGATTCACACTCGATCTCGTCGATAATATTTGAAAAATAAAATACTCGAACTTTTTAGAATTCCATTTTCTTCTCTCTGCTAAAAAAAAATAAAATGTCAAAACACCTTTACGTGTCCAACTCGCGATCGAATGACTCTTCAAGCCCAATGCCCATGGTTTCGAGTGTATGTGTGTCCGCATGTACACGTGTGCCTCTTTATTATATTAATTATTATATAATAAAAACGATCTTCCCTATAGTTGAAAAAAAAATCTTAGAAAATATAAATAAATAAATAAATAACGCCATAGTCGCAGATAGTACATAACGATTATCCTACAGTTTGTTTGAATAAACATACATATATTTATATATATATATATATATATCGTAATATAAATTATTATAATAAAAAAGTAAAAATAAAAAATCGTAAAGGTATGAGGTGTGTAGGTACCGGTTGAGGTGCGGTAGCGTTTCTCTCCTTAGCTGTGTGCCGGTGAGCTTTCTGTCGGACTAGAAAGCTCATCTGGGGGGACTTAGACCGTCCGTGTGTCACGTTGCGCTTGTGAGATATAAACGCGTGACACACACACGCACGCGGCGTTCGTTGATACACACAAACGGAGGTAGCGCGGGCCTTTTTTTATTGATTTCTTTTTTTTTCGTGTTCTTTCATGAGGCAGCTGCCAAACCACCGCACTGCATCACGCCCAGCGCCACGACGCAGTACGACGACTAACAAAAGCCGTGTTAAAATTTTTATTTTTTTTATTTAATACATTGCAATTTGCAACAAACAAAAAAATAGGGCGATCACACGATTAACGATTTTTTTTTCATGTAATGTATATTTAGATATATATTAGGATGGTTCGATTTGAATAAACTTTTTTTTTCTATCACATTGAAAAAGTGATTGAATGAAAATTTTTTATTTTTAACATAAATTTTCTGGAACTCGTATGATCGGTTTTTGAAATTTTTGAATCTAAAATGCATGGAATATGATTGTAGTTTTGTTGAAAAAATGATTCCCATGCAGACATTTTTAAAGATAGAACTTTGAATCCGGAAAAAAATTTGTAGATCCTTATCTTGCCTTCAAAAGTCATTACCGAAAAAATTTCTGTAATCTAAGCTCGTTATGATTTAGATTTTCCGGAAGTAATTTTTGTGAAAAATTCATCTTTCAAAGTTAATTCAAATCGAACCACCCCAATATATACATGTGACACATTCGTTTTTTGGTCGTCACGTACAGTTTGGTGATAATAATCGAAGTTTTTTTTTCGTGACTCGTACAATCGACTCGTGTGTCATGCAAAAAAACAAGAATCATCAAATTTCTTTTACAAAAAAAAAAAATTAAAAAATAAAATAACGCTGATAATAATTAATGATAAATCAATAATAACATCAACATTGATTTTCCTGTAAGGAGGATGGACAGTCGTGGTATCGTAGTCACGTCGCTGTCTACTAACAGTCCCCTGGTTCATTTTGCCTCACACAACTTCCAACCCAATCGACAAATTTTCGTTATCTCGTGTGTACGTTTTTTGATTTTTTGATTTTTTTTTGTTCCTTTTGAAAAAATTATTTAATTCTTCATTGCTTTATCATTATTATTATTGTTTTTTTTTTTGTTTCGCAGAGCCCTAATATCATAGAGCCCGAATCATTATAATGCCCGGACTCTATACGCACGTCTGGAATCATATAAATACACATATTATACAGTAAAAGACAGTTTTTGTTGAATTTTGTTAATCCCTTTCCTTTTTTTTTCCTTTTCTTTTAAACAAAGAATTTGAATTAATTTTCACGGAGTAAAGTTCGCTCGATTTCGTTGTTTCGTCGAGCCGCGGGAATTGATTGCAATTTTGAAAAAAAAAACAAAAAAAAAAAAATACACCAAAAATTGCATACCGCATGATCGCTGATCGCACGAGAAGTGGCTGGGCACGGGGGGGGGGGAGCTTCTGTTATCGGAACGTGCAGCTCCCCCTGCCGGATGGTTGCGATAAGCCGGATTCGGATAATTCACTCGCGTGCTTGTGCGCTGAAGAATAATTCGCGCAACCGAGATTCGTCGCAGGAACGTGAGATCACCCTTTAGTACACGGTTTGTGTCGGTGGAGGGGGGAGGGGGAACACGAAGATCCGGCTGGTTCGACGTCTGTACGAGTCTTGCTCTCGAGTATTACACGTCTATTTATAAATATTTAAATCGCGTCGAATTTGGCGGACGTATAATGCGTACCGTGCGATTCGCTCTCGTCGGATGCTGCGCAGCGGTACTGAATAAATCCCCCCCCCCCTCCGTTTCCTGAGTTGAGCTTGCGGATCATGTTCATCCGCCGCAAATCACTTTGATCGCGTAAAAAAAATATTTCTACGTACAAACTAGTCAGAACCAGGGATGGGCTTTATTTTTTATTCAATGATAATTTATTCAATGATAATTTATTTCAAATATTTTTTGGACGAAATAATAGTCAATTTAAGCGGATTTATTAAATATTTCAATTCATTATATAATAATAATTTACATAAAGTGGTCATAATTATTACAGAAATGTGAAAATATTTATTCTTGCATGATAATCAATCAGATAGTTGTTTGTTTGAAAAATTATTTAAAATACATTTTCATCGAATGCCCATCTCTCGTTAAAACTAAACATTTTTTTTTTCCTTTTTCCTGTGTCTTGAAATGATGATCCCAAATTAATGTGTTTCGTACATAGATCTCTGTATTCAATTTATATGTATATTGTACATACATACATGTGGAAATATATTTGGGCCTGTTTAGTCGGACCAAGTGGTTCGATGAACGTTTTTTTTTTAAATTGGATTTTTCACATCTGCTAAATTTGATTGTGAAACGATTAAGATGTTTTTTTTGTTTCATCTTGTTTCGAGTACAAAAGCAAAAGCGATGCATACACACGGTTATGATTAATGTCGTTTGATTTTCACGATGCGTGTCAAAAGCAAGCTAGACATGCACGCATGAAAAAAAATGTCATTTGTTTTCTCAATCTCGTTTTCATACTGTCAAATTTATTTTATTCTTCCTTTCCTTTATTTTCTTTTTTCAAATTTTACAACGAAGCAAATAATGTTTGTGGTGACACCGGATGAATGTGATATTTCATTAATGAATTCGCAATGGTAGTTGGAAAATAATATATTAAAAAAATGAAAAATAAAGAAAAAGAGTTTTCGATCGAAATCTGAACGACTATTGAGAATCAAATTATTTTTTTTTTTTTTCAATTATTTTTTTTTCGAAATAATTATCGAATAATCATCGACGATGACCCGAACCGCGTGAAAGTTTTATTTTACGATGCAATAACGATTGCCATATATGTCGTACGTCCGTTTCAAGGCCGTAATTGTAGTTCGTAACGCGAAACCAATATCTTATCGCGACCTAGGCCGCGTGTGTGTCTCCGCGGTGAAAAAAAAACCTCGATTACCGATAAAATCGACGCGAGCCAGTCGCGACAAAGGTGATGATGATTTACGAGTCATCGAGAAGGCCATACGATTTTTTAACGCGTCGTTACGCGCCCCGATGATTTATCGCGACGATTTTTATTTATTCGTCATTTCTTTTATTCAAAATTTCCGACCTGTTCGATGATTATGTTATCGGGGAAAAAAAAAGAGGAAAAGATATCGAGTCAACGGCCCGATGTGATTTTCACAGAGTCATCGCGAATAAATACATAAATGTATTTATATAACATATATTTATATTATGAATATATGTTTATGTATGTGTTGGATATATTTATGACTACGAAAGAGAGTTGGAAAATCTATTTTCTCATTTCTATTGGATGACGGAAGTGTTATTTCCGTTATCATCGATCGTCTATAGCTATAACGCACGTACGGATCGTACAGACAAGTTCGTTACAATGGAATCCGTACACGAGTGTAGATATATATATATATATATATAACTCGTCATTTCCTGCTATCATCCTACTTCGCACCGATCGATAATCGATACATGTATAGGTATATTCCTTTCGGTGATAAATTGCGCCCCTCAAACTCCACAATCACCGCTCATTCACGTGCTCGACAAAACCAGTCATTGGCCACATTAAACTTGGCACGTTTGCAAAAAAAAAAAAAAAATTTTTTTGTTCTTAATAATATTATTTTCAATAATATTTTATATATTTCTATTATTTTCAAGAATATTCTATATATTTCCAATTATTTTCAATTATACTTTATATATTTCCATCATTTTTATTTTATAAATTCCTCAATTTAGTATCAAATCAAGCACTACCGCGATTATGTGAAATTAATTGAAATTCGCGATTGAGGGAAGTATGCCAATAACTGGGGGGTCGACCATGAGCACATTTTGGACGTTATGTGATGTGGCTAACACATGAAATTCTTGTTTCCGACGAAATTCGCGTACACGTGAATCGCTTTCTCTCTCTCTCTCTCTCTTTCTTTCTTTCATGAGAGCGAGAGAGCGAATCACGTCTCTCGCTCGCTCTGACGAAAAAAAGAGAGAGAGAGAGGGAACGGATAAAACGAGGATTAACCGCGATGCGAAACGCGAAGAGATGACGAACGAGAGAGATTATTCGACGATAAAGTTGGTCTCGGGTTTGCCGTTCGTACGAAAATTCTCGGCTCTAAATTTGGGCCGGTTCAATGTCGCTCACGAACACCCACGCTCGCAATATCCAAAGGCACTCATCCACCTACACACACACACATACATACACACGGACGCACATCATGGGACATTCACCATCGGAGACTCTCTCGGATACACGCCCCCACTCGCACAAACTTTTGTTGGCTTCGTACGTCGTATTTTCCGACGGCAAACTGCCGTTTATCACGAACATTAAATAACGACATTCGCAAAACAAAGTTAAAGTAAAATTGAAGGAAAAATACAGCCAAATATATTATATTTATATTTATAAGTATTTTCAATATTAAAATTGAATTTTAATCATCGAACTATCGAAATTTCTTGTTATTACAATTTCGAACATTTTGCAAATTTCATTATTTTTTTTCGCTCCTAATTTTCTGTGATGCATTTACGAAACTATGGAATTCAATGTTTATTTCGTAATAAAGGCGTGGTCCAAGATTGACTCGTGATTTTATAGTAATCGAGTGAAATTATGAATAATGGGCCAAAGGACTTGGTTTAATGACGGAAATTTAACGATATTATAGACACCACGATGTGACATATTGTTGATAAATGGCTTTTACTACTACTGGATATTAATCAATAAATAAAACAAAATAAAATAAAATAAAATAAAATAAAATCGTTCGGGCGACTTGCAAGTGAAAAAAATTATGTATAATCTATATACAAACAATATATGTGGCGGGGCATAAATAGTCTATCTAAAGATTATATATGCTCAGTCCCGAATATAGTTTGTACATAATTTTTTTTATTTGGGCTCTCCCCCCGCCGCCCCTTGATGGATAATTCACGTATATTCGTGACTACAATCGAGCACGCAATCACACACCCACAGACACGCACAATACACCAGGCACAATCATCGATCGACAGCCAAAACATTCACGAGCGAAAAAAAAAAAAAAAAAAAAAAAAGTTTCGCACCCCATCGACCGGCCCAGAAGAAAATTTGAGGGTAGCAGCACGAGCACGCGAGCCCTCAGGATTGTCAAAACGTCCTCGACGTCGTGACGCCGACGATTTAATTCGACAACGTGATGATGATCAATGAAATTGCGATTTGGCAAAAATAAACATGTGAACCTCCTCACTCTCGTGCGCAGCGATCAGGCGGTATGCAACGACGAATGCCAAAAATACGTGACACAGCAACGAATCGATGGAATAAATACACGATGAATGGCGGCAAAGAAAAAAAAATTACGATCCGAATAATCGATCGGAAAAATAAAAACAGTTGAAAAAATAAAATAAAATAAATGATCGATCATAATTGCGTGAAAAATCATGAAATTCGATCGAATATACATTATTGCACGATCCTCGATGAAAATTAACTCACGTACTTAATAATTGAGCAATGACTCTCTCGCTCTAATGTCGGTAACACATGGCAACGAAGCAATTATTCGGCGATGATCGGTCGTGGATATTAATACGCTACGGCTGACACACTTTCTGGTCATTAAAATTAATTTATTGGAAGAATTGAAAAGAAAAAAGAAAAAAAAATTAGTTATAAACGTTCGAAAGACGATCGATCGATTTTTCATGATAATTTTTTATTGATTTATTTTATTGTTTTTTTTTTTCGCTTATATTTTCTATTCGTGACTCGATTGATTTTTTGTCGATCGTTGTCTCGTCTTCGTATTGTTTAAAAAAGAATTTTAATTCAATTTTTTAATTTTTTTTTCAATTCTTTTTTTTTCATCTCTTTGAGTTTTTCGTTGCCGTTTGAATAAAATTGTGGCAATGGCGGTTTAATACTTACTTGACCAGCACCATGTCTGAAAGCTCTGTTTTCACCCCGTGCTTCTTCGGGTCGTATTCCGCTATCATCGGACGCATGGGTGTTCTCTGTAATCAGATTGAAACAGGTAGAGTTAGTATATATCGCATGGTGATTCATTTACAAAACTTAACCCGTGACTCACAATGTGCCATACGTATTGCACGGGGCACTCTGTGTCAAATTGACAAACTTTTCGAGTCAATTTTGCATTATTATTTTGAGCTTATTTTTATTTTTGTCGTTCAAGAATTTTGTTGAAAAATCGTGTTCTTCGAACGAATCGAAAGACACGATTTTTCTAAACACTACTGCTCGATTGCATAACGAAAAAAATCATAATGCAGCAACAAAATATCTCGATGCTTCACATGCAAAAAAAAAAATCAATAATTTTCGTCCGCAGAATATTTATACCTACAGGTCGTGAAATTTTGGGAACGAAATTTAACCCCAAAATCTCCAAGGACTTTGACTTCTTCAATTACCATCGTTTCAATGAAATAATATATCTAATTTCAAAATTACATTTTTACATTTTTGAAAAATATTATTTTATATGATCCATCGTTTAATTTTTTTATTTTTATTTCATGACATCGACGAATTCTTCGCGAAACAAATATAAAATAATGAGAAAATGAATAATACGTCAATTGAATTAATAAGCTTTCGATTATTAATTCCATACAAGTGGATTTCTACCTTACCGACAAAAATTATCGATATACATTAAAATTAAACTAAAAAAAGTAACTTCTATCAAAAATTGCAAGTCTCAAGCCTCAAAATTTGTGCAAAAATACAATTACGTTAAAAACTTCCAAATACCCGCGCAATAAAAATTGTAAATAAAAAATTCGAAAAAAAAATTCATCGAAAATTATTTTCGCAAAGTAAACACGGAATGCCCGGTGTGTAACGATCAAAACCGGCGTTTACGATCCTCGAAGCAAATATAGTCGAGAGACTCGTGACTCTCCACATTGTTTGCCGGGGTTAACACAAGCAACTTGTGCCCACGTGAATGCCATAATTGTTCTACCGAAAGATTGCGCTCCCGTCTAATGTCGCAAACACACATACGAAGATGAAAGAAAAAAAAATACAAAAAAATACAAAAAAGGAAAAAAAGTAGTCAAAGCCGTGCCCTCGTGACTGTGCGCCCGTTGGCACACACACACACGCATACACACAAATACACACAATCGCACAAGAATAGTTCTCACGAGTTGACAAGAATCAATGCGTCTATTGACTTCGAACCAAACTGCTAATAAACGACCGTCGACACGTTTTTGCATCAAACCAAAGCGCAAAAATACTATTTCCGTAACTCAAGTTAAAATCCATTAGATTTCTCTGCAATCTATGACTGAAAAAACGAAACAAAAAAAAAGAGCCGCAAGAACATTTTTTTTTAACAAAACGAAAATTGTTCACCAAAAAAAATCAATAATATATCTCTCTCTATATATGTGTGTGTATATATATATATAAATATTGACCCGTCCACGGTGAGGATTGTTGACCGGTGTCGTCGACAGCGAGCTCATCTCGAAATCGTATTCGCTGTCTGAGAGATCCATTATTTCTCTCTTGTTTCACAATAATTAAAAAAAAAAAAAAAATTCAATAAAAAACAAAATAATAACAATAAAAAATATAAACGACACGATAAAACACACACACACGAGATAAAAACGTTCGAACTATTATTGTATTTATTATTATTATTATTATTTCAAAAGTCAGACGTTTCACTTGCTTTTATTATTATTATTGATATTATTATTATTATTTTATTTCACATAATCGCGCGATTTACGACCGATTGTCCGTTGAATTTTTCATGTTTCACGATTGTTCGTCGAACGTTGAATCGATTAAAATCATCACAAATCCTAGGTCCGTATGTACATGTATTTATATATTTACATATATATATCATATATATAAAATTCGGTCGTTGATTCACTATCGCGTAAATAATCACTCGCCCCCCGAGGAATGTTTCACAACGATTATATAGGTCCTCGCTTATAACAATTTCGTTTCCCCTCCACAGTCCGACGATCCTTCTTTCACGAAGAACACAACATTTTTATTTCGACCCAACGTAGAAGAAGAGAAACAAATAGAAAAAAAAAACGACGAAAGAAAAAACGAAGAAGAAAAAACGTTTCACGTGTTTGACAGTCTTGTTTCTCGTTCGTCAAAATTTCACGGTGGGCGCTCACGTAGTTTATCGATCCGAAATCGCGTTAGATCGTCGAACGTACACACACCGGACGTGTACCCCGAGCGCGCGCAAACTTATCGAACGCTCAAGCTCAGCTAACCGAACGGTGGGGGGGGGGACAGATCGGGGCAGCGTCGATATTACGTCATCGAACCACCTCGCGTGAATCTTGAATTATCATCGACCGCGCACCGACTGTTCGATAAAATTGTAAACGATAAATAAAAAGAAATCGAAAAAAAAAAAATACTTTTTTTTTTTTTTCAAATTTTTTTTTTTTATTTCTTTTGGAAAAAAGAAAGCGATGTACAAAAAAAATTTTATGAAAATAAAAAAAAAGGTTTTAATCGACGCACTCGACGTTATAGAGTTATCGGTTGACACTTTAAACGAATAAATCTCGTGAAAAAAAATTGTTTCAAAAAAATGAAAATGTGTATTTATTTATTTATTTATTTTTGTTAAATCTTTTATTTAAAAACACGTAGACACCATCACACACGAACACACACACATGAAGAGATACAGAGAGCGCGAGAGAGAGAGAGAGAGAGAGAGACACTTGTGAAGAATAGAACAAGTGGTAAAAGCCCGCGAAAGTCAGACGAAGATAAACGATAAAGTGAAACGACGTCGAGGAGAATCCGGTTGCAAAAACTGTGTTCGGACGTTGTGTGATGGCGATGGCCAACCAAACTCTGGATCGTAGATGAGACGTTTGTCGCGTTATACGCGAGACAGAAAAACATATATATATATATATATATATATATATATATATATATATATATATATATATATACACATAAACATATCCAGATATATATATACATACAGAGTGAGGGAGAGAAAGAGAGAGAAGGAGAGAGATGGAGCAAGTGGGATCTAGATGTTGGTTGTTCGTTCGAAGACGTTGTGGTGGTCGTCTCACGAAGCTCCCGCGAGCTTACGAACAGATAAGTTTTGGTTAGCTAGACGTTATAGAGGTATGAGAAGAGCCTAGCGCGACGCAGAAAGCCCGCGGATAGTTGCCAAAAGGTTTGAGAATGTCGCGAGGCCGTGAGGAGACGAAGAAGGAGGAGGGGGGGGGAGGGGAAATGAAACTTTGTGGCTCCTCTTTATATATAAACCGACGACTCGCGCGTCTGCAGCGTATGACGGCGTGTCGCGCGCACGTCGGTGCGAAAATAGGAAAATCGTACGTGAGGAGTACGGACGGCCAGACACGGCCAACAGAAAAAAAAAAATAAAAGAAAGAGAGAGTTTTGTATCTTGGGGAGACAATTCGAGATTATCTCGAGCACGTGAGAGAACCGACCGACCGATGGGTTGAGATTATTGAAGAGAGATAATTGAATTGTTATCTCGTAGCGCCGAGTCATCTGTCTCTGTCCATCTTTGTTCGGCGGATGGGGTACTTATGTACCCCCGGCGGGGGAGGGTGATCGAAGAGGCGCCTCGGATGAGGTCGGAAAAGACCGACGGCGTGAACGTCACGACGCCACTGCGCTAATTCTTGGCGGACGTTTCGTCCATCCGCGATCTAAATGCGGACTATGCCGTGTGTGTGTGTGTGTGTGTAGGTGGTTTTGTGTTTGATGTTCATGTTAGCGACGAGCGCGGGAATTGGGAGAGGCGGGGGAGGGGCGGAGGGACAAAGAAAACGGATTGAGCTTGATGGTAACGACGAATTAATATTTTCAATGCTTTTTTCATTATTATTGTTATTTTGATTATTATTATTTTTATAATCGTTATGTTTCAATCGTAATTATTTCGATTATCATTATCATTACTATTTTGATTACCGATACTTTTTATAATTATTATATTTTAATCATAATTATTTCAATCATTATTATTATTGTTATTATTAGTTATGCAGGATCAACGAAAAACGGATTGAGCTTGACAGTAGCGCGGAACATAAAAATTCTCAATGCTTTTTATCATTATTATTATTTTGATAATTAATATTTTGATTTTTCATTATTTTCATTGCTATTATTTTAAGTATTATTATTTCAATTGTTATTATTTTTATCATCACGGTTTTCATTTTCATTGTTTTTTAATTTTGAAAAATGCATGAAATCGAATTACGCGTTGAATCACGAGTTTGCTGGATCGTCGGTAACGTAGTAATTTTTATTCATATCGAGATAACACATCGCAAAATCGTGGTTCAGCGAAGATAATCCTTGACGGACACTTGAAAATTGAATTTTCTTAATGTGACAACCCATTGAAATTTCAATCTCAAACATTCGAGGAAAAGGAATTCATAAATCCAGCAGAGACGCCTTCGCGTATGACCTAATCTCGACTTCCTGGCAACGAGGGGATAAATTTCGTGTCAAGTTGAGACGATGATAACCAGTTATGTCCAGTTGTTTTTCCAACGAGCCGGACGATTATTCCTTTACCGGTAACATCAGCGCAATTTGCATAAAACGCACACACACACACACACACACGCGCGACTGTTTGCCCTGGCATTTCGAGCAAAGTCGTCGGGTGTGATGTTTTATTTTGTCAACCGTGAATAAATCTCTTACATCGTCCAAATTCCATTGACAGAACATTGCAAATTGAAAGAAAACGAAACGAAAAAAGAAAAAAAAACAAAAAGAAAAACTATTATTTGGAACCGCGCCACATACGCGGGAATGACGCTCGATGCGCCACCTACTGACCGAGTGACGATCGTGTCCACGGCGCCGCGATGCCGCCGACGCGTTTTTGTGTGCAGAGACCGTCGTTTTTACTTCCGGCTATGGAAAATCTGGGGCTATTTTCGTAAACGTTCGTTTCGCGACTTTGCGATTCGTAGGTCACTGCGAATAACCGCTTGTTGCACAATATACATCGTCCTTGCTCTGATGTAGACACACGGTACCAAACATGTATATATATATATTTTTTTGTTTTTCACGATTATAAGGTTTATCACGATAAGCTTACCGATATAGAATCATTCTCATTCACGGAAATCTCGTCGTATCACAGGCAAACATTGACAAATAGGTTCTAATGTTTCACTGGAACAACACACACACACACACACACACACACAAACAAAGGTCTGTTGGCTTTTCACTTGGATTATTTATTTACGAGTTGGCGGGAAAAACTATTTTCGTATCTCGGATTGTCTTTACGCGCCCCGCGCTGTTCAAACTTTGTCGTGACGTGGCGCCCTCGTTTTTCCTCGTTCACGTTGTGCTTGCGAAACGTGAAAATCGGAACGACAAAAAAATTTTTTTTTTTTTTTTCGGCAAAACTATTTGAAATTTCAAGGACGCGTGGTTCGTCGAAATTCCGAGAATGATCGAAAGGTTATTTTGTTTCTTCGAATTTGTGTGTGTGTATATATAGGCACCGGACATTGGCGAGATCGATGACGATAGTGGGCTCTCACAAATGTGCATCCGATTGAATAAAATCGTGAAGGGGTGCCAAAAACGTGGGTGACGAGCGTTGAGCTCGAAGAAATATAGATCGACGAGAGAATTGGAGAATTTGTGCAACCATACTGCGATGCTCGACAAAAAATAGAATTTTGGAAAATTATTGAAGAAGGGCTGAAGGACTGGATGGCAAAAAAATTGCAAATTATTTAGTTATCCAAAAAAATTTATCTTGATTCAACTTATTTAGTTTATCCAAAAATTAATAACTGATTACGAACTAAAACTTGTGTTTTTCATCCGCGTTATGAAGTTGCCACAATTTCCAGAGATCGTAGAAAAAAAAAACTGTTTATCCAAAGTATAGAAAAATTCATCTTTATTTAACTTATTTAGTTTATCGAAAAAATTAATAACTAAATACTAACTAAAACTTGTGTTTTTTATTCACGTCCAAAATGTAGAGAAAAAAAATCCCACACTCGTCCGAGAATGAGCTCCGTCATAATTGTTGGGGCCACGACGATAGCCACATGAACTTGAGAAGAATGCTCGAGAGATCGTGTATATTATATCGACGAGATCCGAACAAGCGTTTCGCGTCATTCTATTCTCGCGTGCCGTAATTTATAGAGAATCATCGTTCGCTAACCGATTGACACGAATCAAAACGTTCAATTGAGACAATTGACAACGCACGCGGACGACGTGAGAGTGTCACACTCGTGTATTCGGATGATAATGCGAGACCGACGGGACAGAATGATTTTTACAATTGGAAAATTTGGACAGACGTTGACCGTCGACGAACGTTGAAGGAATAAAAATAAAAAGAAAAAAAAACTAGACGCGTTATTAATTTTTTTTAAACCATCAAATTGGGTTGAAAAAAAAGTTTTTGTTAACAAAGCAAAAATCATAATTATCAATTATCCGTTTGAATCATCATCTCCCAATAAATATTATCTTTTACCCTCGTTCAAAAAAGATCTCGTCGAACAATCATCAAATTCGCAAAAAAAAAAAAAAAAATCAGTCTCCCGATGCGTTTAACAAAAGCCAGCAAGGCATCGACACTCCTATAAAATACGACTTATTTCCAGCATAAAACCCTTCATTCAAATTGAAAAAAAAATCCTAGCAGAACTTCTCGCTCCTGCAACGATCTCCCTAAAAAAAATACAAAAAAAAATTACAATAAAACATATTTTTTCATTGATATACATCTTTCATTGATATATATATATATATAATGAAATAAAAAAAATCTCACCGTTAACAACGTGTGATAAATTGCAACAGAATAAAAGTCCCGCTTAAATCCCACACGTGTCGCGCATGCCCAATGATCGCTCGGTGAGGTTGTTCAATAGGTAGGTCGCAGTACGTACGTACAAAACCGTGCCGTACATATAATATATAATCTACGTGCAAAGTTGACGGTGAGTGAATTCGCATCGCAAAAGCTGCACAATGACTCGGACATGCGTATACGCATATCCCCGACCCACGTAAATCCCCATCATCTGCATGATAACTGTCGAAGGTTCCGCGAGCACGTCGACTCGTCCGGAAATAAAAGGGCGAGAGGGGAGATTCGGTCGTCACAGGACAACCGGGAGGAACCAAAGTCGCGCACGCACCGTCAACGGGTCACACGTTATCGTTGTCAATGGTCAAATTGGCAAATCTGATGCGAACCCGCGTCACATCCTCATCCGTAAACGACGGGTAAAGCTTTCGTGCGACCGTACAATCCCTTTCGTTAAATTTCGCTCGTGAATCCGGTTGGCCGGGAACACAATCACGATCATCTGCGTCAATCGGCATCATCTCCATGAGGTCATGCACGTCGTTGCCCGTGAACGTACACCGAGTCGCGTTTCGGAGAGCCGGCACACAACCTGTGACGACCAACGGGGACCAACCGAGTCCGCGTTGCGTCGATGCCTCCGGAGGTCCGGTAAACGAATTGACCTTTTCAATTCGCCGTCGGTTTTCGACCCCCCGTTGACGGTGTGTGTTCGTTCGTTCTCCGTTTCAACCCGTTGCCCGAACGAGACATTCGTCCGCGGACATTCAACGATTGAGAGTCGGTGGTGAACATTATGAACATTAAATGAAAATGTATATTTAAAATAGGTACTTTCTCAAACAAACAATTGTGATCAATTATCGTAACGATATAATTCATTGCACGATAATTGATTGTTTACGTTTACATTGACGTATGTTTAATGATTATGAATAATTTTTCATTGAATTATTGTTTTAGAATGAATTTTTTATATTCATTAGGCCCTGTGATTATGATTGTTGATTCGGTCAGAAGTGTATTTCAAATACATGAAAAAATGATTCAAATATATATTTTTTATAAAATATATATAATTTAATATTTTTTTATCGTAAAGTTTACGATGCTTCGAAAAAAAATTGTCAACTTTTCTTGTTACATGTTGTAAAACAAAAATCATCGAAATTTAAAGTAAGCTCACTACACGTGTCCGTATATGATCTGTAACCGGATCGTGAATGTTGAAACGGTCGAAGTCCAATTGACGAGAATGATGTTCGCAAATAAAAAAAAAATGAGGAGTCGAGAAATTTAATTGCCACCGAAACGATTGAATTCGATGCAGAGTGTGCGGATGATCGACCAATTCATTTCACATTTGGGTTGCAGAGATGGCTGCTGTGGACGTTTTTTTAATTTTTTTTTTTTTTTTAATTTCTCGAAGGCGTTCGAGAGCATATACGCACGATTGGAAATATTCAATTGACGGATGGTGGATGATAAATTTGGACCGCGAGATGAGTTCAATTTCGTGTTCGGTTTGAATTGGGCGATAATTCGCGACGGCTGGTCGTGGGTCCAGAAGACCTTGGGGATCCATTGAGGCGCGGGCAAAAGCGTGTAATGAACGACGATCGTTGACCATCTCGTAGCTGGCAATGTAATAAAACGCATGATGATCGGGGACTTCGATCCTGTTCGCACGTTTTTTTTTCTTTTTCTTTTTCTTTTTTTTTTATTACACACGGTGAGAAACTCGTGACCATGCGCACTCGTGTGTTACGCAACAGTGTGTGACCCTTCAACCCACGTGTACATCGGTCCATCATAGGTTCGTGGAATACTCGATCGAGATTATTATTCATTTAAAAAAAAATTATTATATTATTAAATCTGTTTATTTCTTGTGTTTTTTGGGGTTTTCGATTATCAATGGTGAATGTATTTCTATGTGTTATGTATATGTGATCACATATTTCAATTTGTGAAAGATTCAAAATTGAGTTGAAAGAAAAAAAAAAGATGATCCGTCTCGACAGAGATTTTTTTATTTTAAAAAAGGGAAAAGGAAAAACCCGAGGAATCGGTTATGTATGTTATTACGATCATTGCTAATTCATGAAAAGACAATTCTATTCCATTTCCAAAAATTTACGTAACCCAAAAATATGAAAAAAAAATATATATATATATAAAAAAATAAAATGCAAATGTAAAATATTCGATACATTGAAAAGCCGAAAGAAAATTGAACATTTTTCATGAAAATCTCAGAATTCGTTATTTTGTGTTTCACGACGATGAATCGTGTATCAAATAATCGCGTTTAAATAGACTTTGACAATTTTGTCGTCGATGAAATAATGCGATTGAAATTGTTGTCAACGAGACCGATAAAACCCGACGCGAAATTAGACCATGTAATTGCATCATTCGAATTTACTTTCGTTTTATAAAGTGTAACCTGGAAAATTCGAAATGAGAATGAGAAAAATTTCCGTCGTACAAATTTTTCCAGTAGAATATGCGGAAACGAACACAGTGAAGAAAATGTAGATGAAAAAACATCGCGATTGTCACAGGTGGATGCAAAGTTCGTTCTGCCGCAAGTCGAGACGATCGCAATTGCCCAACACACACACACACACACAAACACTTCGCTGCTCGCACGTACGCGATGTTCGATCAATGCCGCGGTCGTAAAACGCACCGTGCAAAAAAAAAAAAAAAATGGTGACCGACAATTTCCTCCTGCCTCGCGATAAGACAATCGACGCGAAATAAATTGTGATTCAAACGCAATTGAACGTTAACCGATTATTTTTTTTAATTTCGATTTTAAATTGATGTATTTAATTATTTTAAACAATAATTTCATTTTTTTATTATTATCATCGATTATATTAATTCTATAATAATTATTAAGAATTTCAAGAACATATTGGCAAACCCAGTTGCATTGGGATTTCTCGACCGTAACATTCGCGCGAACAACCGTGAGAGAGCGATAAGCTCCGCGCGCGCGACACTCCGCTGGAAAACAATTTACAAAAGTCGTAAAAAAAAAAAAAAAAGAAATCGCGAAACCGCAAACGCTGAACTGCGTCGGTATATAGATTTGCCACGATTGCAATTTTTAATCACTCGGTTGAGTCCGACTTCGAGTTGAAACCTGCGCGCATGCGCAAAACGTAAACGGAAAAAATGCATCGTGTGTCTGCTCGAGTAAAAAAATAATACGAATATGTATATACTATAACATCGAATATACATAGACTGTACATAGGTTATACATAGACTACACATAGACTGTGCATAGACTATACATGGACTATATATAGGACTATACATAGACTATACATAGACTATATATGGACTATATAGTTTATGTAGAGTGATGAATTCTAAATGAAATAATTATCTATTCACTATATATGGGATTGCCCATGTCTAATTTAGTCTAGTCCAGTATGTATAGTCTGTAATAGTCGATGTATAGTCTTTGTACATACAAAGACTATACATCTACTATACATAGACTATACATAGACTATACATAAACTAGGCACGACCAATCCCATCCATTCTTTCATTCGGGTGTGTGTGCTATGCTGAAAAGTGCATCCACACGTCGACATCGTCGTCGTCGAGTTGAATGAAAGAACAAACGAGTATACATCCTCGACGAGGTTTGCCAATGATTTCTTCGTTCGTTATTCATTAGCAATTCCAACTCGCGTTGAATATTCGTCAATGCTTTACGTGCGCTATTTAACGGGTGTTTCCAACATTCGTGCACCCTCGTGTGTGTGCATTCTGTATGTGTATGCGTCGCAAGTGAGTCCAAAGGTAGTTTCCGCGTGTCTAAAAATGTAACGACGCTGAATCAGCGTTCTTTTGCCTCGTGGTCGTTGTCCATAACCCAGAGGTAGACGAAATATAATCGGCGATGCAATCCCAGCCGGTTACCGCCCAAAGCAAAGCTTTTCGAACGATTCAATTAGTTTTTTTTTCTTTTTTTTTTTTTTCGTCACGTGACTTTTCAGCGGCGGTGATTCCGTCCGCTCGTCTCGTTTATAATAATAAAAAGAAAAAAATCTACTGCGAAGCGCTCGTCTCGCGGCTGACTACTACGCAGGTGATATCCGTTCAGCCGTTCCCGCATTATGGCTTCGGGCTAAAGACCTGTTCACCTGCTCTCGTAACTGTAACAAAAAAATCAACCCGCGCAAACGATACCACGAAATCGTTAACATTTACGACGTTCGACAACGAAATTTAATCGAAATTTCGTCGGACGTTCGAATAATTGGCGCGAATCCAAGCGCCATCTGTGAATTGGTTTCCGTACTCTTCACGTGTTCTGTTCTGATATATAATTTCGAGTTACCAAAATAATTGATTGGGGCATTGATGCGCGAGAGTCTGCGTATGGCGACGAGAGAGCTTCTACTGTACCGGAAATTCAACCACAATTTCGCATTTAACTTTGAGCTCCGCGCTCGGAGCTAAACAGCTCTTCATTCCACAGCATCGAATCGACGAAGCCTTACACATCGTCCTTTCTACCGCTTCACCTTAACAATGCTAGTAATGGTTGATGAATATAGAGAAGAAAAGAAAAATCGTAAACGAAAGGGAGGCAAAAAAAAAAAACAATAATAATAAAGTCACACGGCATCGACTGTGGGGCGCTTGACGTGGCGCACAGTCTCATCGGGGTCGCGAAATAGTCGGAAAACTATATACGTAATAGATGTGCGCGGCGGTTGGCGAGTAGGCCGGCCAGACACCGGCTTCAGTCTCGGCCGACGTACGTAGGGGGCGCCCCCGCCGGGAGATCGCACGCTGAACGAGATCTTCGGCCAAGAGGGGGGGGGGGGAGCTCTCCGCGTACCGACGAAACCGCGCGCCGTGCGTTCGGAAAAAGAACTACCGCGCGCTGCACAGTCGTACTGCCCCCCCCGCCGCCCCCCTTCGCGAGCAAACGCACAAATAGTCGGCCGTTGTAGAACCAGGTGAGAGCGGAGCGCGTGCGCACGCGCGAATACCCGCGAAGGTGCGGAAATTTCCATGACGTCATTTTACCCCCCGCCCCCCAGCACCGGCGGAATATATATTACCGTGTTTCTATGAGTTACAGATTTCTTTTTTTTTTTTTTTTTATTTATAACACGAGTTACGCGATTACATCCTCCGGATACTCGCGGATACTTTGATCTGTTATACAGTATGATGTCGCATAAGTTATGGGGGTGGGGGGGGGGGATAGCTCGAGATGTTCGTCGTGTTCTTTTGGCATACGTCGAAACATAGTTGTGGGGTCGCATTCGTGTTCATTGGATTTTTTTTGGCTATTTATTATGCATCCGAACATTTTTGTAAAAATTCTAGAACAATGTTGAACTATTGCACTTCGAGATACAATCATTGTTTTAGGTTGGAGAAGATGTTTTTATACCATAACAAAATTTAAAGTGACGTGGTTAGAGGAGTTGTAAAAAAATTGTTGAAAAAAAATTATATATATATATATATATATGGCGATTTGTAGTGCTTCAACACGCTAGGTATTGTTTATATATAGATTTATATATAGATCTGACTGATTAAACGACGACGTCACGTATAATCGGTTTCAGTCATTAACAATGTGATGTCAGTCAGATCGGATATCCGGAATGTTTGTCACTCGTTGAGCACGATATTATCTGACCGGGTCGGACGTCAAAGAAAGTGTAACTAAGCGGTTTATCGTCTCATGTCGTCACATCGATATCTCGAGGGAACTACGATTCCACGTATTCGATGAAAATCAATGTGCTGAATTAAAATCGGTTCGATTGAATCAAAGACAAAAAAAATCCAAACGAATCTCAGAAACGCTTTCGAGACAAAATACCACGATGCATAACTGTTATTGCATCGTTAATAACCACCACAAATTGTCAATCGACAAACATATCAAAAATGTAAATGAATTTTGAAAAAATAAGAGTTCAATCACAAATTATAGACTAAAATTACATCAGCCCGAATAATATCAGTCTCATCGTTCGTCGATGATAAAATTCATGTGAAGTAATATGCTCTCGCATGGGTTGCACCGAACCCCGCACGACGATTGTAAAAAAAAAAAAAAAAAAAAAAAACCAGTCAGTAGGAGTAATTGTTAATTTCACGTAACGTCCTTGAAATTCTTATCTCCCCTCGTCCTCGCAACTCCGCCAGATGCGATTATTTCACGGTGTGCGAAACAAGTGCATACGTCGCGTCATATGCGTGACACATATGAGCGTCGGTTCGGTTTCCATGAAATAACGGATTCGATAATCGTAATTGTGGGATCGTGTATGAGTAATATCTAATACGTAACGAGGGAAAAGACGCGGATGACGGTCAATGATGTGTATGTACATACGTTGCAATGGAGAGGAAGATCGAGCTACGTAGCTATATGTATATATATGTATATATTAAAAACCCCGGAGTTATCGATATCGCGTTGCCCGTCGTCGTCGTCGTCGCGTGCTGTTGAACCCGTTTATTACAGTACCGAGAGTCTAGAGAACCCGAAAGAAGGAGGGGGAAAAAAATAAACAAGCTGGTACTGAATAAACCAGTGTCTACGATTTTTTTCTTTTCTTGATTCAATTTTTTTTAAAATTAAATTCGAATGAAGCGAAAAAGTAAAATTTTAAAAAGGTAAAATATGGATAAAGGATGTTCGATATTTTACAATTATTTTTCGTTCACTTGAAGAACAATAATGACGAACACCAAATTTTTTGTTATAATAATAAAAAAATAAAATTTCCGAATAAAAGAATAAATGTTTTCAGCTTGTTGCGATGAATCATTTGATTTAGAGATAGATGCAAACATATCTATATATCTAGACTTCAACTCATTTTCGGAAATGGTATTTTTTTCACAAGAATATATATCTATATATATATATACATCGATGTGACGTCAAGATAGGAAATTTTTTGAAACCCATTTTTTTTTACAATCTTGATTCAACGTTATCACAGTGATTAGCGATGGAAATATTATCACAAAAAATACCAATGGATTCAAATCGTACACGATTTGAATCCTCGTACACGATTTTAGTTATGAATACAGAGTATCTAGGAATTAATACGAACACACACACACACATATATATAGTTTATATGGATATATGTATGTGTATGTATGAAATAGTCGACTATCGTATCAAACGCAAAACTGCCAGACGTCACGCGACCATTCATTGACCTTTCGATCGATTCTCGCGAGTTGCACAGAGCCCCCCGAGATCACGGGTTTTTCGACCGTAAGGCGCGGGTTGCGACGACGCGGGTTGCAACGGGGGCTTGCAATATAGCTCAAAGTTTGCTGCACCGTGCTTGCGCGCCGGTAGCTGCGATAGAAAGTTTCGCCCGAGTAGTTCAAGTTCGTACAGGCGGTAGTAATCGACAGAGAAAGAGAGAGACGCGAACGGGATGTTGCCGCCGGATTTTTTCCCGACGATCGAACTATCAAAGATTCGCGCAAACGCGCATGCGCCAACTCGTATGAATTATTTTTCATAATCCACGAATCGTTCGGGCGTGTGCTCGCGCGCACGTGTGGACGAATGAATGAAGCGGTCAGAATTCTGAGACTGGAATTTTTTTTTTTTTTTTTTTTTTTTTTTTTTTGATTTCTCAAATTCGAATCACCACGAGAGAAAGAGAAAAAAAGACGTGTCGGTGAATTGATAATAGCGCGACAATGGTACAACCCTCGATTGAGGAAAAAAAAAAGAAAACCAATAAAAATAAGAAAAAGACACGAAGAAATTTTGGATTTTGATTTTATGGAAAAAAGGAATAATAATTGTCCAATGTCGTATTGTCGAACTATCCAAAAACTATGTCGAACGATTGTGCAGTGAGGATAATGAAGAACGAGAAAATCGTTGAGTTGGGAATGGAAGGTTTGATTCACGCACCATTCGAATGACCCGGATTCGAAATTTCCAACGAAAACAAGTAACAAAAAGATTTACGGCCAAAGTTTGACCAAACTAACTGCGTGGATTTTTGAAACTATATACGTATACATATATATATATAATATATATGTGTGTGTGTGTGTGTGTGCAGCGAGAGTGCATCGGAATCTTGGCAACGAATGTCGACCCCGTGACGCAAACTCGACCTGAAAAAGTCAAAGCAGGAAAAACTCCACAATTCTCAAGACGTTGTACTCTCAACGAAAATGCAAAAAAAGAAAAAATTATCTTGAAAAAAAAACAACAAAAAATAAACAAAATCAAAATAATTCGAATTATTTTGATTTATCGTTTCGATTGATTTTTCATACGTATATACATTGAAATTTCGATCGAATGTGAATAAATCAAGATTTCCCAAACTAAATAATGTTCCAATCAAGAATGACAAATCAATAAACAAAGCAACGAGGTAATCGAAAAAAAAAAAAAGAAAAAAGATTCGATACGATTAACATCAGCTGTACGTAACCCTGATGCGGATGATGCATTTCGACGAATGTTGCACAAGCGATTGCAACACGAATGATCAATGATTGTGGCGATTGTCACGTAGAGCACACAGATGGCGAGGACAGTCGACGCTTATCTTATCAATGTCATGTAGTCCCGATAATTTCGTCGAACAAAAAAAAATGTTCAATTCGAAAATGGTAAAAAAAATTGTGATTAACATTGCCACGGAGAATGGAAAATTTATTTTAATTTGGTTTCATCAATTATTGTGGAAGATCTGATGCAAGATGTTATCTTTTTCTCACGATAATCACGGGTATTGCGGTTGACAAACGAAGATCAACGAGGATAACAAATTTTTGAGTCATGTCATATATGTACATAAGTTAGATAACAAAACTATAAACGTCTTGAGACCTATTATTAGACGCGACCTCGGCTAATGATTTTCGAAAAGCTCGAACGATCATCGACAACCATCATTTTTGGAGTAAAAATGATAAAAAAAAAAAACAAAAAAAAATAAAATAAAAAAAATTGAATAAAAATGAAAAAAACAAAAATTGATGAGTATCCAGAGAATGGAAATTCTTATTTATAGAACTAGAATAATTGTTCGAGCGGTACGAAATTTTAAGCGATCATGATGACAAAAACGAATATTTTGCAAGTAAAAGAAAAATTACAATCATCGAGTAAATGCAAAAATTGTTGGATTGATGTTGTTCGATTTGTGTGAAGTCTTAATTCAATTTTGGGGGTGCTCATCGTTCGACGACACGTGGAATAATTGTTTATGGTAAACATTGACAAAACGCTTCGGGATACAAATGTATTTTATTATCGAGACGCGTAGTATGTATCTATATTGTGGTGAAAAGAGAGAAAGAGAGATAGAACTAATGACACGGTTGATGACGCGACGGAGAAACGCTGATGATACGTTTTTACATCGTCTTAATGACGATTTGTCAATGTGATAACGTCTATTGATGTGAAAGAATTTTTTTCCATGGCATTGAACTTATTCAATTATCATTATCATTGTTATTCCTATATGCGATACAGCTCGATCCATTCGGTCGCATTATCTTCACGACGTTAAAAGGGGACTCTATAAAAGAAAAGAATTGTTTATCTCATTTTATTCTTTGTGGTGTTGAAGAATATATGTGCCAAATTTCAATACAAAAGTGACTGTCAAAAATGGAAATCCACCCTCAATATCGATTTTTTTTTTGTCACAATACCGATTGGAAACATTACGAAACTTCGGCAATCAGGAAGATAAACGAAAAAATTTGCATGTTAACAATTTGTGTCAATAAAAATAATTTTTTTCAACGAAACCATGTTAAATACAATAATCAATGATCATGGATCGTAATTCATTATAAACAATATCGAAATATATAATTCGATCGAAATGTTTATGAGATTGCATTTCGAAGACAAAAAAAAAATATGGTTCATCCGAGATGAAAAATTTCGACTGAAATATTGTTTAAAAAAAAATGAGCAAATTGTTTCGTTTTTTTTTTCTTTTTTTTTCTGTATCTTTCAATCATCACATATCACATTTCACAATTGGGAATCGATTAAATTGAATCTGGAAAATTGGAAAAATTCTTTTTTTTTCTCCGCGCTTTCGAACTACGAACAACAATGCAATAATAATAATAATAATAATAATAATAATTGAGAATTAACTTATTGAAGATTGTCAAGACAGTCGATTGTGAATTTGTTGACGAACGGACCACGTGCGACGCGGAAAAACGTGGCGAGGGCCGGATGGGTTGGAGCGGCGAGCGGCGAGGGGGGTGGGGGGGGGGGGGGTGGAGGGGCCAGCGCGCGACAGGCTCGAACGCGTTCGCGTCCGTCCGACCACGGCGCATGTGCTCGAGCAATATACATACATACACATACACGATTGTTAGTCGCGGGGGGATTGTGAAACCCACGGGAACCACAACCGTGCATCGAAAAAATAATAATGAAAATTTTTATTTCGCACGATGTCGAAGAACGTTGACCAGCGGGCCGCGTTATCAAACGCGGATGCTTGCGGCGCGTCTCTCGTAACCGACGAGATAGCGTTTAAAAGTTACCTCTTTTTTTTCATCATCATCATCGTTAATCCGCGCGGTATGCGCAAGCGCCAAAAATTCATACGAAATAATAATAATGAATAATTTATGAAAAAAAAAATTAATTGAACTCTCGCAAACAATCAAAGACAACAATTGATAATTCTATTGAAAATAAAAAAAAAACGATTTTTAAATGATAATTTGAAAAATATACATGTATAGCTATATATGTATAAATATGATTGATGAATAATAAATAATAATACGATTGATAAATAAAAAAATATAAATAATAAAATAAACAATATTTATACATGTATAGCTATATATAATTATATGTGTGAATATGATTTATTGAGTACTCACCCTAAAGTCACCCCCATGAGCCGGCGGACTCCCGGGACTCGGCACTTTGTGCGACATCCTTCCGCAAAACTTTTTTTCTTTTGTTCCAAAGTTTATTCGAGGATTCGAGTCACCGACTACGATATATCGACCTCGTCGCCCGTCAATCGACCAAATCCAACTGAAGAACCTCCAATCGATCTCTCGTCTTGCCAAAAAAGTAAATCGCCCTTATCTCCCTCTCTCTCTCTCTCTCTTTCTCTCTGGCACTCTCACTCTCGATCTATCCCGCCTCTTTAGCGTCGTTATATATATCTCAAACTCGTATATATATATTGATATAAATAAAAATATATATGCTCGACAAAACGTCGTATATATATATGTGTGTGTATATGTATTTATGTATACATACAATGAGCCAAAATTCGACCCACACTCACAAAACGATATCTAATCGTGTCCTTCGTTGCGTTATTTACGAATAAGATTCCATTCGAACGTATATGTATATATATATCAATCAATGCATAGGCAACGATGCGTTCGAACGTTTTTAAAAAATTCCCTTTTTCGTTTCTTTGAAAAAAAAAAAAAAAAAAAAATTCTTTCAAATTTTTTTTTTCTACGATTATCACTTCGTATATCGAATTGTTTTTTATTACTTGTATATCAACAAAACAACGTCAATGTCTTTTATTTTCCATTAAACGCGTCGAATACTAATTTTTTACTCGATATAGTTTCCTCGTTCTAAAAAAAAATAAACAACAAAAATTTGTCTATCGAAGTCTTCGGCCTTAAAACGCCTCCGACAATGGTAAAGTCTGAACGAGGAATGACGACGGCCGTTGTGGGAGGCCGCGGGTCTCGAACAGCGCGCGCTTCCACCGCGTAATCCCCACCACGTCTTTCCCTTCGTCGGCCGAGCGGGGGAGCGGAGCGGGCGCCCGATGAGGCAGGGGGGAGGGGAAGGTATCATGCGTGTACAGCCCCTCCTCGCGATTTTCCTTTCTCGCGCGCGTTTAGCCAGCACAGCGCACGGCACTGTACCGCCATCCCCACCACCGCGACCGTCGCGACTGCGCGTGCAGCGCCGCCGCCGCAGTTCGCTCAAGTTCGGTCACCATCGTGGATGAGACGGAGACAGCGCTACGGCCGCGACACGGGCGACAGAGCGAGAGGGGGAGTGAGCGCTCTCGAGCCGCGGGGCTCTGGTTATAGCCACCGGACGGTAGTCGACAATACACGATACCAGACTTCCTTTTTCCGTGAGCGAATTGCCGGCGGCGGGGCAAAGGGGCGGGGGCGGGGGGACTCGAGACGAAACTCGCTCCCTCCACTCGAGCGCGCCTAGTCCACCTCGCGCAAAACGAAGACGCGGATCGCTGAGGCAGCAAGCTTCGCCTCTAACTCCCCTCCTCCCGCGGAGACAACGGGACGCCAACCCCTCAATTCCCCCCCCCCTACCCCCACCGCCCGCGCAGTTCGACGAGAACCCGCGGGGTCGCCCTCCCCCTCCAACCTCGCGAGGCCAGCGTAGGTTTCGGAAGGCGCCAGACGGCCCGACCGACCGAGAGAGCGCCCCATTAGATGCCCCATTTTGTTATCCTTGTCCTAGACCTGGACCCGAACTCGACATTCGGGACACGCACGCGGCTGCCCCCCCCCCCCCGCCCGCCCCCTCGCGCCCTGCTCGGACCAGTTGGCGGGGGGAAAAAAAATGCACGAGAGGGGCTAATGGGAAAACCGGATAAAACCGATCGCCCGGAGTCCGAGCTCGGAGTGGGTTTGTCGGTTCGAGAAGTAGGTAAACTGGAAGGGCGGGAGGGACGAGGGCGGAGCGGGAGGGGGAAGGGTAAACCGCCTGGAGCATTGAATGGATTTACTCGGCGATGAATGAGAAGATTTTTGTGAGAGCATAAACGGCGACACGGGGGAAAAAAAAGGAATTTTGAGGGCGGGGGAGGGGGGGAAATGTCGCTTATGGGCGGTGAAGAATTTTCTTTTTTTTTCCCGCTCATCCAAGAATCTTTTTTTTTTTTTTTTTTGAGGATTGTGAATTATTGTTTGGCTGAACGGTGTGAGAGAATAATTGGGATTCTTTGGCCTGACTGCTCCACCCCTTGATGTTCATGCATTGCGTTTTATGATGTATGTGAGTGTGCTTGAGTAACTGGAGAATTGTGAGAATTGGTTTTTTTTTTTTTTTTCATTTAGCTAACCAGCCATCGTCACTCGATTGTCATATATTCTCGTTTTTCAACGGGGAAAAAGATAAATAAACGAAAAAAACTGAACGTCATATTCGATGACTCAATTTACGTGACAATGTGAAATTGTTTTCGTAATTGAAAAACGTGTATTGTGTTATGTTGGAATTTTTTTTTTTCTCGTCGTTTCGAAAAATCGAGTATTATTTGGATCGAACGTGTATGTGGTATGTATGTATGCTGGTGTCTAGACGATGTACCTACCATTGATAGGTTATCATTTGTAACGCACCGATTGTACCTGAAGATACGTAAGATTCGATCATGAAGGAGACAAAAAAAAATGTTCGAGACGTTAATGACGCTACCAACGTCAGGTTAAAAAAAAAACGTTTCGGGTTAATACGTCGTCGAAAATAAATGTGATCTAATGAGTAATACGAGATAACGCTCGATTTCGTTTTAACGGATAAGATAATGTTATCGTAGATGCGATTGGGAGTTGGTTCGTGAAACAATTTATATATATACTTTTCTATACGCGATATGCGTTTTTGTAAATTTGACGTTTTTATTCGAAATTTTTTTTTCGGACAATTCAGTCGTGGAAAGTGATTCAGCGTGATAATTGAAAATATTAAGAAAATCATGGGATTCTTTTATTTTTTTCGGGAGTGTGTTGTTTAATTTCGCGGAATTGGCGATAATAATACGAGGAAATAATTTTGGGGATTCAATTTTCAACGAAATGATTTTTTTTTTAATTCTGTAAAAAATATAAAATACCGTACAACCATCTTTTCTTTACAATAAAATAATTATTTTATTTTCCAAAAAAAAAATCTGAATGTCATAAAAAAACTTCTACGGTTTGGAAATTATTATCATGGTTAAAAATTCGGTCGGACACAAATGATCCATGGATCCACGGTTCCGCAATTAATTTCGCTAAGGAAAAATTAATTGGATAGAAAGTAAATGCATTTCCATTGACAGTGTGACAATAAAACATTTTTACAAGATGATGAAAAAAAAATTTACGAAAAATGTTGTTAAATCGCGTGCAAAGTACCCGGTCCGAGTATACTCAAGTGCAACCCCGTTGCATCGTGGAGGAATTTTCACTCGTCCTATCGACGAAAATAGTCGCGTACCGATCTAATATTAGAGACTACCGGACTTTTCCGCAGCCGGCCGACGCGACTGCAACATCGCACCGCGAGCCGACACAGAAGAGTTAAAAAAAAAAAAAAACAAGACGAACAATAAAAGAAAGAGGGAAAAAAACGCGATTGACACAGGAATGCGCTTGGAAACGCACGACTAAGCGAAAAAAAAAACGTAAAGAAAGAGAGAGAAAGAAATAATAATAATTCCGTGTATTGTGCAATGTTTCTTCGTCTTTCGCGTGACATTTTTAATCGTGCATCTCGCTCGTAATGGCGGACCGAGAGAGGGACGTTGATACCTCGGCGCGATTAGGGTGCGCGGGTATATACGGCACGTAGAAGATAATATCACGCTGCGCGAAACGTCGCAACCGATTCCAGGTGAAATGCGAAACCGAAGAAGACGATCGCGTTGCCGACTTTCCTGCGCAGTTATGTCTTTATATACATGTATATATATTATTCAACGCCACGCGCGAAATTATACTTGTTACGGTCGTAAACAAAATTTTTAATGTCGCGCGTGTTTCTGTCGTCTGTTCGCGGTCGGGAAGCTGGTTTTTCATCGTCGTTTAACCGTTTCGATTGATCAAACGAAATTCCTCATTTTCGGTTGATAGAAAAATAAATAAATAAATGTTGAGCGCGTTAGAAACACATAAAAATGTTAGGGCTTTCGAAAATATTCGTAAATAACGAATAATAATAACAACAACAAAAACAATAAACATTTTTTTTATTCAACGATATGGCATGGCTTTCAGAAAATTAAATAAATTAAATAAATTGAATAAATTAAATTTATCTATTTATGAACGATTTCGTAAATTAAATAAATTGATGTATCAATTATTTAATATAAGGACTTACATTTTATTCGAATAATATTGACGAGTGTAATAATTCTTTCAATATAGCAAAGATAAAAAATTTACAGATGGAATATTGATGTAACAAAGTAACGCAATTTTGAAGTAATTGTTAATTATGCATGATCGTCTCGTAAATGCATGATCGATGGAACCATGTCGAAGTCGTGGAGCTGGTGAATTGCTTGCTATGTAAATACATATATATAAATTTATGTATACACACACGGAGGGATTGTCTCGATCAAATGTGTTCGTTTCATCATCAAAATATTATGATTCGCAATTGTAACCCCGGAAAATCGTAATCGCTTCGGTTAATTTACCCAAACGCAATTATATCGTGAGGAATGTGCCAATCACACGGTTAACGCGTCACGTTCCTCGAGCAACGATATTATAAAACGGGGGCGTAAGTCGAAGCCTGGCGAAGAATGCGAAACTCAAGATGTGCCATATACGTGCTGTTTGTCCGGTGCTTATACCCCATTCCCCAACGTGGGATATGGCACGACACTTATGAAAAAAATAAATAAACACACACACACACACACACACACACAAACATCGAATATAACGTAGTCAAATAATGACAAATTAATTTATACGAATAAATAAGAAATTTATTTTCCATTTTTTATCGATAAATCCGGACAACTGGTTGCGATTGTGGGGAAATATTATTCCAGAACCAGCTTTGCTATCTTCTCGATAAAAAATTCAACATATTATTTCCACGAATAACGATGTTGATTCGACCGGATCTCCGTCGAAGGGATGCTGGACGTTGAATGAAACACTCACACCATCAGAGGGGAATTAAGGAACCCGTATCTATTCGGCCATTTTGATCACGCGGCGAAATTCAAAACGATTTTTCTTATGTATCGAGGTCAAACGATTTTTTTTCTTTCATTTTTGGGATAATGCTTGTGACTAATGGAAATCTCAAAAAATCAACGGTTTACGAAAACCTATCTAATTAATGAGATGCACGATGAACAGTTTAATCCGTGACATTTAGATGAAAATAAAAAGTGAGGAAAGAAAAAATACCGGTAACCGGTCATCGATTTTTCGTTACGTGATTTATGTACACGACGACGTCCCTACGAAAGTTTCCGAACTTGGCCGAAAGTTAGATGTCGAGTTGACTCGTTATTATTATTTTGATCACCCGATTGATAAATAGAATGATTGCCCCGATATTTTTGTCAAATGGGTATCACGTGTCGGAATTGTTATTTACGACGGGTCAAGGCTATTATTCGGTCGATAATGGAAATACGACGGCCAAATCAAGTGGATCCAACATGGCGCCAATGAGCGTCTCTCTGCCACGAGGTTCTGAAACAATCGAAAGTCGCGACACACAATTTGGTTAACGAGAGGTTAGGAAAACGTGTGAGGAGTAATTGCGAATCTGCGTGAACATAACCACAAAACGATCATCGACTGGGTACACAGTTACATTTTATTTTCCAAAATTGTTGGAAGAAATCGGATGAAACGTTTCGAAGGTTCTTGTGGTTTAACGTCCGATTACGATGTTTCGTCGATATCGGACCAAGCGGATTGGTCGATCGTCTCCCAACGGCCAAACATGAAAAATCAACGTCCCCAACCATCACGGTTTTATGCATACAGGTTTCGAACACTTCGATATATATTAGCATATATATACATATGCTCATGCATATACGAGTGACATAAGTGAAACTGGAGACAGGCCACGAACATTCTCTTTATCGTCATGTTAATGGATTTTCAATCGAGAGAAATCGCGTTTTAACGATTTTGCACGAAATTTCAATGTTTCGTGAGAGAGGTTATGTAACGACGAACGAATATGTTTGTCGTTGTTTTCGCATCAATTTTGTGACAGTTTTTGGTTACAAGCAACTTGGGCATTGTTCTTAGACCTGGGAAACCAAAGAATGATTGAATATCGAGACTATGGGTTACATCGTTGAGTTGTTATGAGTGTGAAAGAGAGAGATGGCGTTATCGTCGCTAGCTGCGGTTCGAGAGAGAGAGAGAGAGAGAGAGAGAGAGAGAGAGAGAGAGAGAGAGGGAAAGATAGGGATACGTAGCACATCATCTTTAATGGTAGAATTTGAGTAATGAGGTTAGGAAAACGAAGACGGAGATTGAATCTGCGCATGTCGATCGAAATATCGGTTTTCACGAGTGACCTTGAGTGTAAAACCGATGTAGCTTCCCTCAGACCGTTTTTTCGGTACTTTATCATCAGGCGTCAAGCCTCAACGATCGTTCAATTCCAAACCGACTGGTCCAGACATCCACCATGATTGTTCCACCATTGAAAGCATTTTCGGTCAATTAATGTGCGCAGTTTGTTGTCATTGAGGCTCGTCAATGGCGGTTTCCATTGAGGGTGTTATGAGAAGAGGCGATTGGTGGTGGGGGGAGAAGGGGGTTTGGTGGAATTCGCCGACAAAATTTTCCATCAATTTGCGAAGCTCGACGACCGACTCTGCAAACAGTGACGAAGCACTATTGGTATATGCAACACATGATCCCACCGGAGAGACCCCGTATACGTGATTGAACAGTTGATTCACAAAGCCGCAAAAAACTTTCCGTCGACGGGAATAAACGTTCGTTGGATGAATTTTTTTTTCTAAGAGCAATTTGCTGCATCGCTGCGATTTCGTGATGTCGTGGATCTCATCAATCGGCAGGATTGTCAGAGTTATCCTGGACCTTGGTTCACCAGCAGAGGTCACCAAATGACACATAAGAGCCGAAAGTCCTTATCGGATACAAAACACGAATTGTACACGGATTTTAGCCCCATCAGTGTTATGGCTGTTCTGGGCACCATTTTAAGTGCATCGTGGGGTCGAATCGACCCCCAAGGCTTTAAAAAAACAGAAAATTTCATCCTAAAAATCTGGGAAAATTCGTGAATGAAGCTCAGGGCTTCTATTTCACGATGAAATATTTGAAATATTAAGTTTCCAAAATTTATTGAGTATAAAAAATAACAATGAACGAATGAACTCCTGGAAAATGCGGGAACTTTGAAATTTTTGAAACTTTTGAAATTTCCACTTTACAGCCTGCCTGGCACTCATCTTTCCATAATTTCGACACAGCTTTAGCATGCAATTTTGCGTATGACTGTCAAATGTCCCCCAAAAGTTCCAATGATAACCGATTCACAAAAATCGGCAAAATCCCTGAAATCGATATGTGTCAATAAAAGAAATCGTTAACCTGTAACCAAAAAAGTTTCCAAAAGTTACCTATCAAAATGTTTTTGGCTCCCACATGAAATTCTCAAAGTTGCCAATTTGTCAAAAACAACAAACAAATCCGAAAAATTCATAAACAAAAGTCAGTGAAAAAATGGCAACCCTATCAGTGACAATTCCACGTTGGAACACAAGTGATTTATTTCCAAAATGTCGGACGGAGAAAACGGGAAAGGATGAAAGCATTTTTTCATTGTGGGTATACAAAATAAAGGGGAGGAAGGTTGGATGGGTAACGCAGATCGATGGCCCATTGTTCGATTTTTGGATTCGAGTGCAACCCCGAGCAACCGAGAATACATGTATAATACACATATATATAGATATATATAGAGTGTCATCGTGTAAGGACCGTTGAAGGTTGAGGAACGACGTTCTGTCGTGGCAAATGTGCACCCACGCTTTCCCGACGACGGCATCGACGTTGTCCTTCGTTGGTCATATGTGCAACTGCGTGGATGTGTTGTGTGTCCGTGTGTGTACCAACGGAGAGTGTGTGTGTGTGCTGGCCAGCCGTGCAGAGAGATGCTTGTCCCAAATGTCGATCTTCCGACGACCCAGACCTCACGACGCCAGACAGTCCTTTCCCCCTTTCCCTCTGGCTCCTCGTGATTCCGACGCCAACGTCAAGAGGAGCGCAGCAGCAGCAGCAGCAGCAGCAGCACAAGCGATGACGTTGCAAAGCCACGCAGACCTTGTGCAGACATAAGCTCAGGTCAGGCCGTTCCCCACGAGAACGAGAGTGGGAGTCAGCTGAAAAACACGACGAAAAGTGGGACGCTGCTCCCCCCGATCAAATTTAATCTATATCAAAATTTAACATTTTTTCACGAATCTTGATATAGACGTTGAAACAAAGATGTCATTGTGTCGAACAGATTTGTTATCTCTTTCGTTATCATGTTTGTTTGTTTGTTTTTTCTTTAATTGCGTATTTGTCAAATTTGTTTGGATAATTGGGTTATGAATAAATCTGTACGAAATTTTTTTACGAGTGTTTATCAGCAGATTGTTTTATGAAAAAATTGTCGTATCTTTGTGGGAAAGTTTTGCATTTGAGATGACTTTGAAATGGCGAAAGTTGATGGAGATGGTTTCTTTAGAATTTCGAAAGAGTGTTGGTAATTCAGGAGTTAATGTTTGTGAAATATTTGCGTGATGGATTGTTCGCTCTATTTGCGATTCGAAGAGGGGGAGGAAAAAATGTTTTCGATTTCACGTCACGTTCAATTTGATATCGTTGCTCTCGCATTTTTGTGCGATGAGTCGTTGCACAATAAACGTTGAAAAAAAAATAGGAAGAAAAACTTATGTGTATATGTTGCGAAGGAACTAGTGTCTGATGTTGGTGCCACACCGGTTTACGCTCTACTAAGTACGACCCGACGTATACACGTCTTCCGTGTACGTCGCGCAGCATGACGAATAATGGAATCCGTTTGATCCAAATCTCAAGTTGTGAATTGTGCCAACTTATTTAGTCTTGGGCGATAAACTTGAGCGGATTCAAAGTTGTGAGTCGTACGGGAAATTTTTCGCGGGCAAAGGAGACGTGTAAAAAGTCAAGTTGGCATCACCCAGTGACTTGTCCGGTTAGCAGACACTCTCCTTTGTTGCTAACCGGAGAAGTCCGTTGTGTGTCTCTTGTGCACGGCATTATCCACCCGTTTCGACGACGACTCGACGACTCTCGGGTTCGGAAACTTTTGCGATGTGTTTGGCAAAAAAAAATTGGCAACCCCCCCACAAGTACGAATAAATCGATTCCCACATCGATTTCAATAATTGTTTAGACTGGGTTAGATTTTTTTTCAAATTTGTAATTCATTCGTGGAGCTTTGAAGCTGGATGACTGGTTTTATTACCTGTGACTGCTCTTATATGGTAATTTAACCAACGAAAGGTCTTGTTTGTAGACAGTCTGAAAAAAGTCTTATTTCTACCCTAAAAATTTCCTATTTCCATCCCCAAAAAGTCGATACTTTGCTTCCTTATAGAAGAAACTATGTGACGGTCCAAAAGGTTTTTCATCAGGATTCAGATGACAACATGGTTAAAATATCCTGAAACATCCGGAAAATGGCTAAAAGTGTGTTTGTGTGTGTGACCTGATAAAATTGAACAGTCTATATAACTTGAGAACGGTTCAAGCCAAAGCGACCAAATTTCGGGAACCTGAGGTTCAATATAATACCTATGCCATTTGTCATTTTTGCAGCAATTGACCTATCCGCTCGAATTTGACAGCGTTTTGAAGTTTCCAAAAAAAACTTCAGCCCGCGAAAATTTTGAAATATTCGTCCAAATCAGTTTCTCACAAGTAGAATTACGCCCAAGGATGATTGGCTATTGCATTCGGGTCAAATTCATCCGGAAGTTCGAATTTTGTGATATTTAGAATTTTTCCGAAAAATCAACTTTGTCGCTCTAACCGTCTGAATTGAATTTTTTTAATATAAAGAGCATCCGAAAAATCAGGAAAAATTATGGAATACTTCTTGTAAACCTTATTTTAATTATTCAAGAGATTTTTAAAGTGATCTATTAAAAATTAATTTTGCTGTGGCTACTTAAATTTTCAAGATACATTTTTCCCTGAAATGTTTGTTCGTTCCCTAAAAGGGTCAGCGTACAGACAAAGGTTTGAAAATGGTTTTTTTATTATTTTGATTGTTCAAGTACTTGATGAACCACAAAAATTGAACACTCATCGGCGCGTGTGACAAACGTGATACGTTATGCACGTATTCATACGTCTGTGATTATTTTTGTAATTGAAAAAAGAAAAAAAGAAACTAATTAAAAAAATTATTTTTACGCTGATGACTCAAGAAACAGAAGTCTCAAGACGTGGCGACGTGTGTTGGGTGAGGAGTCATTAACGGGCCGATGCAGCACTCTATTGTCAACGTCGAGGAAATGCCATTTTTCATATTTTTTTCCTCTCGTGCAATTGAACGTGTATTCATATCTGCTGTTTTTGATGCATATACGACAGAGTGTTCTGTAACTCTTGTAATTACCGATAATTACCATGATAAAATCTTCTAATCATGCATCTTTTGAACTACGATGTTTCATATATTTTTTTTCTTCTTCTGAGCACGTCAAATATTTCTCATTAGAGTATTCGTGTCAATAGACCGTTTATCCATCATTTTTCCACAAATTGGATCACAAGCTTGTTATCGATCAGTTTATTTAATCATCGTCGTGTAAAAAATAAATATTTTTATAAAAATTGAAAAATCAAGCCATTAACAAAAAAAAAAGATAAAATCCATGACAATCTCATTTACCAGTTTTCTTTCTCAGAAAAAAATTTGCTGATTCGACAATTCGTCGTGACTATGATAAAATGTTGGTAAAGTTGAAGATTTTGATAATCCACAAGATCGAACTAGAATGATTTTTAAAAGACAATAATATTAATAATAATTTTTTATTTTGTTTATAAAAATTACTTTTTATATAAACAATCAACAACAAATGGTAAATAAATAAACATCGTAATCCTCAAAAAAAAATTCAAATGACACTAAAATCATTAAAAAAATAATAATAATAACAATAATTTTCACGAATAAAACAAAAAAAATTCTAAATTTCATTATTTCAAAAAATTTTTGGTGTCAAACGTAATTCACGACGATCGTCGAAAAACCGTTCGTAAATCTTTGTATATCATGCGAATTATTGGTAAGAATGATTCTACGGTGACCTCAGTCGATACGAGTTGTTTCTTCTTTACGTATGGGAGACTTGCGAACGCAGGCTCGATCTCGCGTCGTAGCTGGTACAAGAATTTCTGTTAGTTCAGGCCGTGTGCGGTAGAATGCCCACGAGAGTGTGCTCGTGAAGGCACGATCGAATCCGAATATACAACAAACACGAGCGAGTGTACCACCGGCTCTCACTTACACACTTGTGGTTTACATAGATATATACGGCAACGGCCGTATGGGTTAGAGCGTTTGTGAGCGAGGGAATAGGCGCCAGAGAAGGCCCCGGCGCGCACGCGAGAAAAGAGGCTTGGGGCATGGGAGTGCGTGGGGACGGCTGCCAGGTACACTCGCTCGCAAAAGTTTCGTCCTCATCGTCATTATAATCCACGCGCGCCCATCGCCAACCCACGTGGGTTCCGAATAATGTCTTGCCAACAGTTTTTAGGGTTCCGTAGGGTTTTTAGGAACCCCAGGAAGCCTTATGGTTACCTTCAGTACGTCTGTCCATCCGTCTGTGTGTCACAGTCCTCCCATTATCTCATTTATGTACCGATCGAGATAAAATTTGGCACGAGGACGTTGGATCGATCACCCAAAAACATGAATGACAACATTGAAAAACTAAAAAATTTGACCCCCCTTCCACGAGTTAAAAAGTGAACTCGAAATTTTTTTTTCTGCTCACCCCATCGAGTGAGGTGTCTTTCGATAGGTCTTTTCAGATGCAATTTAAAATGTCCTGAGACATTTTCATTTCGACCCTTTCAGTCACGAGATATTCGCTTTCAAAGCCGTCACCAGAGTGGCTCCCCCGGAAGGTGAGGGCGGGAGGGGGGGGGGGGGCTGTGAGAAATTAGGGAATACATTGAAACACATTGCGATGCGATACACGAAGAACGGATGAAAGACGTTGACAACTGGTAAATCAGTGAGCGAGCGACAGAGCTAGCTGAGCTAACGTACTGCAATTTTGAGGTTATGTCCTACACTACTTGGATGATTACGAGTGCAAGAGAGATAGCGCCATTGGCATTCGCAGCGGTCGTAGAGATAACGAGCAAAATGTACAGCACAGTCTTGAGAGAGGGAATCCTATAAAGGAATTGCAGGGCCTCGCGATCAATTGCTGTATGATGAACGAGTGTAAGCTAATCTTGTTCAGATTGGACAAAAGTACAGTGACAAAAGAAAGTAAATTACCAAATACTTCCCTTCTTCCTCGTATCAACGAATATCACGTAAGTGTAAATATCATTTGTCCAATTATATTTATCTAATTGTTTATTAATGTGGTATCAACTGCCAACGTGTTTATTCATGAGACATTGACTCGATGAATATTCGTTGGAATGACGAGAACTGATTACACACGTTGAAGCTGACAGCCGGTATCGCGTATCGCGAGCACAAAAAAATTCGTTCACGAGGCCTATCGATCGGAGCTAGTCGTTAACGAAACGAACCTCTCAGCCTGTCTCAGCCTGCAGATAACACAAGTGAACGATGTACTCGCACACACTTACACACACACACATACCCAAATCCATGCATACTAATCACAAGCGTGCGGTCATTGTGTACAATAGTTGAGAATCCACACACGGAGCATCGGATTTTTTTCCTGGAAATTTTTGCGAGCAGTTCTAAGGCCTGGACGCTCCACTATACCGCAGCCACCATTTTGGCATACGTTATAAATTATACAGGACTGTTTCTCCATCATCGACTGATGCCCGATTTGTAAACATTGGACTGCATTGATGCCCAGATCGATTATGACATTATCTTTCATTGCAATGTCACGATCATTCGTTCCGAATTTGATGTTTCATTCGACAGCTTGAACAATGGCGTCCATTTCAAATCGGATGACACAAAATGGCGATTAACAATCACAAACTTTATTGTTATTTTCGTACAATAGTTGGTTCACGCTATTCGTGGAGTATATAAACTAGTTCAATTAATTAATTATTTACATACACATTTTGATATACACAGAGAATTTATTCGAAGAAAATAAAGTTGAATGGTGTGGCATCGTAGAGTTTTACAAGTGCGTCTGGGAATGGCGTTGTTTCCTCGTGGTGAAAGACCGTTGAGCCGGCTGCCGGCACGTGGTTGTCCATGTATCGAGCATCGTACCTATGAGAACACACACACACACACACACACACACACACACACAAACACAAACCTACACAATGCCAAGTTTCATAAACGTCCTAAAATAGAATTGCGTTTTCTCCCGAAGCGTCCGTGCGCGATAATCCCGCGTGGGGGTAAAATTTCTATGTCGAATAGTTTTTCAGTCAAGTTTCAGCGTGGGCGTGTGAGAAATATGGCGACGTCTGGAAGACATTGGCGGGAAGCGAAGAAACTCCGTAAGCCGGCATTTCGCCAAATTCCGGACCCGTATATTATCGCTTTTATTGTTATTATCTATTCATACGTTACACGATTCTGGGGGGAGGGGAGGGGTGGATTGAGAGCGAGAGCTCGATGACGCGATGATGACGTGAACGAACGAAGGAACGATATGGTAACGGGTCGAAGACTCAAACGTCACGGTGGCGCTGCAGGGCGCGCGTAGATGTGAGAAACACAAAAGAACGAGTTCGAAGAATTGGGAGAAATGGTTCTCGTTCGATTCGATCGCGCGGTCGGGCAGCGAGGGGCCGAGAAGGAGGGAGAGAGAGGGAGAGAGAGAGGGAGAAACATATAAGGTGTTCCACGGATAATCGCACAGTTGAAATCCGGCAGGTTATCGATTTGGATAAAATTTTTTTTCCTCAAAGTACTCGACAAGAAAAGCATGTGACGAATTTTGCAGATTTTTCCTACAATTTTTTTCTTCAAGAATGAATTTTTAATCCTGGAACTCGCGAGTGGGGTCCGAACGTACCCCACGCGAAATTAAAGAAATAAACTTTTTCCCGAGTTCTTTCGATATTTTAATCTCCAAACATAGGTTTCTGTAAAATAAAGTCACGAGTTGTAGAGTTATAAATTTTGATAAAAAAAAAAAAATAAAAGAAAATATTTCTGGAACGAAACATTTTTAATTCGATCGCAGGGATATGAAATAGTGCGCTTCGAACTGCTTTTTCGAGAAACAATATAAAAGTTTAAAAAATCCAAAATGTTGATGAATAAACACGTTTTAATTACTGAAATCGATTTTCTGAAGAAAAACATAATTTTCGATCAAAACATTTTGTTTCCCCCGAATTTCTCGTTCAATTGCGAAAGCTCCATATTTTTGTCAAATAGGACACCCTGTATATATCCATCATAGATTGTTATACATGTAAACCGATTCCCAAAAACGTGTGTATATCGGGTGAACACCCACACGCTCATAATCGTGTATGCATATGGTTGAGAGGTAACTAACCGTTGGAAAGAGGTTACGTAAGCGTCCATAAGCAGCAACACATCTCCGGGACTCAACATTGCATCTCTTCCAACTTTTAAACGATCCAACTTTTCACGCTTCCGCGGAACGATTTTTCGAAACATGTAAATTTTCGTGAACGAGTATAGAATCGCGATGTACGACGTAGAGGACGAAAGACAGCGAGAGAGAGAGAGAGAGAGAGAGAGCGAGAGAGAGAGAGAGAGAGAGAGAGAGAGAGAGAGAGAGAGGGAAAGAGGGGGAGGGTAGAGAGCACGACGGCAAAGAGGACTACAATCGGTGTACACCGGTGCCGTCGACGATGACGAAGACGACGAAGCTCGCCGGTCGCCGCGAGTGGAAATTTCCATTGCAGTTGGCATGGAGCTGGTACACTCCGGGCCAAAAGTTTGTTTTCTTTTTTTTTCTTTCTTTCTTTATTTTTTTTTTTTTGCGCCGCAACGATAATTCGATGCTCGCGGTGGCAACCGCAGAGCCACCGGCGGATCGCACGAGGACCGCGACCGTCGCGCGCGCGCGAGCCACAAGATTCGGTTTCTTTTTCGGCGAGTTGTCGGGTTACTGGAAATTGCTATGTGTTACACAGTACAAATGTGTGTGGCCGGTCAGCAACGGAGAAAATTAGTTTTCGCTTCGTAAACATTAATCGTAAAACTCATGACTGGGGTCCAAACGCACCCCAACTTTGAAAAAATGACGTTTTTTCGCTGATTCATTCCGTTTTTTAGTCTTCAAATCGGTTTTTCCATCAACTCAATGGTAATAATATCAGATTTCTCGTACAACATCCTCTTCCTTATGCAAAAAAAAAAAAAACAAAGCATCGAACTGGTTATATGATCGAGAAAAGCGTGGGGTGCGTTTGGACCCCAGTCATGCGTTTGAAGGTAGAAAAATAAAGTCATGAGTTGTTGGGTTGAAAAAAAAAGTTATACAAAAAAAAATTGGTGTTCGTCTATAAATTTGTTAAAATTTAACGACCGCCGCAAAGTGCTAACGTAATAAAAAAATGGTTTATCGTTTTTTTTTTCGCGATTGTATAGTGTGTCCGTAAGTAAGCGTTGAAGATTCTCGGAACTCGAAAGACCGTTCGCTGGGACGAGCGAAGAATGAAAATTCGGAGAAAACGTCGAGGCTGTAAACGCACTTGATGCTTGATGGATTAGTTTTTTTTTTTTTTAATCTTTTTTTTAGCAGAAACGCTTCGCATAACGTGCGACCTCAACTTCCAAGGCGAGATCGACGAATTTTATTTTCGACTAATTCGCTGAATCACAACATTTTCGAGTCCAATAATATTTTGATTCGTTATGGTTTCATATCTTCGATATTATTTTTTTTGTCTTCGAAGCATCGTCCACGTGGTGGACTTCCACGTGGCTGGGTCATCAAACTACCTTAACGAAATTCCGTTTGGGATGTCACCGGGACGACAATCGGTTTCAGGGTCAGCGGTGACGAAATAACTCGTCCCGATAAGACGACTCCGATAAGTGTCTTCACCAACTTTACGCATTTCTCAATCAACGAGATTTCAATCTAAATGCGTAGTTTCTCAAACTGTATTAATGAAAATTCCTCAGGTTGTTTCGCGCTACGACCAATCGTTTAGGTGGTATTGGTGAAAAAAAACCAGAAAGAAAGAAAGAAAAAAAATTAACAATAATCGCTCGTTAAGAAGATGGGCGATACACGAGGCGCGATTGAGACAGCGCCTCTGGCGGTCGCGGCGAAGCGATGGAGAACGAGCGAGAAACGTGTGGCAACTACGATCCCATCGCTATAGGGTCACCGAATCAACTTTTTTTTCTTGTTCCTCTTCTCCGTCTTCTTCTTCTTGGGTTTTTGATTCCCGTCGTTTGCGTTTCGTGAAAGAAGACCAAAAAAAAGAAGAAGAGTGAAAGCATCGGGCGTGGATGAGAGAAGGAAGAGGTGAGTGAAAGGAAGAGCAAGCAAGAGAAAGAGAGAGAGAGAGAGCGCGAGCGTGAGGCAGGGGGCAGAGGGAAAGAGGTACAGAATAAGACGATGGGAAGACACGAGGAAATCGAATGCGCGCGTGGGCTCGAGAGGTCGCTGCGTGTACAGTAAAACCTGTCGATAGTCCCAAATGTGGCGCCCCTCGCGGGATATCCTGCGTTCCAATGCGGGAATTCTTAAATCGAAGTAATCCAAGGTGTTCTATTCCAAATTTTCAACAATATTACTTCATACGGCTATAGTTTCGAAAAATAATCGGTAGTTCATTATATATTCAAAAGAATTATTTCTATATTTGCGATGTCCTCATGCCTCTTTGTCCTGTTGCCTCTTCTTCGAATAAACAATTTGTAGGTTAGGTTTTCACAGCATCGAACAATTCGAAACAATTATGAAAAATAATAATTTTGGTTTCATAACTCTGCACTGGACTTTCGCTCGGTTTATCTTTTGTATATCACAATTTTTTCTTATCGCTTTGATCGGTACATAATTATTTTCCTGTAAATTGATAACCGATCCAAAACCTCCAGAACCTGATGAAATGCTTTGACCTGAGAGTCATCGGTTTCATGTTACCGGACACCAACACAAATACATCGAACTGATTCGCCATTGGTCAATCGATCAACGATCGAACAATCGTCCAATCCCGCCCATGAGTATCTCCGATTTCGGACTATCGAGAGGTTTTACTGTAAGTGCAAACGGTTGCCGGTTGAATCGCGCGACGAGGTCCGCGGGGCGGGTCTCCCGGGGGAAAATCCAACACGGGAAGAGAGGGGAATACCAGCCGCGCGCGCGGCTCTCTCTTTTTTGCTTCCAATCTTTTCACATTGGGCCCGGCCGAGAGACCCAGACGTCGAGGACACGAGTTGGGGATTCGCGCGACCGGTTGCCCCCGACATCGGCCGATCTCGCGAATCTCCGCGTGCCCGTTGTCGTCCGACAACGGATGAGGTCGACCGTGAGGGATGCCGTGAATTATAACTTCGGTAAATCGGCAAGGGTCTTGTGCCGATTTATTTATTTTTTTGTTTCCTTCTTTGTTCTTCAATTTCTTCTCTCTCTCTCGCTCTCTTGTTCGAACGACGCATGCGCCCACGACGCGGTATCGTAATACCTTCGTTCGTGTATATGTATATATGTATTATGACTCAGGTTCGCGATGCTATAAGCGAAACCAGAGAGAGACTAACGCGTGTTCGATTTCAGTTTCGATCGGTGCGGTCGCTATAATCATTTCAGGGTCGATAAACGTTGTGTCTCAACTGTGAGACGCAATGAACGAACGTCTTCGAAGGTCATCGAAAAAAAAAAGAAAAAAGAAAAAAATACGAATTTCAACGTTGATGCGTAGATAGCATTTCTTTTGGTTTGTTTTTGTACTCGATTGTTCGTTGTTTATGAGTTTGTAACTTTGTAGGTAAGAGCGTATGTACATGTAGATGAGCTTCTAGATTGTTCGTAAGAAATTTTATAGTTTTATCGATTGTCGGGACCGATCTTTCGAGTGATAACACGAATAACGCGTGTACCTTTATCTGGATTATCTTTATCAATGGATGGAGATTTCTTTTTTAATGTATTACCGACCGGTTTTTCTTTTTTTTCTCTCGAGTCGGCAACCAAAAACTTCTTTCTCCCAAATTTTTATTCGTTCATATGATTATATTGTTCGAACAAATGATTTCTTTGCAATATAACGATTGATCCTTGAATTGGGATAGTTGATAAGATTTCATTGATTTTTTGCGAATTTTTAATAGCACTTTCGAGTACTCTTAATAATTCGAGTATTACCGACCAGTTGAAAGGAATGGGTTGCCATATGATACGCCACGTGGCAGTTACTCTTTAGGCACCGCGGTTCGACAGTTCGACCTTGAAGCTTAATTGGCTGCTGACCGATTGTTCATTTTATTCGATACATTTTTTTTTGCCATCAATCAGTACGCTTGTACTATTTTTTCTGTACTTGCCAATTGTTATACAAATTCAATAGTTCACTTAGTCGATTATTGTACAGAACCTGAATATCAACATTTGATAGAGCGAGATTCCTTTGTTTCCATCAGTAGTTGCTGATAAGTCGTTAGTACCGAGTTTCACCGCTCAGATGGCAGACTTTCTTGACGCCCCATGGCCCGCCCCCAGTCTGACTGAAGCTGGCTCTTTCTCGCACATGCGCAGTGACGTTCCATCCTCACTACCGGCCCAACCGACCAATCGCCATCGAGAATTAGCCACAGATGTTAATTCAGACGAGAACGAAAGCTCCTCAAGTCCAGCCTTGTGACATCTCTCAGTAATCAAACTTATTGTCATATATTTATCGCTTCGAACGGGTTCATAAGTATTAACAATTGCTACACAAACAGAACCGAGATAAATATGTTGAACGACGGTTTGAAGGGATCATCTGCACCATCGCAAGTAGCCGAGGTACTTACTCCAAAAATAATTATCACAACAACGATCAATATTTTTTTCCTAATTTGAGCACAAAATAATTGTTTTTTTTTTTAATTTTCATTAAAAAATTTTTTTTTCTTTTAGGCCGATGTACGCGAGGACGAAGAACAAGCTGTGAAATTTAATGAGATTGTTGATCTTCTCGTTGCGGCCGGTTACTTTAGAGCCAGAATAAAAGGCTTGTCCAACTTCGACAAGGTTAACCAAACGACGATTCGACGATGAACGTTTCTGATTGTCGATATTCTGGGAATGAACTGAAATATTCTGTTTTCTTCTGTTCTAATTTTTAGGTAGTCGGCGGCATGACGTGGTGCATCGAATCTTGCAATTTTGACGTTGACGTCAATCTACTGTTTCATGAGAATCTTACAATAGGTCAGAAGATGTGAGTGTTAATCATTAATCTTCGGGTAATTGGACCCTCGGATATCATCTTTGATTATCTTAACATGCTCACTTTAAATGGAAAACGTAATTAGATTCAAAACGAGTTTTTTTTTTTTTTTTTTTTTTTTTAAGGATTTTAATCACAGATATGCATAATGAAATTTTTAGTAAAATTGTGAACTTTGAAACGATTGATTCTTTTATTCTTAAGAGCCTTGACCGAGAAGATTGTGGTGATGCTGCCGAGAATGAACTGTCCGCATCGAATCGAGCCTCATCAGATACAGGGATTGGATTGCATTCACATATTTCCCGTTGTTCAAGTAAATCGTCAAAACTGTATTATTATAACTGTATTTATCAGAGCAAGGAATATCGACAGAACAGAGATTGCCGAATAGTTTCCCTTTTCCAATGTCTATCAGGCAATTTCAGCCAGTTACAGAATTCACTACCCCATCGTTTCTCATCTCATCTAACTTTTTTTCCAACCATCATTTTTTTTAAATGATAAAAGAACCGACTTCAAAATTCTTGCATAAAGTTTAATATTATTAATTCTGTTAAATTCATTGCCAAATTTTGAATTCTTGCGTAAAGTTTTATTTCACATTGAGATTCATGTACCTCTTTCCTTTTTTCAATCTATTTATCATTTAGTTCTTCTTTTATTTTTTTTCGAATTCGTAATTTTATCAGTTTATGTGTTTCAGTGGCTGGTGAAACGTTCCATGGAAATGCGAGACGAAACGGCTGAATTTGTGCGTTCGTTCGCTATCAGTCAGTTCGACAAGCATCACTCGTTCTCGGAAGATCGACGTTTAACCGACGAAGCTACGGACAACGTGATCGCTCACATTCAATTGGCCAAAGTAATTGCGAAAGCTTTACGAAAAAATTCAAACATTTCTAACTCGAGAACAATTGACGCATCCGCTCGAATTTTACAACATTTTAAAATTTTCAACAAGAAAAAATTCAAGAATGTCTTTCCACTCTAGCGTCCACAAATTTTGAAATATTCGTCCAAATAGTTACTTACATATAGAATCATGCTCATGAATTTTTGGGTATTCTATTCGAGCGGAATCCATCGACAAATCTGAATGTTATAATATTCTGTATTTTTTTTTCTGTTAATCAAAAATCGAAAAAAATCTGATCATCGACGATTATTCCGAATTGCAGCGAGCCTGCGAACCGCGACGACGTTACAAACGCCGAAACGGCGCGCCGAAGGACGGAACGGCGAAAATTCGCAGCACACTTTTGGAATACGGAACGTTGCCGATAGCAAGCACATCTTCGATCTCTACGGAAGCCGATAACGTCGAAGAATCCGAGCGGGGCGACGCAACGAAGGAATCTCAGGCGTCGGAGATGCCGGAGAACGCTCGCGAGTTACATTTCGACGAAGATCGTTTGAGCGCGAGCGCAGTGGGTAGCATCGTTGGAATGCAGGCCCAAGAGATCGTCGAAGTCGCGGAAAAATATGCATCCATGTCCACGACCGAAAACGAAGTACAAATATTATCAAATATCTCATCTCGATTTTTTTCAAAAAAAAAAAAAAAAAAAAAGATGCACATTTTTACGACCTCCATTTTTAGGGTTGTATGAATTAAAAAAATCTGAGAGAAATTCCAGAATGTAGCTTTTAATAAGCACATTCAATCAAAAATATCACGAACATAGTTTTTTCGAATAACACTAAAAATTCGTTCGTTCATTTATTTTTCTAGCAATCAACGAAAGATATTTGAAAAAAAAAAACTTTTTTTTAAATATTAAACAATTTCCATTTCAGAACAGCGAAAGTGCGATTGGCTATTCGCGAGTGTCCGCTGCCCTCGAAAAGCAACGAACCAGTCTGCAGAATCGTTTGAAAAAATTGAGCCAAGAACGTGACGTTCTGTCCGATAAATTAGCGGCGGCTGTCGAGCTTTCGGAAAAGACGCAGAACGATCGGAAAACCGTGGAAGAAGCTTTTGAAGCTATGAAACTGATGGACACCGAGGACAACAAGGAGTACGCAAAATTTTAATTCCCCGACTGCTTCGATTCAACGACCTCACCAGATCATTGGATTTTTAATTACCGAATTTTTTTTTCCGGGTTTTTTTTTCAGGACCATACGGACTCTGGAAGAACTGTTGGTCGTTCACGGCGGTCTGAAGGAACAGGAACACAAATTTCGCGAACAGTGCAAGCAAGAACTTAATGAATTGCAAAAGATGATTCAGGAAATAGAGATCGACGAGCCGCAAGAGGAGGAGAGCCACGTCGCCGAGTACGACGAGGTGAAGGAAGCCATTAACAGAACGAGACTTTTGCTCGCCAAAAAAAATCGCGCTATCGCGTCGGTCACCAGACAATTGGACGATGTGCCGGGCAGATCGGAATTGACGCAGTATCAACGACGTTTTATGGAACTTTACAATCAAGGTGTGTCGGGTGACTTATCAAAATTATTTTTAAAAAAATAGTTTTTCGATTTGAATAAAAAGTCTCGATTAAAAAAAACAGAAACTAAAAGAGGATTAAAAAAAAAGATCTATATATTAATTTGTCTCTAACATGATTTGTTCATTTGTCTTTGATACACATATATAGATCATTTTGTGAAAAATCTTCTTTTCTATTAATTTTGTTTTAATTTGAAATTTATATTTTTTTTAATAGAAAAAAATGTTGTCGCGATAATAAAGTTTTTTTTTCTTTTTTTTTGTATGAATTATATGATAAATGTTTGTTCCGCAGTTTCGGCGAAACACAAGGAAACAAAACAGTACTATACGCTTTACAATACGCTGGACGATACGAAATTGTACTTGAGCAAGGAACTATCGTTACTGAACTCCATTCACGACAATTATAGCGAGTGAGTTAACGCAATTACGCTCGAATTTTTTTTTCCCCATTGAGGTTGAAAATTCGATTTAAACGGAATATTGTCTTTTATTTTCGTTCGCAGAGCAATGGCATCGACCAGTGGCAAGGAGCAATTTTTGAAGCAGTTTGAGGCGATTATAGCCGGTGTAAAGAGCAACAAAGAAAAGGTAAAAAATTTTGAAAATTTTTTTCGTTGGAATGATAAAAGCTACACTTCTCCATAAAATCGTTAATTGTCAGGTCGAACGACGTTGCGCCGAGGAAAAGGATCGTAGATACACCCTCAATCGACAACTCGTGACTCTGATGGAGCAGCAACGAAAATACGTCGCTGCAGTTCGACAATTAACGATCGAGTGTCGCAAGAACGAGGCTTTGCTCGCACAATTGCGCGCCCCATGATTGTCATCTCGCAATGGAAAATAAATGTGATAATAATAATAAAAAATCTTCTCATCGTTCTTTGTCATCGGATTTAATCGAGAACAAGATTTAAAAAAAAAAACAAAGAAATTATAATTATTCGACAAAAAGTTTTCAACGTTGAAGGCCGTAATTGTAAAGGACATTATTATTATTTATTTTTATTTTTTACGCTTCGGTGGATAGAGCGCAAAATTTGTTGACTGTAGTTGGCACATCCGCGTCATCGTCGGACGTGTCCTCGTTGGATTCTTCTTCGTCTCTCGCACTGGACCGGGTTTCCGTATCTTCGTCCTCGTTTTCGGACGACGAGTACACTCGCTCAGCCTCGTGATCCTCATCCGTTCCGTTATTCGCCTGCACCCATTTTATCGTCTCGACGTAAGGATGTTTTTCCCATTCGTCTGTAAAATCGATGAATATTAATAAATATTCAATTGTTAGATTTTTTTCAATATTAAAAAAACTTGGTACAAAAATAAACATTCAACGAACCAAAACAAATCTCAATAAATATCAATAGATGCCAAACAATGGACGAATAGAAATAAAAATAATAGATCATTTGAAAAAATCATCAGCTCAATAAGTTTACGGCTAATATTAAATATTTAATTAATTAATTAATATTTAATATTTTTTGTAATTTAAATCGATAAAGAAAATAATAAAGTACAGATTTTTGTTAAAGACCGAAACACAGTCGGATTGCATTTTTTTTTTAATTTTCAATTTTTTAAAAAAACCTTTTTTGTCGGCCCATCCGGGCGGATAAACGTAGAAGCATATTTTTCCCTCCAGTGCCATTCTGAGCAAAGAATTGGCGGCTCTGTAACTGTCCAATCTCGCGGCTCTCGCGGTTACATAATTTCTCTTAGCCGCCCAACCGTCGCAAATGTCCATGGCCGACCACGTGTCGTCGTTGTCCTGATGCTGTATCCTCAACAATTTTGGCAGATCCAAACGTTCGGCGATAAATTTTATCGTCGTGTACGGCTCTCTGACCTGAGCGATTGGAAACGATCCCATGAGTATCTGCAACTGTTTAGGCACCGTCGATGGAAACACCAGACCCGGACAGTCACACAGACACACAGTTTTCGTAAGATATATCGTTTGAAAGTGTTTCGTGTGGCCGGGTGTCCGCGATACGCTCACCACTTTTTTGCCTGATGTACAGAATAATTAACAATTTTTTGCGACTATCTTCGAATCGTTCCGAACCATCGTATTTCACAACCCCCCAGTGAGATGTTGATTCAAGAAGGATTTTTATTTTTCATTACGTTTTTTTAAAATTGAATTGTGGTTATTCGTTGAATTCTATTTGAGAAAAAATGGTGGATTATTTTTTTTTTGATTCTACGTAGAAATTGTATTAAATCATTTTTAAATCCTCCAACGCTGATCTCGATTGCGTTGAGGAGAGAGTTGCTTGTATATTGCATTCTTTAAGACTCAAAAAACGGGGAAAATTCGTAAATGTTCTAAATAGTTCCCCGGTTTCGTGAAAAAAAAATTTCTTATTCTTATATTAAAATCTTAGAGAAGATTTTAATAATCTGCGACAAAAAAAATCCTGCATCGTCCAATAGCATTGATGGACACTTTTACTTAGTTTCATTGCAATGAACCCAAAATTAAAGGGAAGAAAAAATAAATTCCTGAAAATCCACCTGAAAATGAACAACAAGCAACTCTCCCCTTAACAATAAATTTTAAATTATTTTTTTAAGACTCTTTTGGCTCGTTCTCCAGGAACCTGTGGCCCTCTCGTCCCCTCAACAAATTCGAACATCGTTTGAGAATAATTTTATCCATAAAAATCCTTCTTGATTCTATTCGCCAAGGATGTGAAATAGTTTAAACGAATTTTCTCACCCATGAGCGCATTCATCAGCGACGATTTGCCGACGTTGGGTGTGCCGATACAACCGATGGTCAGCACGCCGTTCTTGTATCTCTCATGCTCGAAGAAGCTTGTATCCTCTTTCTCAATAACCACATTGTCCTTTCTATCCAAATCGTCCAAATCGTACTCCATGTGCATTTCTTCCTGAATCTTATCGTGCCAAGAGCTAAGATCGACCCTCTCGCCCACGATTTCTCGACAAGTTTCCAACAATTTTTGCGCTCCCTCCGCGGCCATTTTCAATTTTCCCTTTTTTCGTCGTATCTTCAGATTTTCACCGTCCGCCGTGTTTCCACGCAGATTGTAAGCGGGAAAAGACGTGAAGAAGAGTATGTGCAACATGGGATATTGGGTTTTGAAGTATTCGCGCCAGGCGACGACCAGCGGCGCCGGTGCCAGATCAATTTTGTTGAGAACCAGTATCATATCTTTGCCCAAATCGTTCGTTACGTAACGATAAAGATACGGAGGAAACATCAGAACCGGATATCTTATGTCTACGATGATAAGGAGAACGTCCGATATTTCCAGAACTCTCCAGAGTTGTCTCCAAGTCTCCAAATTCAACTCAAAGTAACTGATGTTGCTCAATTGTTCCATTTTTTTTAAATACTCCTGGAAAAAGAATTTTTTAAATTCATAGATTTAGAAAATTTAAAGTAGGCTTTTGTAAATCTTCATAGAGAAATAATTGCAAAATTTTCATTGCAAATTTTCGTCGAATTAAATTTCTTTCATACCAAAATATTTCTAATAAAAATTTATCCGAGGGCGAAAAAAAAAAATGTCTGCTTCGACAGAAGAATGAAAAAAAAAAAACAAAAATATATAATTTCCTTTACTCGTGTTTTTACTCACGCAAAAATACTTGTGCTCTCTCATGTCCAATTGTTCCTTGGTCATGTTAAAGTCCCACGGAGGTCTCTTTGGCAAATCAATGTCGCACGGAAAATAATTGTCCGAAACTTCTTGATCCTTCAACGATATCGGTTCTATGGTCTTTCTGCCTTCTTCCCTTCGCCTCTGAAGCTCCTCGCGAGTTTCTTGAAAAAACTGCAACGCGTAACGATTCTTGCCCGAATTTCCTTCTCTGGGCTGTTTGTTGATCTTCTGAACGCCTCTGAGAAATTCCGAACCCCCTGTCTCTTGGCCATCGTCGTCGTCGCCTCTGCCGACTGTTCGCAAACAAAATTTTCCATCGGACCAAACGACGATATACAAATTATTAACTTATACTTATACAATTATACATACTTATACAAATTATTAACAAATTATTATAATTGAGTTCAAATCTCAATGAACATTTATTGTTATCATTCGAATAATTTAGTTCGAACCTTAATGATCGTTATTCTGATTGATCATTCAAATAATCAACTTCAAAACTCAATTATTCGAATAATTTTAAAAATCCAACGCGGTCAATGACCCACGTGCCAAACGATGAAAAATATTGTTTATCTATCTACGTACGAAGCAAAGGACGATTCTGTCGTTGTTTCTTCGCTTGCATCTGTTGTTTCTTGGCTTTGCCGCTGAACGGGGCTTTTCTTCGGCCCTGTGGCATCTTTACAATGTTCGCCGATGAATTTTGCAACTCAAAAAAAAATAAAATAATAATAATAAATGATTAATCGAAGACGAAAGAAGACCCGAAGCAGCGTGAATATCGTGAACCACGAGATTTCATATCCACGAATTTATTACGTCTGGGATTAAAGAAAATCTCTCCCCCCCCCCGCTTAATGCGCGAAAAACGTCGCACAAGAAATCATATCATTGGAGAAGAAGATTAGTGCTATATATAACGTTAATTCGTACTCGCGTGACCCGGTGGCGGTGCTGCGATCGCAGATGCCTTCACGCGGTCCCTCACACACCTGATATATAAAAATATATATATATATATATACTCATGCAACACGATATATAACCGATAGGCATTTAACTTTGCGTCTTAATTTGTTACGTTATCACGTTATGCGTATATAATTATTTTTTTCGGTCGTGCTCAAGATCAATTCGATCGCACTTCAATACGCGTTATACACACATACACACATACACATGATAACCCACAAAAGAAAAAAAACAATATATATATATAAAATCACACCGTTATTTTTTCGTTGAACCATACAGAGAACTCGAATTTTCAGCGTGGTAAAGTCGAATTGGACGAAAAAAAAAAGTTTGGAATTATTATTTTTTTTTTTTCGGTGATACTGTCAGGTCGAGCAGCCGACAGTGATAGTCACTCACGCGTGAAGAGATGTCAAGAATTTTGGAGGAACATTCCGGTCAGCAGCGTTGATTTATCAGAAAAATTACCATTCATAACCTCTATCGCGGTGTTTTTTCGGGCACGAACGTGAAGAATCGAGAGATATGGCCGGTTTGGACGATTACGAGAGGGTGTACAGAGGTCGGCCCCTCGAACTGAGGGATCCCGGGTCCGATCTCACGGTCAGGTATCAAGATCGCGAGGTTATACGACCTCTGGACATTCCACTTATTCATCCGTTGGTGAAGGACAGCCCACCGCCTGACGATGGTAATTTGATGAAAATTAATAAATAAAACAAACATTGGTTTATCGTTAGAATGTAATAGAGACGCAGTGGCAAAGTGGTAACTGGCTGCGCTCAGGGTCCGTGGGTTCCCTATGCAATTCCTCGTGACGACGTTGATGGAAATAATTTTTAATGTTTTTTTTTGTTCTCAATATTTGTTGATCTTTGTTTCTTAAATTCTCAATGAAACGAAGATTGTGAACGTAATTTTTACGTAATTTGCAATTTCAGACTTGGCCGTCAAACAATACATCGGTCTGGGCTGTGGCCTGGCCAGTCTAATCACCGAAAATCTACTGATTCATCCATTCATCGTTCTGCGACGACAGTGCCAAGTAAATCCCGGATCCGTAAATTATCATTTGATACCGATAACTCTGATACCGGTTATGGCGCGACTTCATCAGACCCAGGGTTTGAATACGCTTTGGAAGGGTATCGGTTCCGTTCTGCTGGTCAGAGGTATGACCCTCGCCATCGAAGATCTCATCTCCAAAATAACACCTTGGCCAAAGTAAGGTAACCCCGTTAGGACTATACCATTATTTTTGCAACCAAGGTTATTGTTTTCTCAATTGGAATATTTTTTTTTTCTGACGATTCTTTCAGGGAAATAACGAGAAACAGCTCGTTCAGAGCTTTCGGTCAGCACGTACTGTTGAAATGGTAATTATTCAAGGTTATTCGACCAGAGCCCGTCTGTCGATTGTCAGTCGAACTAGATTTTTTGTCAATTTTTTGACAATTAGAATCGCAAACTTTGATAAACATTTTTGTAAAAGTTTGATCGAACAATTCACATTTTTTCATTTCTTCCAAGCGTGTCTATTGGAATAGTCACACCGTTTTATTCGGCGTCCCTCGTGGAGACAGTGCAGTCTGAGATTGCGTCCGACAGGCCTGGAATCCTCGACGTCTTTCGCGACGGAGCGATAAGGCTGTTGGAAGTCAGCAACAAAGGGCGACTCATACCCATTTACGCTCTACTGCCGCCGTCGATAGCTTACGGCGTGGCCAAGTATCTGTTTGCGCTTATAGTCAGAGGAGTCGCCAGTAGAATAATGCACATTCGACGAAGACATTCGCAGGAGTTACGAGTGAGTACTTGAAAACAACCCATTTCATTCAAATCTATAATTAATCCAATCTGAATATTAAAAAAAAAAGAAAATAAAACAAAAGAAATAAAAACAATAAACTTGTTATTTTTCGTCCGATAATTATTTCATGCATGAAAATTAAAAAATGCGAAGAATCTCATCATGGAAGAAAAAATAATGTTTGTGTTGCAGGGAGCGTGCAGTCGTGATTTGATATCCGAGACGATAGCTCAGGACATAGAATTGCAATCGATTCTCGTGTCTATATGCGCCGCGGACGTGGTTTTCTATCCGTTGGAAACGGTTGTTCACAGATTGCATCTACAAGGAACGCGAACGATAATCGACAATTTGGACACGGGTCGCAGTGTAACGCCGCTTCTAACGGGTTACAGCGGTGCCGTAGATTGCTACAGAACGATAATATCGTCCGAAGGACCGTTGGGTTTGTACAAAGGTTTTGGGGCTCTCGTGTTGCAATTTGCGGTTCACGTTCTCGTGTTGAAAGCCACCAAATGGATACTCACCGAAGTCGGAAGCGTACTCAAACCCAAACCCAAAATTCTAAAAAATCCGCAACACGCTTATTTCAATACAGCCTGAAACTCAATTGTCTTTTGTTGAGACGAATGAACAAACGAAAAAAAAGAAAAAAAAGAAGGAAAAGAAACCTCCCACGATATTTATCCGTTGCTTGAAAACGTTCTCGATCGGTCATTCAAGTATCATTTCGAGAGATAACTCGTCGAGATAATATTTGTTGGATATTATTCATAAACTAGTCCGGAGACGCGCCCAACAAAAGTGTGTGATACATGTACTATATATATACACTCGATCCATTTAATTCATAATTATATACACTAAGTTTTTTTTTCTTTTTGATATTAAACAAAAAAAAGAAAGGATATATAAAGAGAGAAAAAAAATGATGAAGAAAGCGTGTAAGCTCGCTCGATCCATAAAAGTTTGTAAAAATGATTTTTAACTATTGATTCACTTATTTTCACTGGTATTTCGGTGTTTCGACTTAATTTACCGTGTTTGGTTCAACCCGAGGACCCCACATTTCACGTACCAAACGAAAACGGCCTCTGTGCCGTTATTCAAACCCCAATTCTTCAAGACAATGCTGTAGCTGTAATTATCATCGCTTTGACATACACTTTTTAAAAACTATAATGAAAAATATCGAATTGATTGACGATGTAGTTGAATCAAATGAAATATGAATTCTTCTTTATCGAAAAGGCGATTTAATCGAGGCAGAGACATTTGTCGTTTATTTTGGGGTTTGGGGATGCTCCTGAGTGGGGTCCTGAGGTCAATCACGCGAAAAATCATTTCTGTAACGTCGATGAGTTTATTTATCATTTCCACGATGTTTTTTTCTTCTTTTTTTTTTTCAACCCTCCGTGGTTTTACAGCTTTCGAACGTTCACAATGTACATAAGTTGGTTTCGTTGGATCGTGTATTCGATCGAACGTAGATGAGGTGTCTTTTCGTGTAGCATGTACAGAAACGAGAAAATTCGTAATAAAATTAAACGAATATCGAGTTACATACGTTACCGCAACGACGTTAGACGCGACTCCCAAACGACCTACAACACCGCGTTAAGTTTTTTTTTTTCCCGTGGTGTTTCATCTTCGTTTTATTTATAAATATAAGGGTTTCGTACAATGTAAATTAACCATAACAACGATCTCTGATGGATGCAACTGTCGCAGTTACACACACACATACACACTCGCACTCACACATGAGAGCATTCACGCTGGGTAGTCACCATATTTGTCTTAACACTTATGGAAAGTTCAAACTGCCTTTTAGGCGATTTTTCTTTCTTCGTTTTCTGTTTTTTTTTTTTTCTATTGAACCTCAGATCATCGGGAGGAACGAAAAAATATATATAATGGCTTTCCATGCTAATATCACATTCAAAAATTGAATATAATTTCGTTTAATTTTATTCGGCAAGTCTACAGATTGCCGTTCTATCATCGATGCGGACGAAGCAGGGTCCTCGTTCCTTTCGTACGAACAAATTATTCATTCACGTACTTTATATTTGTTTGTTCAATTTTTAAAAATTTTCTTTCAATCTCTTTTATTTATTTATTTATTATTTTTATTTATTTTTTTTTTTTTCAAGTCGTTAATTGACGGTGAAACATTGATCAGTAGAAACTCATGAGGAATTGCCGAGATAACAAAGTTCTGACACCCTGTGGCTCGGTCATCGAGCTTTTTACACGCATGGAAATTTTTTGTTCATTCATCGATTTTTTTTTCAATTTTTTTTTTTTTTTCAAATTTTTTTTACTATTAGGAAGATAAATTATCTTGAACGCGAGAATTCTAGCTGTATTCTTCCTCGATCGTTAGATCCAGGTACGAGATTTAAATTATCATCAATATTTTTCCCACAAAGTTCTACCAATCTATTGCTATGTACAATATATTACAAAGATCCTTCGGTACGGTCTATACATTCACGTAAAAATAATTTATCCTCGATTGTAAATTTTTTCTATTGGTACGTGGAACAGAAGTTTTTTTTTTTTCATTTTCTTATTATTACAATTTTCTTTTTCTGCCTCAACGCTTTTTAATGACGATCAAAGAAATTTGCGATAATTACGAGAAAAAATTCGTTACGATAAAAACTGCGAGTGCAGCGTTGAAAAAGCTCTTCCCCCCCCCTTTCCGAGCGATGAAGTTTGTCGTAAATATCATGAACGGCAATTTGCAGAACGCGTCACGCACTTTTCGCGATAAAGGAATCCATTGTGGTTGCTTTTTCTTTTATTTTTTTAAATCTTTTTTTTTTTTTTGTTATCTTTATATTTTCTTCTTGGTTTCATAACCCGATGTTGCGAGCAAAGTAAAAATTTCAATGTTTACTTTCGTTCTTCGAGATCCCCGATTTTTTCGTCAGTAGGTCTGACTCGTATATATAAATAAATATATATATATATATATATAATCGTTTCATCGACGAATTTTGCGATTTATCGACCCTCATTGGTTCTCGGGTGCGACACATCTATCTCGGGGATTTAACGATACCGCCAATTTTTCGTCTCAGCTAGTTGTTGACGTGCTGCGCCTGTTGCGGCTCTTCCTCGGTCGCCTCGCCGCTTTTTCTCACGTACTGCGGTTTCTCATCCTCGCGAACGCAACCCTCGGTCACGTGAACCGACAGCACGTCGCTTCCCGGAACGTCGAACATCGGTTCAAGCAACAAAGTTTCCATTATAGCCCGCAGTCCTCTCGCTCCGGTTTTTCGCTCCATTGCCATTGATGCTATCGCGTTTAACGCTTCTGTCGTGAAAGTCAATTCCACCTGAAAAAATAATAAAATAAAATAAACGCAAAGAAAAAGATGATTTTATAATAATCGAATTGTGAATTTAATCTCTTCATGGGGATTGATAAAATATTCTTGAACTGACTCTGAGGTAAATAATTAAAAAAAAAAAAGAACACGAAAAAACACGCTCATATACAGATATAAACGTGTTTTTATATATTTTTGAAAAAAATATTAATTTCTAAATACTCATGCACTTTCTTTTAAATACTTGTCGATGTATTTAAAACAAAGCTTGCTGAATGACTGATTGAATGATTTATCAACGCACAGGTCGAACCGTTTGACCGAGGAGTCTGAAATTTGCAAGGTACATTCGATTTCATGATGTCGACATCAACCGAGGAATGGATTTTTCAAGGAATGGATTCCTTGAAATTTCAAACCTAACAGTATGAAAGAGTATGATTTTTTTTATGACGATACCGTTATCTTAAAAAACTACACATGATCCAGACGTGAAACTTGGTAATTAGATTCTCCTTTGAAAATGATGAAACACGAGTCTCATAGTTTCTCGGAAATCCAATTGAGTGGGGTCGGGAAAAAACAAAGTCAATTCACATCAGCATATTAATTATGTTTAGTAGAGTTTTCATAATGAACTAATTATGGTTTTTGTAATGAAAAATAAAATAAAATAAAATGAAAAAAAAAAGAAGAAGAACCAAATCTCGAGTCCGCCGGACCGAATTTCCATGGTCTACTTTGAAAAATTAAAAACCCATTCCAAAATCACAGATAATCAAACGCGTTCATCACCGTGCAATAAACAAAAATTCCAAAATAACTTATTTCAAACATCAAATCAGCGATCCACACTTACTTTGTCCATGGAGAACAGCATCTGATACTGCGGTACCATGGCATTTTTCGGCTCGGTGAGAATCCGCACGAGCATGTCGCGATCGAGTGTGTGAAAAGGCACGAGTACGGGAAACCTTCCCACAAATTCGGGTATCATTCCAAAATCAATAAGATCACGAGCTTCGACTTGTCGCAAAAGAACGTCTTTTTCTTTGTTATCATCATCGGTGGAAGGTGACATGTTTGCCACGTCCGCGAGCGTAGCCGCGCGTCTTCCGGGATTCTCGGTCGCGGGACTTGCACCGAAACCCAAATATTTTTCATTCTTGCGTCGGGAAACGAGACGATCGAGACCGTTGTAAGCACCCGAAGCAACGAACAATATGTTCGTCGTGTCGACTTGCAAAGTATCGCCCCGAAGTTTTCGCGAACTATTGCGTTCGGGAACATTGACGATGGTGCCTTCGAGCATCTTGAGCATTCCCTGTTGAACTCCTTCGCCTCCGACATCGCGCAATTGATGAATTCCCGGTACGGCACCGATTTTGTCGACCTCGTCGAGAAAAACTATGCCCATTTGGGCACGATCGACCACGTAATTAGCGTCCTGAAGCAATTTAGCGATAACGCTCTCGATATCCTCGCCCACGTAACCCGCTTGGGTCAGAGTCGTGCAATCGCATATCGCGAAAGGCACGTCCAAACATTGGGCGATGGTTTGGGCCAGAAGAGTCTTGCCCGAACCCGTGGGACCCAGGAGAAGAATGTTGCTCTTTTCCAATTTCAGTTGATGCTGTTTGCTATCGAGAATGTCCGATCCGGGAACGGTTTGTCCGGACGTTGGCTTCGGTTGTGACTCGGTGCCCGGTGGCACGTGTTGAAAACCCACTCCCAATGGATTTCCGATGCTCGATACGTGAAGCAAATCTAAAATTAAACGTCGAAATTATCGTCGTTGTGTTTGTTTTTTTTTGTTTTTGTTTTTGTAAGATTGTGTTTTTTTTCACCCAAATGATGAATAGTTATTGTCGCTGAATTGTTAAGAGATTTATAGTTCGGAGATTTCATAGTTTTTTTTTTTTGATAGGTCCAAATTGGGTGAGTTCAGAGTTCAATTGTATTTTAACGTGATATTTTTTTTATTTTTGCCATTTAAATGAAAGTTTAACGTGCTTAATTGTCGAATTTGAGTGTTAGATGATGGAATATAATTTTTTTTGCAATAAAGTTTCGATTTTGATTGATAAAAATTTAGAAAAACTGATTTCATCCAAATTTTGTAAAACCAATTATTATTATTTTTTATCCAAAATCGAAATCGAAAGCACGTTAATATTTTTTTTTAATGAAAATAAATGCACTCATCGATTCTTAAAGAGTCGTATGAATATTTTAGTTGATTATTTTGATTGAATTCAATTCAAACATAATTAATGTGACCATTTTCAAAAAACGTGCGAACTCACCCGATTTTATCCTATTGTTATTATTGTTTTTTTTTTTTAATTTCAAAGAGGAAAGGGATAACGAGGGTGAAAAATTGTATTTACGCGGCTTGAGACCTCTGTGTGTGAATGGATGATTGAGCTCCTGCGTTCCCACGGGATTCGCGGCGGTCTGGACCGACGTCTGTACAGGCAGATTGTTGTGGATTCTCTTGTAATGATTGTAAACAGCCACGCTCAGCACTTTTTTCGCGTACTCTTGGCCCACTACGTGCTTGTTCAGGTATTCGAATATCTGTTGATAATTTGTTGCATCGTTATCGGGCTTATCTCTCCAACTGCGATCTCACAACTGATAACACAGTTACAATCAGGCAGACACGGAAGACGTGACACTGACATTTCATTGCTCGTCGTCTTTAATTATGCAGCGAATGCAAATCTCGATTCGAACTGGTTTATCGAACACCGTGAAGATATGAATATCTTTAAAGATTATTATAAAATAATCTTGTTGAAGATCGTTTTATTTCGTGATATACTCGAAAATGTTCACATCTCTCAATAAAAATAGTGTCGATATTTATTTTGATCTCTATCATGGTGAGTCGTGGAAATCAAATTCAATACAAGCTTTAGCCAAAAAAACATCAGAATCACAAATAGAACGAAGGATGAATCAATGACGAATTTTTACAAAACGAAAAACCTGATGAAACCGTTCATTGAGTTTTGCGGAGTTAAAATATAAAAAAAAAAGATACCTTCTTAGGAGGCGGTGGTGGTTTCCTGTAGAAGCCCTGCTTGGTATCCTCCGGCCTGAGAGCCTCTTTCAGACTCCGCTTGGAATCGATCTCGGACAGCACCACAAAGAAGTGGTGACACTTTTCGCACTTGACAAACCTAGTCGATGCTGCAAAACCATTGTCACAAACATCAAGAAAATGACGTAAACAATTCATTCGTTCGATTCTCGAATGGAAATTTGTACTCACAGACGAATGTTTCGACATGCGTACAAGGATCTCCGCATTTCGGACAAGTCAGGGTATTTTTTTTGCCACTTCCCGTGCCGCCGCTGGTCGTGGTGCCCGAACCGGCGTTATTGCCTCCGACCTCTTTGCCAGGGGGAGGGGGATCGCTGGGTGCTTTTCCCAGAGTACCCGTCGTTGCTATGGATCGACTGGCTACTACCCTCACGATTTTGTGAACTGTTACATCGAAAAAACAATGAAAAAAAAAAAAAAATCAAACATTAAATTTCACATTCGTGTTTTTAATTCCATGAAATCGGGTCAATCTGTATTCCTCACCGTGATTCGTCACATGATTGGAGGATGCTAAACGGCCTGCGCTAACTAAACAGCATCGTACGCAACTCATAGCTGCTGATCGTGTACCTGACGGCACAGGCAACGGCGAAGTCGATAAAAATTTCAAAAACTTCGCAGTTTCTTTAAAAATAAATCTGAAACAGTCAAGTGCGTAATTAGTAAAACCAAAGTCATTCGTCACCCCCGAGCGAACGTGCAAGGTCCGACATGAATATCGCGCTGGGTGCCAGAATAATAATAGTAAACGCAGATGCGCTACGCGTGTTTTGTGCATTTCGACATTGACGATATATGCGGAAAGTCTATTATAGCGACGATCTCGCCGCCTCCTACGCGCAAGCAAACACGTTGTTGTTTTGTTGTCAACACTGAGCGATATTCGATAAAGAATGTGGATGAGAGAGCGAACGGTCGGGGACGTTGCGAAAGGTTTCGCAAGCCAGTTCCACAAATGGGTGTAATTCATAATTGATAATCGACAATCAGCGAGTTCAATCAAAGTTGTCCACAACCTCAAATTCGTTACTCACGTTCTCACGAACGTCCATCAAGTTGTATTTTCGGGCAAACGTAAATAATCGACTAACCTTGCTCGGAGATTTGATAGCTCAGATATCGAGACTCGTATCACAGGATTGTTTCATTATTATTATTTACAAATTAAAAAAAAAAAAAATTTTTTCCGTACAACAAAAAAAAGAACAATTTTCAACGATTATCTTGGAAACGATAAGGCGCGTCTTCGCGACAGCGAGTCAATTGGTTGTTTTAAAGCTTCGAAATCTGACACATCACGATCGAGAGAAAACAATCACAGGAGCCAGAGGTAAAAAATTTAGGGCCCCGCCAAGGTCACGAGTGGAATGCACTGCGCGGATGCATTTGTCCGTCCCGCGAGTTTGCATCGTACTAACCTTCATAATCAACTTAACACGTATACGTTTGATCACTATTTGTTACGTAATTTACCTTTAATGTTGATTAAACAATGCAAGATGTTGCGAAGGTAACCCAAAGTAACGTCCCCCCTTATTCCCCAGTTTTACGTACGAACGGTCTGACACGACTGACGCAGCATCTCTCGGCGAACTTTGCCAACACGAGCTAGGGTCAGTGGTTTTTTTCGTTGTGAGAAGCGAAACAGACTCGATCGAATGTTTAGGAAATTTGTGACATTTGTACGCGGTTACGATTTTACGATCGTGATCGTGATCGTGGCGCCACCATCGCTGAGGGTCCCGCGGCATCGAGTGCAAGGATTTTTTCGGTGACCCAGATAGCTCGTCGATCGATTCATTTTTTTTTTGTGTCCTTCGATTTTTCGACAAACGGATTACTTCAGTGAGTACGGTAGCGCTGAAATCAACACCGGTGGCGAAAGTGGAAACTATTCTTCTTAGAATAACAGACACCATTTCTGAACATTTTGCATACCGTAAAGTGATGAATAGAGCGGGGAAACGAAATTGTCTTCCCTGGACAAACGCAATTTATTGTAATCTATAATTTTGAAGATCGGAATAAAATGAATTGGAGTAAAATTGAACAGAAAGCTGCGTCTTGTCGTTTCGCAGCGCACGTCACATTTAATCGCATGCTCCACTAGTGCCGCGAGTGACCAAACTTGACGATAAAACCATATTCGGATCATGCGACCAAATCGACTAAACTGTTCGTGGTCCTCCTATCTCCACTTACATCTTCAAGTTTCGTGGATTTCCACCGATTTGAAATATTTATTTATCGTCGTGGTCGTATGTTCTGGATTGATCGTTAAACATGGTTTCTGCCAACACGAGTAAAATTGCGATAAATAATGAGGTAAGCGACCAATTATATTCAATGAACCAATTCGATTAACACTCAACATGCGGTGGATACAAATTTTGAGGTTAGGTCGGTGTGTTCGGTTTAATCTTATGAAATAAATATTGAAAGTTATTTATTGTGAATAAAGAGAATCATCTGAGGAGTATGGAGTTCGATAAAGTATTGTTTTGAATACTAAAGTGGAAACCAAAGCACGAATAAACAAACGAATGACAAACATGACCTATACAAATTGACTGTCCAGTAGCTTTAATGTTGTTTTTTTATAAATTAATAAAACTCAAGTATCTTTCCCCAGATTGTTCTCATGCGTCAGGCTGTCAGACAGTCTCGTGTTGCAATCGTCAGAAAATTAATCAAGGAGGCTAAGATACTCCAAGCCAGAAAGCACGGTAACGAACATGTGCAAGAAAAATGCAAAAGAAAGGCTCAAAGACTTTTAGCGGAAATCGCGGCCATGAAAAAACTGAAGGACGACGAAATTACAAAATTTGGCATTACGAACAACAATAAATTGCCGGAAGTATTGAACGACACTACCGTGGACCCGGCTACTCGAATTATGACCAGAGTGGCGTTTCACAAAACCCTGTGCGACAGAATCGTCAAGTTCAAAGAGAAATTTCCAGAGTACGAGCAACATTTGGGACCGGGTAGGAGAAAATTGTCAAAGATTCAGAGGCAGGCGGACAGGCAGGCTAGAAATGCGCTGAAAAAAATGGGAAAACCTGGAGAAGCTAACGATGCAACTGTCGTCGCTACGGAGCAGAGGCTCGAAAGTGAGACGGCGGATAAAAATGTAAACGATAATTCCAACGAAAGTAGCAACGACGAATGCGAAGCGAACAATGATTCGGAGAATGAAATTGAGCCTGCGGCGGTAGGTGAAAGCGAAGATAATGACCTACCGGACGACAGCATAGCGGCCGAGCATAACCTAGAACCTGGCAGTATTCTCCGAATCGATACATCGACTTTGCCAACAAAAAAGAGAAAAGCCAACGAAGATGAACATCTTAGCAAATTCGTCGATTCTGCATCGATCCCATCGGATAACCCAAAAAAAAAGAAGTCAAACCCGAAGACTCGAGAACCCAAAACTTCCGAAGAAAAGGTAGTCGCACAACCGGAACCATCCAAAAAGTCGAAAATCAATGTCAAGAACAAAGAAGAAAAGAAAATCGAATCAAAAGTAATTGCGCAACTGAAAAAACCAAAACCCATAAAAATTGTGAGCAAAGAAGCGACCGTGAAACGATTCGCTGATCTTGCGAACGATGAGGAACCGGATGAATTCATAGAGCCGGCGGATGTAAATGCGAGTTCGAAGAAGCGCGATACGAAGATCGAGAAAGAAGTGGATTCGTTCTTCATGACGGAGAACGGAGAGAGTGAATATCTGAGCGTCGTCGTGCCGAGACCGAAGCCCAGCAACGACGACAACGACGACGAGAACGACGACAGGTTCGGTCAGCATCACGTTGCCCAGCGACAAAGAAACTTTCACGAGAGAAACAACAAGTTTTTCAGCAAAATCGATCAACGCGCCAATGGTAGCTATGGCGATAAATTTGGCGCGAATGTGGGTCGACCACGCCGCGGAAACAATGATTTTGAAAATGGTCGAGGATCGTCGGAAAAGTTTGGCAGAAATTCAAACAACTCGGCGAGACCCATCAGAAACGGAAAATCGGACTTTGAGAAGAAGAGCGAACCGCAGAACGAGGAGCTTCATCCATCGTGGGCAGCGAGGAAAAAACAGCAAGAAATTTTGAAACAAGGCTTTCAAGGAAAAAAAATTATTTTTGACAATTGATGACATGTTGCTCCGTGTGTAAATAAAATCTTGTTGAATGAAACATCTTTCTTTTAACTTTGGTTGGCACACTTGTCGGTGTACGTAAAGTAACTGGCGGATGGGGGTCTTTTGGACCCTGAGCACAGAAAGGCTTGCTGGGAGTGACCGATTGATTTTTTCTAACTTGGAAAAATTCGATTATATTCTTTGATACTGCTTTTGAGAGGTTTTATGGGTTATTTGGTTGAAATTCAATATTTACTTTGGGAAAAAAAAATGTTGAAGGTGGAAGAAACGCTGAATTGGCGATTTTTACCAAAAAATTCGAAACTTCCCCATTTTTCATTATTTTGATCTGAAAATTGAACTGGATACTCTCGAGATACTCTGCTTTCAGAGAAAAAATAGCCTCATAGTAGCTGTTAGAAAAACGGTATTTATTCTGAGCAACGAATAAATGTCTCGAATTGGGGTTGATTTTACTCGGGGGCTTTCTGATCTCAGTCCTCCCCAAGCTAAGAGTTACAAATAATTTTCTATCGTTCTGCTTTACCGTCTGCTGGTTAGGTGAACATTTTATGGGACCGGCAAGACATTGCAGTCCAAATTTCAGTGACTGTATCAACGAAAGAATATTTACCGAGGGGTGAATTATGTTCGATAATCCATTCAACGACGATAAAAAAAACTTTGTAGATTAGAAATAATTTTGAAATATCACAGCTTCGAAGCAATGATAATGATTTTCATACTTTTGCATCGATAATCATATCACCGATTAAAATTTGCATTCTTGAAAACGCCTGACCATAAAATTTTGCAATCGAAATTTCGATTCTTTTCGGTTTTTCGGTTTTGGTCTTGATGAAAAAAAAAACCGGTACTGAAATAATTTTACCTACTGGGTTATATCAGTCTCTGCGTGACCAACGGTTGATGACAATCCCGTCCTCGGTACCTCACAATCAATTCCACGCGCCTTACCATCGCGAAAAAAATAATTATTCCAAGAATAAAAAAAAAGAAATTCAGTCAAAATCTTCCAACAACGTGTACAAACACGCTGATTAATGCAAAATATTTCTGAAACTTTGATAATTTTGACACACGACAATTTGTAAACAGTGAAGTAGCCAATTTCACAAACAATTTTCATTTGTTTTACAATCTCGATAATACAATCATCAGGCATCGGAGAACATATCCGTCTCGCTCATTTCGACGTAACCCAATTCGAAGTTCATAGAAAAAAAAAACGAAAAGAAAAAAAAACATTAATTCGATATTTTCATTTCTTCTTGGACAAAGTTCTCTGTTTTTCCGCGTGTGTAACGAGTTGTGAGTCGACCGGAAGTCCCTTGCGACGTCTAACAGCATCCATGTACTTCTTGGCGCGATTTCCGCTGTCGGCTTTTTCCCCGAAGTGCAGATACTCCTCTTCCGTCGATGGCACCCAATAAGGATCCTGCTCGATTACCTGAAACGGATAATAACGAAAAAGTCAAACACCATGATTGTAACTTCCGGTCGAACATTTTTTATTTTTACAATTAATTCCCAACAGAAGCAAACATAACCCTATCAGTGTATCGCAGTTTATCGCACCACTTGAGTGGCTTCTCAAATCGACCCAACGCTTCAAAAAAAAAATAGCAAATGTCATTCTAAAAATCTGGAAAAATTCATGAACCAACCTCGAGGTTTCTACTTTACGATGAAATTTCAAAACATCAAGTTTCCGTAATTTATTCATCATAAAAATAACAATAAACAAATAAACTCCCGAAAAAATGCGGGAACTTTGAAATTTTGAGCTTGGTCGAATCGCCACCAGGCTGAAACACTGATAGGGTCAATAATTGTGTTAAAAGTCGAAATCAAAATTTCACCGAGTCACCGTTCAAATATTATTCATCAAAAGTTTCAACTTCAATAAACCGTAAACGGTGATAATTTCCATAGATAAAATAAAAAGAAGAAGAAGACGAAGCAGTGGGCGGGCGGGCTTTCGTCAGAAGCGGTAGCATAACCTCTCTTCGTATGCGCGAAGAGCAACGCGCACACCTGAGCGCACCTGAGAGACCTCGTCTTCGGAAGCACACCAAGTGGCCCGAAAACCGAGAGATGACAAAAAAAACGAGCCCCCCGTCCCCCCGTTTCCCCTCACCGCCCTTTTAAAATCCTCAAACTGGCTACCGGACTACGCAGTATGCCAACAACGTCGTGTTCGGACAAAACTTATGCCTCGACCATCTCCCTCGCATCTCCTCGTCTTGCGTAAGCCTGGTAGCAATCCGAATTAGCTCCCCCCTCCCTCCCCCGCCCTTCCTCTCGCCGTCCCCGCTTTCTAGCGCGACTCTTTTCATCCCTCTCTCTCTCTCTTGCTCCTACCGCGCGGCAGAAGCGAGCAACGGGTGCGCCACCATTTTTCTTTTTTCTTTATTTTGTTTTTTCACCTCTTCTCGGTTTGTCTCCGGTCCGATCTCTTCCCTCGCGGGGAACCGCGAGACTGGGGCCTTGTGCCCCCACCACGAGACGAACGAAGGCGTCCCCCCTCCCCTCCCCTCTTCCGAAGAGGCTCAACGCGGACCCCGAGCCTCGACGCATTTTGGCCGAAGCCCGCCATCTTTTTTTCTTTTCTTTAAACGTTGTTTTTTTTAAATTATTTTAATTTTTTTTCTGAGGTTTTTTAAATATGTTTTATACTACCAACCGACGGAGCTTCTTACGACCTTCCTCTTCTTCTCTGTCTCTTTTTTTTCTCTCTCTCTCTCTGTTCCTTTTCTTCTGTCTCTCTAGTTGTTATCCCCCGCACAACCCGATCTTTCACGAAGATCGAGATCTTCCTCCGCGACGTTTCTGGCTCCGAGAAGCCGCGCACCGAGGTGCCTTCCTCATGCCGTATTGAAATTTATAAGATGTGGACACCTGGCCGTGCCAAGGCGCATGCACACACAAACACACAAACACACATACACACACACACACACAAATACTCTTCGGCGTTAACGCGGTGACGGTCCTATTCGATCATGGCAGTTTGGTGTGCCCCCGTGGATTTCTCTTCTTCTTATTTATTTTTCTACGGTTTTTATTCGTCGTCTTCTTTTTCTTCTTCTTCTTCTTCGTCTCTCTCTCTCTCTCTCTCTATCTCTCTCTTTCCCGAGGCCTCACGGCGCTCTCTGGGAACCAATCCAAGGTGGCTCTGTTGTTGCCGGAGACTCTCTCGGCACCGGGCTGCCACTTGAGAATCTCGCCGAGCAGATGGTCGTATCCCCCCCCCCCCCTCCTCCCCCTGCTTCCTCCTTCTCGCCCCGAAGAAAACAGTTTTTGTTTCAGCCAGATTTGTTTTCGTTACGGGCGTTGCGGTGGGTCAAATGTGCACCCCCCTCGTCCTCCCCCCTCCTCGTCATTCTCGGACACAACGACGGAGCGAGAATAGCCGGGGTTGAGTAAATGGCTTTCGTGCGAAGGTGACGGGGGTCGGTCGTGTAAACGAAACGAGCACCCCGGTCGAGTGGCCGTAGCGCGGGCAACCTGTTACCCTCACGGGTTTTCCTATCTCCTTGTGGAGCTTGTGTTTATCCACGTATTTGCGAATCGATAAACGGCTTCTGTGCTTCGTCTCATCGTGGTCTCTCTCGCTTTTTTCTGATCCTTATTATTCTTGGTCCTTTGACCCTTTGCTCAGGCCCGGAGAAAAAACAATTGAAGGAACAAAAAAGAAGAAAAAAAAACGCGTCATGTGCGCGTTGGACTCGTGCGCAGAGGAGGGTTTCGTACCGTTTTTTTTTTATTCCATGAGTTTGTAAAATTAATTTCTGGAAAATTGTAAGATATATATATATATCACCTATATATCAGCACTTCAGAGTACTTTGTAAAATTTACATAGTTAAGGTGCCGAAAAAAAAATATTACAAGATTGAAGGTTGATTTTTGTATGAATATTGTGAAGACGGATAAACCTTGCGAGAGATTTTGTAACGATTCCATTTTTAATTGCCTCTGAGGATGAGAAACCCTAAACCAATAACTAAAAAAAAAAGAAGAAGTAGAAAACACCATCGCGCAAACGAGTAAAATGGCGATCGTGAAAACGCGAGAGATAGTTGACCAAGAGATGATTCTGACTATTTTACAGCCAACAATATTTCTCGTGTTTCTTATCGAGACCAGTAGACAATTGTGCACAGGTCGATGGGATGGTCAACGTTGCTCGAGCAACGTTATTTCCGGGGACCATCGTCGATGACTCTTCTCGCGGTTCGGTCGATCGATCGAACGATCGAACGATCTCTGCGGTCGAAAGCAACGAACACGCGATCGATTCCTTTTCCATGTTTTGTTTTTTTTCATAACCTTCTCGTTTTTTCTCATTTCCAGGTGCAGCAGGAACGAAGACGGAAAAAGCTTTCGACGGATAGGCCGCCGAGAAATATCATCATTCTCTCTACGAAAACAATAACAAAATACAATAATCGCTAAGTCCAATGGAAAAAATAAAAAAAATAGAAGAAAAACGTTTGGAGCAAGATGGCGATAAGTGTCCACGGTTTATATACCGTTGTCCCGCGAGCCGCAAAATCTACCGACGTTATTTTTTTTTGTTCTTTCCTTTTTTTCTCGTTCTTGTTCGTTTTCTTTTTTTTTTTTACTGAGCGTCACTCGGATAATCTTCCGGTCGGAGAACCGCCGTGGCTATCTCGGTTGATACTCACGGTGTGTTTCTCTGTAACCTCTTCGGGGCCGTTCGTGGCCATTAGAAACTTGTAAAAAGAAGATCCGTTAGCCACGAGACTCGGGCGCGGGGTCTCTTGTACCAACCGACAGACACATGGATATATATATATATAGATATAACGACGTGGGACAGGAAGCATTGAACTCACTCGAACGTGGACTCGGAAAACTATACGGACAGGAATATCCTGTGATCGTTGATACGAGATCGGAAAGTCGGGTAAAATTGATGGGCGTAAGAAAAGTACGGTGGGTGCGAGGAGGCGGGATGGGGGGAGTTTATGCTCGAATGGTTTTATCGCTTTTTCTGTTCAAGATGTCGTTTGATAATTTTGTACGGATATACGGAATTCGAGTCAAGTTCAAAGAATTATAAGGTTTAATATAAACGCAGATGTCTTGTGCATGGATCATTTGTGTCGTCTTTGATTTTTTTGTAGGGTTTCGTAACTTCGAAGGAAAAAAACCGGAACTCTTATAAGAGATAACTCGCGGGTCTGTCCGTCTGTCGAAGATTTTTTCGGAAACCATGTGCGACGTAAAAAACTTGGAAATTTGTCTTATGAACCCACAGATTTTGAATTGGTCACAAATTCAAAAGAAAAATTACGAAACTCGTTCAACCTTAGACAATAATAATAGCAACGTCGTGTCCAACAAAAAATAAAAAAGAAAAACAAAAAAAAAACGATAAAAAAAGAAATCCGTGTAGAAATCTACGGGGTGTCCCGTGTACATAATCCATTAGCAGTCGTGCGTCGGCGTACATCTAAAAAAGGTCTTATCCGAAGCTTCGACGATTCGGGTTGGGGGGGGGGGGGGGGGAGTCGAGCAAAGAGCGCACGCGCCTTGACCGGCAAGTGGATGCAAATGAGAGTTTTTCCCGAGGGGGGAACGATTACAGAACCGGAAAAGGCGTAGCACAGTAGGACACAAGGTGCAGCCGGGGCGCTCGCACACACGCGCGTTTGAAGCGGCTGAACGCGTACAGCCGCGATGACAGTCGATGTGGCAAGACAGGCAGTTTCGTCGCGTAGGTGGCCACCAGCGCCAAGGAAACGGTTTACGTAGGTTTTGAAAAAAAAAAAAAAGAAAACTATACAAAAAATAATAATAATAATAATAACAATATCAATAATAATCCGTACGAACAAAATACAATCCAAATATGGCCCGAAGTAAAAAAATTATATATAATCTATATTCAAAATATATATGGGATTGGGCATATATAGTTTATATAAAGTTTATATAGTCTTCCCAAGTAAAACAATTGTATATAATCTATATATATAGTCTATACATAATTTTTTACTTTAGTTTATATAGTTAATATATAGATATAGTCTTTATATAGTCAATATACAGATTATCTATAAACTATATATAATCTATATATATAAACTATATATGGCCAATCCCATAAATAGTTAAAATATAATTTTTTCACTTGGGGGACGATTGAAACCCAAAAACCGTGTCGTCCCTTGGAAAATGACAGTGCGCAGTTGACTCGGACACGGCGACGAGGCCGCGCGCGTGTTAATTCGATTGAGAAACATAAAAAACCAAAAAAAAAAAAGGAAAGAAAGAAAAAAAAGTCCAGCTACGCGCTTCCGATGGATTCGTAGCGGAGCGTCAGAGCCCGTGGACTTTACGGAGGAGTCGTGTACGTGTTTGGGAAGTCGAGAATCAGCGAGGGGGAACGTTCGGAGGACAAAACCATGAAGCGAGCGAGCGAGCGTGGTCATCTTGGAGAAGAGAGCACCAAAGTGCGCGAGCGAGTGACACGGCGGCGTCCAACCGCGGCGCGAGAGCTTTTTCCCTCGGTCTCCGGAGCGCGGATGGCCCTCGTCGTCTCCTCTCCCCGGCGAGGCTCGCGCGCCGCCGCCATGTCGTCGTCTTCGTCTTCGTCGTCGTCCGTTCGTTCGTTCGTTGTTACTGCTTCGGCTGCTGTTGATGGTGTGTGCCCTCAGCTCCATTCATTAACTCATTCTTGTTTACAGGAAGTTCCTGGGGGCCTTCGGCCAACCGTCCTCGCCGTCGTGACCGACGACATCGTCCTTTTCTCTCGTTCCACTTCTGCCCATGCCCATTCGCCCGAGCCCCGGTCTCCGGTGCAACCGGCAGCCACAATCGAACGGCACGTCGTCTCTCGCTCCAAGTATATTTTCAGCGGATGAGGCTCTGCTTGGGATAAGAAATGAAACTCTTTCGTTATTTTTTTTCGTTGTTGTTGTTGTTGTTGTTGTTGTTGTTCTTCCTCTCTCGGTCGATCTTGGAGGATCGAAGTTCAGAACGAACACAAGTTCCGAAGGGTCGAAAAGTTCCGAACGGTCCCGGCGTGGAAAGACATTGCACCGAATCGTCAAAACTAAGAATGACATTGCAGCGATAGAACTTTCGAGCTTTACCCACGCGTTAATTATTAAAGTTGGATGGATGCCGTCGTTGACTTTTTTGTAGGAAATTCATTTCTCCGCAACATTGTTTATGTGTACTTTTGGTGTATCTAGCGTTGTTTATACGGTGGTTAGACCGGAAGGTAAAAATGTATTGATTTTGAAACTGTCTTTGTTTGTGTCTCTCGTCGTCATTGAGGTGTTTACGAGCCAGCTAGTCGAAGAAAATAATCGTTGGTAACAGTTTTTTAGTTTGATCACAAGGAGACTCTGGTCCGGACATGGTTTTTTTTTCCGTTGCTTATCTTGGAAGAGCGAACGGAGGATCGAGTCAACGGTCCATTACCACCTGCGGCGTCAACCGCGTCCGTCGCGTCGCACTCAACTCTTCCTGTCCTTATGGCTTTCGCGTGCGTTTTGTAACATTGTCACGATAAACATATTCTGTAAAGACGTTTACGTATATGTGTCGGGGTGTGTTGAAAAAAGGCATGGGTTTTTTTTTTTCATGCTCGTGGCGACTCTTGAGTTTGAAGTAGATAACAGCAGGAGACATCGGTTGAAGTTTGAGACCAATCGGAATGAATTTAGAGGTTCCGCTTTCACGAATTCAATCTTGGTTTTGATTAACACGTGAAAGTTTTTTTTAAAACTTTTTAGTTGCAATTGATTTTTCAGATAAACGAGAAAATTTCGGGTATTCCGTATGACACTATTGAAAGTAAGTGTGATACATAATATTAAGGTTAGTCAAAATGGTGATGTATTGTTTGTTTTGCAATTTGAAAAAATGTTGACAACTTTGTTTCTATAAAATATAATCGAAAAGTGACGAAAAAAAAGTCAACTTTTTTCTTAAAATTGTAGAAGAAAGAATATTCTCATTTCAAGTGACCTTCGTACTGTGTTCAGCAATTCATTCGCATCACCGGAATTTTTCGTTTACCAGAAAAAATAAATTGCGACTAAGAAAAAAAATTTTTTTTTGCCATTTTTCAACATACCTCAATACATGCATATAACAAATGTTCACCGAAAACCTACTGAATTAACTTGCGAAGCATAATTCCCATAATCCGTCGTCTTTTTAATACAACTTTTAACGACTATAACAAACTTTTTAATTTTCTTCGATTCTTCCGATTTTTTTTCAATTTTATATTTTTTTTCAATTTTTATTCTTCAATTTTTTATTTTTTCGCGCTCCGACTTGGTCGAAAGGTTAATTTACACGGCCATTAGGTTCGTTCTTTTGAAAAGTCCCGAAGGCAATGGGCATCGGTATATTCCGTGTCGGAGTGTTGCCCCTTCGTCGACAAAAGCCAAAACACAACGGTTCTTCCTCTTGAGTTACCATCGACGTTAATGAACGTCCGACCCTTCGAACGAATTTTGGCGTCGGAGTCTAACGTACCCTTGGTCATTTAATTCTCGGCACGACAATGAGAATTAAGCGACCGTGCTTGAACAACGACAGTCTATACCTGGCTCTTCGCCCCTCCCCCCTCCCCCCCCCCTACCAACGAAAGATTGGTCAAGCGCCATTGCCAATATATATACAATTCTTAAAAATATCCGAAGGCCACGAACGCCTGGCAATTGTAACCAAAGTTTACATCTCGTCGACTTTGGATTCGAAATCATTCACCTTGGCATTTTCCTCGGAGCTTAATCCTCTTGACGTTTTTCTTTTGAGGGAAAAATGAAAAAAAAAAAAAAAATGTCCACGCGGTCAAGTGCTTCGGCTGAAAAATTCGACGAATCGCCGACTGGTTGACTTCACCCAACGATTTTCACGTACCCATTTCATCCTGTTCAAAAAAAATATATAAATATATGTATATATGTATTGGGAAAGACGACTCAATTCGAATGGGTCGAAACCCTCAGCCCTTCAGAAATGTTCGTCGATTGTTTTTTTTTTCACTTTGGGTAATCTAAAAACATCCTCTCTGATTTTTTTCAAAATTTTTCCCTCGACCCCCTCTCCGCTGAAAAAAAATGTTAAACATCAGGAAGGAACAGAAAGTAGGCTTTGTGCTGTTTTTCAAATTGATCCAGTTTCGTTTTTTTTCGTATTCGGTATAAAGAAAATAAAGATTCTTTATAATTTTAGAACGACATCTGTATTGCCGATATTTATTTTTTGAATTTTTAATTTTCGAAACTATTGAAATTCGAAAAAAAACTTCAAATCCAACAATGTCTTCGCCCTTGAAAAAATAATTGAAAAAGAAATCATTCTTATAAAAAAATCGATATCGTGAATTTCGATATTTTAGAAAATCAAAAAATCATAAAACTAAATATTATAGGCTGAAGGACCTCGGTCGATGGCCTATTGACATGTAATGCATAACAATAATTCACTTACTGATATTGATAAATTAACATACCAGGAATACTAAGAAAAGAAGAAAAATGTATTATGTTGTCAATAAATGTCTTTTACTACTACTACTACTACTACTACTAAATATTAGCAACAAAGATTCCATTAAAAAATCACAAAGAGAATCATTCAATTTTCTTGTCTCAGGGTTACCCCAAACGAAAAAAAAAATAATTGACCAGGGGTGAGAATTTCGAGCCCTCCTGAATCGAGGCGTCTTTCCCCACACATACATATTTCTCATTTCCTCCGACAGAGCCCCATCCGTTTGCGACGATTAGCCGAATACTTCATGCCGGAAGTAGAAAGGCTCTCGTTGAGGGCGCACCGAGCTAGAGTGCACCCAAAAAACCAAGACAACCAAACAAAAAAAAAAAAACCCTGCGAGCAATCACACAGTATAGTACGAACAACGGGTCCCACACTATTTATCCATCCACATGTGTTTTTTTCTCTCTGTGTGTGTTTTTCGCAGCGTGTGGTATTGAACGCGTGCTTGAAGAGTTTCCGAAGTTGGCTAGAGGCCGAAAGAGGGTTGCACAGGTCCGTAGTAGTCACTCACACACACACCGACCCATACATCCATAAACTTTGAGAAACGAAGTGGTATGCCTTACTACAGCCTACAATACTACGTTGGATTGCAGAGAGAGGAGGACATGGGGCTGCAACAGAGCCGGCTCCATTGTTGCCCTGTCACCGGTTGATTGTCCGTATTGTCAATGGGACAATGGCTCGCCGGGGGCCTGAAACTTACACCCCGCGCGATTCGCCGGTCAGAGAGAGCGACAGCCTGAAAGTGGAAGAGAGAAGGATGGATCCTCTTGGGTTCTCCCGTGTCGATGGGTTGGTTGCCGGTCCCGGGAAGTACCGTAGGACGCGCCAATACCCTGCTACCCACCACCCTGGGTCGTCTTTTCTGATTTTTCCACTTCGTTAGGCCGAACCGGGTAGCAGTCGTCGCCCATCTTACTTCCAAGACACGGGGCACAGCTCGGAACGTTCGTCCCCGAGAAAACTTGGAAGACACGAAGATATGGGTCCGAGAAGCCCCGCAGGAGGAGATGCGCGACCAACGACACCCGAAACCATGAAGACGTGGGGGATAACCCCCGTGGCGCTTGGAGGGGCCTCACAGCCGGTACGCGCGCGGGACCGACGAAACTACGAGACCGTTGAAGCACACCCCGGGGGAGAAAGAGAGGAAAAGGGGGGAGGAACACTCCGGGTATAAAACAATGATGCTTGCGGCCGTGTCCGTGTCTATCCCTGTCACGGTATTTCAACCGTGGCTTCGTCTCGGCCTTCCGACTCGCCTCCTCCCTCCTCTTATCGTTGCTCCTCATCGAAATAAAAGGGGACACCCCGGTGGGACCAGGAGGGAGGGGGTGGCAGGGGGATACGAAACGTCGGAATTTAAATACTGAACCGGACATCTTGAATTTATTCGTTGTTCTCTTATTTCTCTTTTTCTTTCCACTTTCTCCTCGTTCTTTTCGTTTTCTGTCTGTGTCCCGGGTTGTCCTGGTGGCGGATTCGACGGATCAAGGGATTTAGTTTGGTTGGAAAATTTGTTGGACAGGCGGACGGGAAATTTCGCGGTTGATGATTATTGATGATTATGGATTTTTGTGGGAAGATTGGATGTGCGATGATTCACAGGGTAGCAAGCTGACATTGAATGAAAATAGAAGGAGAGGGGGAGAGGGAATTATTATGTTGATCTTACCTCCCAGTGGCTGAACACGAGCTGCGGACTCGCGAGACCGGAAGTTTGCGTCCGCAATTCACGAGCCAACTGAAAACTCTCGGGCACGGGAAGTGTCGCGAGTACTCGGAACTGTCCGCCGAAACCCAATGCGCTTTCGGCCGCGACAACTCGGCCCTGTCTGCGTCCGAACACGGCGTATAGTTTGCCTGAAACACAAGACAGTGACGAAATTTATTTTGATGAATGATAAAAACGAGTTGAAAATTGTGCGATTCGTTTCGCCTGGTTCGTAGGTAGTGAAAGAAGTTGTTCTAGGAGACAACATTGTTTTGGAACAATCTTTGGCTTTCTTATTGAGGGATCTTCGTTCACTACCTGCTTCACTTTCATATTTCATTTTCTATTTTAGGAGAAATTGGAATTGTAACATTTCAATTTGTCCTCAAATTTTTAATGTGTTAGTGGATTTCCACCAAATTTATTACTCAACAGCCCTGGGCGTTGAGTTGTGTGGATCCATGAGATTGATCTTTTCATGTCAAATAATTTTCAATCGCCAGAGGTTCAAAATTCGAAAAACTTCGAATTTCTGTAAAATCCGAACCATTCCTTCGATCTTCGCCAAATTTGATATATATCACTGCTGAATGATTTTCTATACTTTCGAAAAGTTGGAGCTCAATCGGTCATAGCTGACGGGAGTTATATTGAACAAATTTGATTTTTCGAAAAATTCGAAAATATCATAAGATCAAAACTTCTCGACGAATTCGGCCCAAATGCAATCCCCAACCAACCTTGGGTACAAATTCTATTCGCAAAGAACTATTCAGACAAACATCACAAAAATTGCGATCGCTATAGTGTAAACGTAATTTTTTTTCGATAATTTGAAAATGACATAAAATCCGAGTTGCAGCTTGAATCGAGACGAAAATTGTGGTCAATGAAGGGATCATAGAGTTGCACATGTCTGCAAAATTTGGGGGTGTATATTATCCAGACTTTTCCTCTAAATGTGTTTTTTCGAAATTTTGCCACATTCTATATCATAATGACACGAACATCTCGAAAAAAAAAATTCCCACCATAGCACAGCTTCCTCTATGAGGATGCAAAACAAACAAAAAATGTTACATAGCTTCTTCTGGGTCGTGTGAGCAGAGAGGAAGTAGAAAAAAATAAAAATTTGCACAATACACATGGAGATTCTCTCGATTGGTTGGTAAATTTTTTTTTGGTCATATTATTCCGCGCGGGGTCGCGAGCAGGTATAAATGTCAAAAGCACACCTGGCAAATGACGAGGAAGCATTCGTTCCGGAGTTTCTCGTGTATGGGGCCGCGTAAGCTCTCTTTCTCTCTCTTTTTCTCTCTCTCTCTCTTTCTCCTCCCACTCGGCCGTGGAACGAGGCGAGCAAGTGAATGGCGGCCCGCGAGACGAGGATGTGTTGGACCGAAGAAAGAATAAAAGTTTCCACGATCCCGCACCCCACTCGGGCAAATCGCACCTGTGCCCAGGGCTTTGGCCACTACTACATGGAGATATACTATTCCGCGCATGTATACGTGAGAGGTTGGTTCGGGAAAAATGTTTCATTTCGAATTCGACTCGTCGATGAGATTATTATGCACATTTTTACAAAAAGAATAATCTGAAGCAGAAAATATTTCGTTTTTTATTCGTACATTATATCATATTATTCATATATTATATGATATATCGTATTATTTGCACAGTATATAACCAAATTGTATAGTGATTGTATATATTGTATAGTGATCGAACCAAATTTTTCGCTTCAGCCTAACCCTGTGCATTTTTTTTGCTATCACATCGACAAAAACGGTATCAATAATTTATTTCAGTTAATCAAGGCACATTTGAAGGGCCGAGCAAACACACGATCCACCAAATACTGGTCGGTAACAAAATTTCAAAGAAATACAAAAAAAAAACTAAAATCACTAATCCCAGTATTTCAAAGTTTTTAAAATTTGCATCAGCATAATTTTAAGGACCATTCTGAGCCTGATTTATTTTCGAGAAAAAATCATTAAAAATTCAAGAATCACGACGAAGCGCAAAATGTAAGATAAAAGTTATTTCTAAAAAATATATATATTTAAAAACTCTGCCGAACCACTCTGAAACATACACACACCTACCCACACACACACACACACACACACACACACACACACACGCACACAGATACTCACGTCGTTCTACAACTTGACCGTTGAGCGAGCGCGAGAGAGGCATAAAACTTTTTTCGTTTCCTGACTATCGTAGCTCCCCGGATGCGAGGTGTTTTTTTTCTCTCTCTTTTTTTTCGTTTTCCCCGACCGAAATGGGCGCGCGCGGGTTCTCTCGCCGGATCCAGAAGCGCGGAGATAAAAAGAGCTTAGCGAGAGCGAGAGAGAGAGAGAAAAAGCGACAGAGCGAAAGCGAGAGATAAATGAAAAAAAAAAAAAATAATAAAGAACGCGCCGTTGGTTTTAGTCTCCCAACTACGATAGGTCCCAGTTTCCACCTTTGTACCCCATCTCCGTGGACACGCGTGGGTTGCACGAGTCACAACAGTGTGTGTGTGTGTGTGTTTTTCTGTGTGTGCCCGACTCTATACAAGTCTCGCTCATTTTTTTTTTTTTTGCTGACATCTCCTCTTCCTCGCCTCCTCCTCGCCATTCTCACAATTTTTCGTCTTATTATTTGGGCTCCCGGTGTCAGGTGGCTCGGAACAGAAGCATCACAGAGAGAGAGAGAGCGAGAGAGAGATGCTGGTCGTCTGTTGTCGGTCCTCGGTGGTCCGGCTCGGCGGAAGCCATCCACATCGAGATGGTCAGCGATTCCACCGGACACAGCATCCAATCTCTACTCTTCTTTGCTTCCAACTCGATACTCCATCTCCCTTCTTTCCCCCTCCCCCTGCTCTGCCCCCTCTCGCTAGCTCCCGGCGAACCATCTGCGAAGCCAATTTCGCGAGACAGTTCACGATTTCGATCGGAACTACCGCTACGAACGTTAACTAGCTACCGATATCAATCCAAACCCGTCGGTTTCGTGTCCTCTCCCCCCCTCCCCCCACCAAGTGCCAAGTGTCCCGAGGATGCTGCGGATTATTCCGGGGCCCCAACGGGGCACCGGATCTTTCTGCTAATAGCCGTGAGTCCGTTGCGAGATTTACTCCACCGAGATATATGTATATATATAGCATGGCCTACGACTGTGTACGACCGACGAAACACGACTTCGAAACCGGGGCTTTTACGAACCGGACGCGAGTCAACGTTTTTGCCGTGCCAATCATTAACCTACCCCCCTAGCCCCCTCCCCTCCTTCAGTTTGGTCTGTGTGCTATGTGTATACAGTGTATGCACGTTCCTCAATAGATATAGATCAATCGAATGATGATAGTTTTATATCTGCTTTAAAGTTTTTTAAGTAACTTAACATAACTACTTGATTATCACTATTTATTTATTTATTTATCTATTGATTTATTTTTCTGAAAGATTAAAAATAATAAATGAACTTAAAAAATCCGTAAGAGGATTTATTAATTTATTAATTTATTAATTTATTAATTTATTAATTTATTAATTTATTAATTTATTAATTTATTAATTTATTAATTTATTAATTTATTTTAAATGTGTGAAATAAACGAAATATAATTTTGCTTAGAATTCATTGGCTCGAGAATGGAAGTTGAGAAAGGGGGGGGGGAAGAGCTGTTACTCTCTCCTCGAGCGAGAGAGAGCTCTTTCGTTCGTTTGGCCTGGTCGGGGAGAACATCGAGATGCAGCTTCCGGTCGCGCCCTGTAGCACCTGCACGCACCTGCCCCCCGCCTCTTCCTTGTTTTCTTCGTCGTCTTCTTCTTCTTCTTATTCTTCATCTTCTTCTTATTATTCCTCCTCTTCTTCACTTCTCCACTTCTTCTTCTTCTCAATCATCATCCTTTTTCTTCGTCTTCTCGAATCGCGTTGCCTTCATTCTGTCCCCCCATGCCAACACGTCTTCAATAATTCCGAACTCACTCGCAGTACGTTAAAATTATGCTGAAACCATTTACGCGCACGGATGCCGGATGATTCAAATCTGACGCGGAGCGACGTGTTTGCAACGTGCACGCAGTTGGGTTTGCCACGTACGCGATTGAATCGTTGTCCACCCACGGGTTTATATAATTGGTCGGGTCCGCATGGTTAATGCGGTCGTTAAATAAAACGAGGGAGAAAGTACGCTAATGATTGTAACGACGGATTGACTCGTTGGGTCGTCGTTCATTGTCCCCCCCCCATTGAATAACGATGTCATATAAATTCACGAGGCTTTGCTTCGTGATTCATTGGTGTCACTTTATTTATGGATCAATTAACCAATCGTATGCGATAGATTGTCTCGGCCATTATTATTAATTGATGAAAATTCTTTCGAAATTACACGGTCATAAAAGTTTGTTATTATTATAATCATAATTATTATAATTATGTCAAAATTTGTCAGATCTTGAACTTATGCTTGAGTCGATTGTTGCTGGAAATTATTAGAGTGGATATCAAATGATAATATCGATAATAATAATACTAAATAAATACTGATAAACGATTTCAACACAAATGGACATTTATTTGTGTTTACGTCTTGTAAAAATATGTACGAGTAGTTATACCTATTAACGATAGATTAGTGCGAATAAAGAATTTTTCGCGTGCTCAGGGACAACTAAAAAAAAATAATTACCGAATTAGTCGGAAAATCCCATGTTATTCAAATGGGAAACAAAACGAGTTTACAGGCACGTCTTCTTATTGGATTAAAGCGCTGGGGTTTTGCACATATTTTTATTTATTTATTTCGAACCTATCTAAGGAGTGCACTCGTCGAAATTCGTTGACACCTTCATTAAGGACCACCCCAATAAATATAGATATACGCATAGACAAGTGTGGAGGCAAAGAGTGAACGAGCGAGCATTCTCTCAGCCGATAGTTCTAGAGGTGAGTGAGGTGAACCAGTACAGCCTAGCCAAACGCTCGATGTAAAGGAGGGATCGGGCGACGAGTCGTTGCTGCTGCTGCTGCTGCTGCTGCTGCTGCTCCTGGCGATGCAGAAGTGGCAAGAGGGGCCGGAGGGGGGAGGAGGGGAGGGGAGGAGAGGGGCGACGAAGGAGAAGGGAAATCGACGTCGCGGTAACGTCGAAGAAGAAGCTGCAGCGGGGCGAAGAGGAGTGAGTGAATGGACCACAACCTCCATCAATGAAGCAGCGGTTCTCAGTGGCACCGTCGAACCTTTCCTCCCTCCCCTCCGCCCTCCAGCCGTTTCGTCGTAGCCGCTGCGTATAACCACTGCACGTGATTATCGAACGTCACGCTATCGGTATGCCAATGAACGTTTTTTGAGACGCATTCAGAAAGAGGCAGGAGAGGAGGGGGGGGGGGGACTTCATCGACGTGTTTCATGTTCCTCTCTTATCGCGTTAACGACGAGACGAATTCTCGTTCGTAAATCATCGTTGACAACAATAATTTCGATGTCCCGGTCGATGACCAACCAGATGTTCATTGGTTTTTTTTTTTCGGCTGGTAAAGTTTTCGGAGGAGAATGATCGTTGGTTGGGTTTTTGATATTCGGTACGAACATCTTTATTGGATGTTGATTCATGTATTATTTATATTTTATTTTTTATTTTAATTGTTGAGGGAGATTAACTGATTTTAATTATTTCATATTTTATATTTTGGATTATATTATTATTAATTTTTGAATATTTTTATGTGCCCTATACTATCAGTTTATCTTTATTGATTTTCTTCAAAGTATAATTTACGGTGCACCCGTGTTGAAAATATTATTGTCACAACTACGACAACGTTACGTAAAATTGAACCAAAAAAATCAATAATCCATTTATCGTATTATTTTTTTGTTTTGTTCCATGAAAAAAAAAAACAATAAATCTATAAAATAATTGTTAATAATTAAATGCATTAATATTCCATCGAAGATTGTCTCATTTCATTTTAAATTGATTATCAATCAAAAGATTCAAATTCTATTCTAAAACATGAAATTATTTATCTTTTCTTCGTTGTTTAATTTATTTTTATCATGTAAAATTAGAGTTTCCGTTGTTAAATAGTCTCAACTTGAGTTCTCATTCTTATTTCCACTGACGGTATATATCGACGACTACAGACTCGTTATAACAGTGACGAAGTCGGTGCATCGCTGCATCAATGTGCTGACGTATCTGCATAGGAAACGTTCATAACACGTTTTTGTCGCCGTGTAATTCCGGGAATGAAAAAAAAAACGATTCGATATCACAATGTTTCATGAAATGCAGATTCGAAAGTCTTTGGCGTAGTTTGGAATTTGGAGTGATAAGTGGCCGAGTATGCGGTGCAGCGATGAGGTGCATCGATTCGACGGGCGTGTTCGTAGCGTCACCGACGAGCAGGAGAAACACGTGACAAGGTGCAGAACGAGGAGAGCGCATCGCGCCCGCGGGACCGTCGTTCGTGAGAGATTCGTACGCCCACGCGTCGTTGGCCATATACATATACAAGGGTGTATTGAAAAAAATCAAAGTATTTCGATTCTTCTGGCAGTTCCTACATTTGAAGTGGATACCATCAGGAGACGTCTGTCAAAATTTTAGCCCAATCGGACAATATTAAGAGGTTCCGCTTTCGAGAATTCGATTTTGCCTTTGATTAACACGTGAACATTTTTTTCAATTTCAGTTGCAATTTGTTTTTCCGGTAATAGAAATATTTCAGGGATGGAAAGTGAGTGCAGTACATAGGATAAAGGTCACTAAAAATGAAAATATTTTTTGTTTCACAATAAAAAAAAGGGTTAACCGATTTTTTTTGGTCAGCTTTCAACAATTTTTGTTGAATAGAAAGTTGTTAACTTTTGTTCAAATTGCAAAACAAAAAATATCACTGTTTTAAGTGACTTTTGTACTATGTATTGCACTTACTTTCCATCCCCGAAATTCTTCGTTTACCTGAAAAATTAATTCGAATTGAAAAATAAATAAATTTTTACGTGTTAATCAAAGGCAAAATTAAATTCGTGAAAGCGGAACCTTTAAATATTGTCCGATTGGGCTCAAATTTTGACAGGTGTCCCCTGATAGTATCCACTTCAAATGTGGGAACTGCCAGAAGATTAGAAAACTTTGGATTTATTCAACACACCCTAACGTGGTACGTGGTGAACACGGACGTGAGATATGCATGCCATTGGCTGGCTGACGATGCGATGGTCTTTAAAAACACGAGCGTGCGTCCTGGTGGCACGGCGAAGCGGGCTCGAAGTTCGATTTACGCAACGAGCACGTTTCGCCAGCAACAGCCAGCGCAGCAGCAGAAGAGAAGGTGCGCTCGAGTCGGGCTCGTCCTCCGCTCGCGCACAGCATCAACCACCAGGATTATCCTGTTCATATATATCGGACACTCCGACTCAAACTTTTATCTTGCGGTCCATCCAACGCGTCATTTCATTATTTTCACGATTTCGTTTTTTTTTTATCGTTTCATCGAACAGTTCTTTGAATATCGAATGACACTCATCACGCGTGTCTTCAGTGAATGAGTTTGGCTATAGAATTTTATTGTAAACTTATGAATTATTCGAAAACTATCAATTTTTTGGTCGTAAGCCCGGGTAAAAAAATGTAGATATAGTTATGTATACATATATAATTTTAAATTTTATAATGTATTGGAATTTTTTATACGATCTGTAGAAAATTCGAATACATTTAATCCAATGGTAATTAATATTCATCGGTGATATCCAATATATATATAGATTATAATTTATAAATCAATTGTTTATAGACTGTACAAAATTTATGTAAAAATTCTATAACCCAATATTTTGTATAAACTGCATACAGCCTGTATGCAAAAAAAAAAAAAAAATATATATATATATATATATAGATGTATATGTATAGCAAATTTCATACAGAAACTATAAATAGTCCATACATACGATTCATTTTTTTTATTTGGGATGATTAAAAAGTTAATAATTTTTTTTTTCAAACGTAAATGAGCTACGCCATAAATATATTTTTTTCTTCCACCGTCTTCCAAGTTCCATTCTACATTTCAGTCGAATTGGAAAAAACAGGGAAATTTTTTTGTTTCTTTCCCCCATCGATTATAATAAATTTGTCAAATTTGTGAAATCGAGATCGATTGAATCGACGCATTGAAATTTTTCGTTCAAGGGACCGTTTAAGCGTGAATGTGCCATAACGCGAGTCCCATGGTGTACGGACAAACAAAACGGGCATGGTTGGAACGTATATTCTATGAAACACGGTGTGTACACATCCGCGCCAAGAGTCTCCTCTCGGTACTCGGGTTTGTTCGCGTGGGCGTACTTTCTCGATGGCACGAGGCCGCGAGGGCAAAACAGCACGCGAAAGTCCGAGGGCGCATATAGGTATGCGCGGCCATACGTTTTACGGTGAGGACAACGAGTGAGGACGCAAAGACCAAGATAAACGTATACACATATATGCATTAGGGTGTTCTGAAAAAAAAAACAAACAAATTTTCCGATTTTCGCGGCCCTCATTCACTTCGGAGTACATCGCATCCGTGGAATATCCTGCAGAAAGATGAGCCCCATCGAAGAATTTTTACGGTAGGTGCCCCCGGATTTTTAAAAGTTTTTTACGTCTTGATAACACGGCGCAATAATTTTTTTATCGATTATTTAAGGAAGCTGAGTCACCTAAAAAATTGGATATCTTTATTTTCCTGACATGATCGACCCAAATTTCAAATCGATTTTTTTTTCAGGACACCTTAATATATATATACATATATATATATATATATATATATATATATATATATATATATACGAACACTTACACACACACGAAGCAAGTACAGAAGAGATTCTGGATGCTGGCCGGTGCATCCGACAATCTCAGTCGCAGAATCGTGCTTCAACTTTAATACCGTATAACCGATGTATATTATATACATATATAAATAAAAATATTCATATGTGTGTGTGTGTGTGTGTGTGTGTGTGTAAAGAGCCTCGCGGAAATCTCACGTCGTGTGTTACGTACGCGATTATAATTATTAACACGATCTTCTTACACGTATAATGCCGCGAGTATTCCGCACGTCTCTCGAGGTCCATTGTTTATTTATTTTTTTATTTCTCTCTTTCTTCACCGTTCACATATCGTAATTGCCTCCGCGGGGCAATACATTGGCTAATCAGTTGTGTGTGGGGAGTTGTTTTTTTTTTTTCAAATTTTTTTTTTTCGCAAACGTCTCCATGGATTCCGGCTCGTATACTCGCGTAGAACGGCGTGAGCCAGCGTGGCGTGTGAGCTATCGAAGCGACCATCTGTTAATTTTTTGATTACACACATCTCACATCTGTATCGTTGTGCAATTGCGATGTTATTAATTTTTATGTAATTCATTAAACGGTTATATTCGCGACGGTGATATTGGTAAATATGAAATATATATCATTCATAAATAAATAAATGAATAAATAACAGAATTCGAGTCAATGAAGATTATTTTGCTGATGAATATCGTTGAAAAAAAAATCCGAGCTGCCAACTGTTTCTGTCGGATGCACCGAGAACGTTATACAATTTTTACTCCGAGTGTCGAAAATTCGATAAAAATCGAGGCAACGCACTATTTTTCGTTGCAAATAACTGAAAAATAAAATTTTAAAAAAAGAGAGAAAAACAGGAAAAAATAAAATAAATAAAAACCAGCGAAGTGCATGTGATGGGCTTTGTATCTCGAGGCGATAATCGGCAGTTTTAATCCATGAGACCAGCCGTGTCAGAGCGAAATACACGAGGCTACTGTGGCGAACAAATATGAAAAAATAAAAAATAAAAAATAAAAAATGTAAATAAAAATATGTTTTCCAGCGTTTTTTTTTTAAATGACAGAGTCTGCCGACGACACATTTTGCAACATTTTTCGCGACAGACCGGATTAATAAAATACACGGTGAATTGTATGGAAATTATGTGAAATATTGAAATGAAAAAATGTCTTAACTTCCATATACCTACGGAAATTCAATAATTGCTTAATTTCTATACAGAATTTCAAAAATGACTGACTTCAATTCAAAACGAAATGGCAGATCTCACATAGTGGCTTGAAAATTGAAAAACACTGATTTTCAATATCAATTCCGAGTATTTTGTTTTTGGGGATCAAAAATAAAAAAAAGAAGGCATTTTTCTGATCAAGAAAGCACATCGACCAAATCTCCCCTATCAACATCCCCCCCCCCCCAACAATTTCACATCAACCAAAACTCGATAAACACACTTTTGTAGCGTTATTTAAATGCAACAAAATAAAAAATGAATACGACTAGTGCTAAAATTGAGATAGGTCGTAGGGACTTTGCGAAAACTTTTTTAAATTTATCTGGAACCTATCTAGATCAAGAGAGGGGGTCGATCTGGTCGAAATTCCTCCCAGCCCCACAAGAGGACCACTCTCTACATATATCTATATATACGTTCTATATTCATACTCTATATATACATATATACGTTCAGCGAAAAAAAAAGAGGTGAGGAAGTGTACCGCTCGGGGTGGAATAAAAATTGTCTTTCATTCGGCTTGTGTGTCTTCGCGGTCGTGGCAGCCACGAGGAGGGGAAGGGAGGGAGGGGAGAGGGTTAGCGTATAGCGGCTGTACGGTGTGTTTCTCTGTCCAATCGCAAACTCTACGTCTTGGCGTAGTCTCTCGTAACCCACGAGCGGGGTGGAAAAGGGGAGGGGGGAGGAATCTCGAGATACGGCGAATCCGCTATTCCCGGCGGA